>CP092873.1:8592658-8606906 GCA_030710605.1 Cordylochernes scorpioides
TGAAAGGACGACGCTACGCTTGACGAGATAAAGACGGCATCGAAGGAGGAGCTGAAAAAGATTTAAAAACATTTTTTTTTTTTTTTTTGTTATCCCTAGTACACGTGGTACAGGCCATGATAATCATGGTGGGTAGTTAGCGACTGCTTTTTTACTGTAAGCGCACCACATGTCTACACATGTGAAAAGCAGTTCGACTTTGCACTTACAAATGTGCCAGAGCCCCGTTTGGTTACTTGCACTCGCTGGTGGGGTTGGACTTTTGCAAAAATCGGGTGGCCATTGGAGCATTTTTGATTTTTTTTTTTTTTTAACAGAAAAAAGTGTCCAATGCGGGATTCGAACCCGGGTCGTAGTGGGTCGAAAACTAAACAGTTTAACAGCCTTCCACCGACCCCCCCCTTTTTAAAATGATTTTTTGAAGTGCTTTGAAGATTGGAAAAACCGTTGGCACAAGTAATAATCTCTCATGGGGATTACTTTGAAGGGGACAAAATAGGTATTCATGAATAAATAAATAATTTTGAAAAAACACAAAAGTCTCGATACTTTTTGAACACACCTCGTACAATGACCTTTATTGAAGACACACGAGATAACCAAGTGTGTGAACAAAATTGCCTCTGTCTCCTTCAAAAATATCGATGACATCAAAGACTTTCTACTTTCTTAAGGTTTGTGCATGACTGTAATTGTGAATTCAATATGTCCTCTTAGAAAGAGGAATCCTCTTATACAGTAGAACTCCTGTAAAGGACAACACCTATTTGCAGAGCCAAAGTGTCCCTTTAGAGTGAGGTGTCCTCTTACCTGAGAAATCGCTAAATAGTAAAAATGATAATTTTGCAAATGAAAACTGTCCTTTGTGGAGAGGTGTCGCTAGCGGGGTGTCCTCTAAAAGGAGGTTCTACTGTACCAGAAAGCAGCTAATGGTAAAATTGGTCATTTTGGTAATGGAAACTGTCCTTTGTAGAGAGGTGTCTTCAAATGAAGGTTCTATTGTCTTGTATTGTTTTTTTTTTCACCCTCCCATTATATTGTTGTTGTTGTTTCTTATCCCCTTGTGTTAAGATTACACGAATCCATGAGTTCATGCTCCTCGAGCTGTTTTATGATAAGCAGCGGCCTCTCCCAAAGGTCCTGTTTATATAGTGCATCTAATCCCATTCTATAAATTATACAAGGTTATGAAGACTGAATTCATGGATTAAATTTATAATATTGGTAGGAATTGAATATAGGTCCTGTCTTGAGGCTTCCATACATTCCAAGAGGTGGTCTGGTGAGGCCTCTTTGGTCCTGTAAATGGTACATTGTTGAAAAGACACCATCCTAGAAAAGGAGCAGTCTTGTATGGCTGCCAGTTTTGAGCCTAGAGGATATAGGTTGCTGCCTGTTGGTTCATCCCATATTCCAGAATAGCTCCAGGTCCTTGTATTCTAATTGTTCCTTATCAGACTTTTGTTGATATAAACCAACCTCCAGTGAAAGACCACCTCCAGAAGGGACCAGCGTATATCCATATTATTTAGCCAATCTGTCACATTGGATGTCCTAATATGGAAAATCACAGAAGTGACGATACAATGTAGCAAACAAATTCCATAAAAATCACAGAAAAATAAATACATAACAATTTTATTTTTTTCCAAATCCATATTCTTATTTTCCATAGGATTATTCAAATAATAATCTGTATACTATTTACCATGTGTATATAATCTTTCTCCATTTTTACCCCTTTGTATATTTCCCACTTTCATGGGTATCTCCGTCTTATAACCCCAAGGAGAATCCTCTGTAAGACCTGTGTGTCTTAATAAAGGTTTTTGTGTGTAAAAAATACATAACAAATTTAATTGACTATTTTGAATCCCATTTTCTATATACAGTAGAACCTCCCTGTAAAGGACAACACCTAATTGTAGAGCCAAAGTGTCCTTTAGGTAGAGGTGTCCTCTTACCAGAAAGCAAAAAAAATAGTAAAAATGGTAATTTTGCTAATGAAAACTGTCTTTTGTAGAGAGGGGTCCTCTAGCATGAGTGTCCTCTCATGGAGGTTCTATTGTATATACAGTTAAACCTGTCTATAGCGCCCTCTCTTGGGACTCACCAAAATAGGGTGCTATAGACAGGTCACTTTTAATGTAAATCGCATTGTACTACGTATTTAAAATCGGGCGCTATAGAGAGGGAGGCGCTATAGACAGGTTTAACTGTATTTATATATGCGAAAAAAATAATAGAAATGTTTGGCCTACGGCCATACCACGTTGAAAACACCGGTTCTCGTCCGATCACCGAAGTTAAGCAACGTCGGGCCCGGTCAGTACTTGGGAGGGTGACCACCTGGGAACACCGGGTGCTGTAGGCTCCTACCACCTCAGCTCGAGGAGCATGAACTCATGGAATTCGTGTAATCTTTACACAAGGGGGATAAGAAACAACAACAACAATTATTGTAAATAGTTTCAATTATCAAGATCGGATATAGTGTGTCTTATGTACATGTCTAATGTACACAATTTTCTAAAACACATTTAAAGCATCACACAGCTATCATGCACATCCCTTGGCAGAGCTGACTGCTATAGGGCGCGTCCCCAGGTGGTGGATAAGGGAACGACCTTCAGATATGAAGGCCAGCTGCGAAACAAGCAGAATAACTCTGACGAATAAGCAGTTGCGGACCAACAGCATTGTTAGGAGTAGACCTCTTTAAAAATCCTGACTTCAACTGACCTGGTTGATAGACCTCAGCAGGGGTCCCACTCCAGGGATGTGGAGGAGCTGCGTCTGTACTCCTGTTAGAGTTGGCAGCAAAGGTTTCCATGTTAGGAACGGCCTCAAATTACAGGCAAAGTCAGACTTTCATTAAAGTGTGCCTGGATCATGGTGCCATGATCAACGAAAGCTGTACCTCTACACCCCCATTCCATGAGACTCAGTTCGAGAAGCATGAACTCATGGAATTCGTGTAATCTTTACACAAGGAGATAAGAAACAACATCATGTACATGTACAAGTAGAAGTAGGATTCAAAATAATCCTTTTCCCTGAGGAGAGTGAGGTCACTGAAACGTCAAGAACTAAATAAAAACTTGACATAGCCATATTTTTTTCATAAACAAACATCCAATCAACAAATGACCTTCAAATCTTTTTTTTTTGCTTATCCCTAGTACACGTGGTACAAGCCATGATAATCATGGTGGGTAGAAGTTAGCGACTGCTTTTACTGTAAGTGCACCACATGTCTACACATGTAAAAAGCAGTTCAACTTTGCACAAAAAAAAAATTCAACAAATGACCTTCAATTTTTTTTTTTTGCCTATCCCTAGTACACGTGGTACAGGCCATGATAATCCTGGTGGGTAGAAATAGATAACTGCTTTTACTGTAAGTGCACCACATGTCTACACATGTAAAAAGCAGTTGGACTTTGCACAAACAAACATTCAACAAACAAATGACCTTCAATTTTTTTTTTTTATGCTTATCCCTAGTACACGTGGTACAGGCCATGATAATCATGGTGGGTAGAAGTAGATAACTGCTTTTACTGTAAGTGCACCACATGTCTACACATGTAAAAAGCACTTTGACTTTAAACAAACAAACATTCAATCAATGATCTTCAAATTTAATTGTAGTCTCTCAATCAATATATACAAAGTGTGTGGTATTTTACAGGATGTACAGAAGAGAGAGGAGGCTATTTAAACTTGTTGAACTTCTTCTTGTAAAGGGGAGGAGGCAGGACAGCTTGGAGGGCAGGACGGGAGAGAGACAGGAGGCTGAGATGTCCTGGGCCATGGCAGGTTGCTGACAGGATATGCTGAACATACACAGGTTGGTGAACATGGCGTCTATGGGTACACTCTTGGCTTGTATTAGATCCACTAAACTGGACCTTTGGGAGAGGCTGCTGCTTGTCATCAAACAGCTAGAGGATCATGACCTAATGGAATTTGTGTATCCTTTACACAAGATAAGAAACAACAACAACATGGGTATACTCTTGGCATGTATTAGATCCACTAAAGTGGATCTTTGGGAGAGGTCGCTTGCTTATCATAAAACAGCTAGAGGATCATGAACTAATGGAATTTGTGTATCCTTTACACAAGATAAGAAACAACAACAACATGGGTACACTCTTGGCTTGTATTAGATCCACTAAACTGGACCTTTGGGAGAGGTCGCTTGCTTATCATCAAACAGCTAGAGGATCATGAACTAATGGAATTTGTGTATCCTTTACACAAGATAAGAAACAACAACAACATGGGTACACTCTTGGCTTGTATTAGATCCACTAAACAGGACCTTTGGGAGAGGCTGCTGCTTGTCATCAAACAGCTAGAGGATCATGACCTAATGGAATTTGTGTATCCTTTACACAAGATAAGAAACAACAACAACATGGGTACACTCTTGGCATGTATTAGATCCACTAAACAGGACCTTTGGGAGAGGCTGCTGCTTGTCATCAAACAGCTAGAGGATCATGAACTAATGGAATTTGTGTAATCTTTACACAAGATAAGAAACAACAACAACATGGGTACACTCTTGGCTTGTATTAGATCCACTAAACTGGACCTTTGGGAGAGGCTGCTGCTTGTCATCAAACAGCTAGAGGATCATGACCTAATGGAATTTGTGTAATCTTTACACAAGATAAGAAACAACAACAACATGGGTACACTCTTGGCTTGTATTAGATCCACTAAACTGGACCTTTGGGAGAGGCTGCTGCTTGTCATCAAACAGCTAGAGGATCATGACCTAATGGAATTTGTGTAATCTTTACACAAGATAAGAAACAACAACAACATGGGTACACTCTTGGCTTGTATTAGATCCACTAAACTGGACCTTTGGGAGAGGCTGCTGCTTGTCATCAAACAGCTAGAGGATCATGAACTAATGGAATTTGTGTAATCTTTACACAAGATAAGAAACAACAACAACATGGGTACACTCTTGGCTTGTATAGATCCACTAAACTGGACCTTTGGGAGAGGCTGCTGCTTGTCATCAAACAGCTAGAGGATCATGACCTAATGGAATTTGTGTATCCTTTACACAAGATAAGAAACAACAACAACATGGGTACACTCTTGGCATGTATTAGATCCACTAAAGTGGATCTTTGGGAGAGGTCGCTTGCTTATCATCAAACAGCTAGAGGATCATGACCTAATGGAATTTGTGTATCCTTTACACAAGATAAGAAACAACAACAACATGGGTACACTCTTGTCTTGTATTAGATCCACTAAACTGGACCTTTGGGAGAGGCTGCTGCTTGTCATCAAACAGCTAGAGGATCATGACCTAATGGAATTTGTGTATCCTTTACACAAGATAAGAAACAACAACAACATGGGTACACTCTTGGCATGTATTAGATCCACTAAACTGGACCTTTGGGAGAGGTCGCTTGCTTATCATCAAACAGCTAGAGGATCATGACCTAATGGAATTTGTGTATCCTTTACACAAGATAAGAAACAACAACAACATGGGTACACTCTTGTCTTGTATTAGATCCACTAAACTGGACCTTTGGGAGAGGCTGCTGCTTGTCATCAAACAGCTAGAGGATCATGAACTAATGGAATTTGTGTATCCTTTACACAAGATAAGAAACAACAACAACATGGGTATACTCTTGGCATGTATTAGATCCACTAAACTGGATCTTTGGGAGAGGTCGGGATCTTTGGATAAAAGAAAATAAGACCTAATCCAAATAATTTACTAGTGTGTGACAGAGATAAGAAAGAAGAAGAAGACTAGTGTGTGACACTTCGGCAATAACATTGTCACCATCATCAGACAAAAGAATAAAAATCAGATTTTCATGATGATGGTGATGAAGACTGTCCTTTGTAGAGAGGTCTCCTCGAGCGGGAGTATCCTCTCATGGAGGTTGTTCTACTGTATTGGTGATGTAAACTGTCCTTTGTAGAGAGGTGTCCTCTAGCGGGAGTATCCTCTCATGGAGGTTGTTCTACTGTATTGGTGATGTAAACTGTCCTTTGTAGAGAGGTGTCCTCTAGCGGGAGTATCCTCTCATGGAGGTTGTTCTACTGTATTGGTGATGTAAACTGTCCTTTGTAGAGAGGTGTCCTCTAGCGGGAGTATCCTCTCATGGAGGTTGTTCTACTGTATTGGTGATGAAGACTGTCCTTTGTAGAGAGGTCTCCTCGAGCGGGAGTATCCTCTCATGGAGGTTGTTCTACTGTATTGGTGATGTAAACTGTCCTTTGTAGAGAGGTGTCCTCTAGCGGGAGTATCCTCTCATGGAGGTTGTTCTACTGTATTGGTGATGTAAACTGTCCTTTGTAGAGAGGTGTCCTCTAGCGGGAGTATCCTCTCATGGAGGTTGTTCTACTGTATTGGTGATGTAAACTGTCCTTTGTAGAGAGGTGTCCTCTAGCGGGAGTATCCTCTCATGGAGGTTGTTCTACTGTATTGGTGATGAAAACTGTCCTTTGTAGAGAGATGTCCTCTAGCGGGAGCATCCTCTCATGGAGGTTGTTCTACTGTATTGGTGATGTAAACTGTCCTTTGTAGAGAGGTGTCCTCTAGCGGGAGTATCCTCTCATGGAGGTTGTTCTACTGTATTGGTGATGTAAACTGTCCTTTGTAGAGAGGTGTCCTCTAGCGGGAGTATCCTCTCATGGAGGTTGTTCTACTGTATTGGTGATGAAAACTGTCCTTTGTAGAGAGATGTCCTCTAGCGGGAGTATCCTCTCATGGAGGTTGTTCTACTGTATTGGTGATGAAAACTGTCCTTTGTAGAGAGATGTCCTCTAGCGGGAGTATCCTCTCATGGAGGTTGTTCTACTGTATTGGTGATGAAAACTGTCCTTTGTAGAGAGGTGTCCTCTAGCGGGAGTATCCTCTCATGGAGGTTGTTCTACTGTATTGGTGATGTAAACTGTCCTTTGTAGAGAGATGTCCTCTAGCGGGAGTATCCTCTCATGGAGGTTGTTCTACTGTATTGGTGATGAAAACTGTCCTTTGTAGAGAGATGTCCTCTAGCGGGAGTATCCTCTCATGGAGGTTGTTCTACTGTATTGGTGATGAAAACTGTCCTTTGTAGAGAGATGTCCTCTAGCGGGAGTATCCTCTCATGGAGGTTGTTCTACTGTATTGGTGATGAAAACTGTCCTTTGTAGAGAGATGTTCTCTAGCGGGAGTATCCTCTCATGGAGGTTGTTCTACTGTATTGGTGATGAAAACTGTCCTTTGTAGAGAGGTGTCCTCTAGCGGGAGTGTCCTCTCATGGAGGTTGTTCTACTGTATTGGTGATGAAAACTGTCCTTTGTAGAGAGGTGTCCTCTAGCGGGAGTATCCTCTCATGGAGGTTGTTCTACTGTATTGGTGATGAAAACTGTCCTTGGTAGAGAGGTGTCCTCTAGCGGGAGTGTCCTCTCATGGAGGTTTTACTGTATTGGTGATGAAAACTGTCTGTTGTAGAGAGGTGTCCTCTAGCGGGAGTATCCTCTCATGGAGGTTGTTCTACTGTATTGGTGATGTAAACTGTCCTTTGTAAAGAGGTGTCCTCTAGCAGGAGTGTCCTCTCATGGAGGTTGTTCTACTGTATTGGTGATGTAAACTGTCCTTTGTAAAGAGGTGTCCTCTAGCAGGAGTGTCCTCTCATGGAGGTTGTTCTACTGTATTGGTGATGTAAACTGTCCTTTGTAAAGAGGTGTCCTCTTGCAGGAGTGTCCTCTCATGGAGGTTGTTCTACTGTATTGGTGATGTAAACTGTCCTTTGTAGAGAGGTGTCCTCTAGCAGGAGTGTTCTCTCATGGAGGTTGTTCTACTGTATTGGTGATGTAAACTGTCCTTTGTAAAGAGGTGTCCTCTAGCAGGAGTGTTCTCTCATGGAGGTTGTTCTACTGTATTGGTGATGTAAACTGTCCTTTGTAGAGAGGTGTCCTCTAGCAGGAGTGTTCTCTCATGGAGGTTGTTCTACTGTATTGGTGATGTAAACTGTCCTTTGTAGAGAGGTGTCCTCTAGCGGGAGTGTTCTCTCATGGAGGTTGTTCTACTGTATTGGTGATGTAAACTGTCCTTTGTAGAGAGGTGTCCTCTATCAGGAGTGTCCTCTCATGGAGGTTGTTCTACTGTATTGGTGATGAAAACTGTTCTTTGTAAAGATGTATCCTCTAGCAGGAGTGTCCTCTCATGGAGGTTCTACTGTATTGGTGATAAAAACTGTCTTTTGTAAAGAGGGTGTGTCAATGATGGTGACAATGTTGTTATCGAAACGTCACACACTAATAAATTATTTGGATTAGGTCTTATTTTCTTTTTTTATAATCTATAATCCAAATTGTGCTTTATCAGGATCTTTGGAATAGGCTGCTGCTTATCATAAAACAGCTTGAGGATCAGGAACTCATGGAATTTGTGTATTCTTTACACAAGGGGATAAGAAAACAACAACAACATGGGTACACTCAATATTTATTATTATTATCCCAAGTCAACATGATACAGGGCCATGATAATCATGGTAGGTAGTTAGCGACTCTGCTTTTACTGTAAGTGCACCCCATATCTACACATGTGAAAAGCAGTTTAACTTTTGCACTTACAAATGTGTCAGAGCACCATTTATTTACTTGTACTCACTGGTGGGATTGGATTTTTGCAAGAATCAGGGACCATTGAAGCATTTTTTTTTTTAAATCAGACAAAAAGTGCCAACTCAACCATGATTCTCATGACCTGGTTTAACATGAAGTAACAATTCTCAACCTACTATCATTATCATGGTCCTGATATGATTAGGTGAACAATTTGGATTATAGAATAGAAATACAAGGTAATAAGACCAAATCTTAATAAATAAATAGTGAGATGTATAAGTAACAGCGATGTTAACATTATCAGACAAGATTACTGAATATGAAACGTCACACACTATTTATTTATTTAGATTTGATCCTATCACCTTGTGTTTATCTCTATATATATATAAAAGTCAATGTCTGTCTGTTTCGCGATAAACTCAAAAACTACTGAACCAATTGGTACCAAATTTTGCATGTCGCTTTTTATAAACCTGAGGAAAATTTTCGGCTGCATTTTGATTAGTATTTTTGGCTATTTCTTTTTTTCATTTGAAGAACTTTTTTTTACGCGGACTAATCTGGAATGGAATGAATACCTAAATATGGCCATTTTTTTTAAGCATCGGTGGTTCAGTGGTAGAATGCTCGCCTGCCATGCGGGCGGCCCGGGTTCGATTCCCGGCCGATGCATTTTTTTTTTTTTACAATTTTTAAAACTCATTTATATTATATATAATATAAATATGTATTATTATATCAACTATATTGATTAAATCAAATACCTAAACACTAATATAATACAATTTTTGCCATCACACACACTTTTTTCCTGTAGCCGGGTCATTCGCCTAGTAATCTATAATCTAAATTGTACCTAATCATATATTTGTGATAAAGAAATTTGGTTTTTTTTTTTTTTTTTTTTTGCTTATCCCTATTTCACGTGGTACAGGCCATGAGGATCATGATGGGTAGAAGAAGGCGACTGCTTTTACTGTAAGTACACCACATGTCTACACATGTGAAAAGCAGTTCTACTTTGCACTTTCAAATGTGCCAGAGCTCTGTTTGATTACTTGCACTCACTGGTGGGGTTGGACTTTTGCAAGAATCGGGGGCCATTGGAGCATAATTTGTGTGTAGGTATGTAAGGGTATATGTGATTACATCAGCATATGTGATAAAATGTTCCTGCAAGTGTAAAATTTGTTCCTTCATAACTTTCATGGTGTTTCCAGCTCCAGTTTAATATGCGGACAAATAGCATGTGGAAACTAAAATTTAGGAATCTTCCAGTAATCTATTACTTTGAAAAGGTCTGAACAAAACTTTTAAACAGACAAAATATACAGTAGAACTCTTCCATGAGAGGACACCTCTTTATAAAGGACAGTTTTCATTACCAATACAGTAGAACTTCCATGAGAGGACACTCCCGCTAGAGGACATCTCTCTACAAAGGACAGTTTTCATCACCAATACATTAGAACTTCCATGAGAGGGCACTCCCGCTAGAGGATACATATCTACAAAGGACAGTTTTCATCACCAATACAGTAGAATAACCTCCATGAGAGGACACTCCCACTAGAGGACATCTCTCTACAAAGGACAGTTTTCATCACTAATACAGTAGAACTTCCATGAGAGGACACCTCTCTACAAAGGACAGTTTTCATCACCAAATTTACTAATTAGTGACTCTCTGGTAATAAGACTCTCCCTAAAGGACACTTTGGCTCTGAAACTAGGTGTTGTCCTTTACTGGGAGGTAGTTCTATTGTATATTTAATGACTCAATTCAAACTTGACAGATATCTTCCAACAACACAAGTCCCAATTAACACCACCAGGATTATCTACCACCAAATATGATCTACATGTAGGAGAAAACTTACCTCTGCAAACTCAAAGTGCTCGATAGTGGGGGCTTCAAATTTGGTTGGGACAGCCTGGAAACAACAAAAGGTAAGTCAAAGATTGATTGATATATTGTACAAAAACTTCCTATTTACTAAGCACCAAAGGACGTACAATTTTGGATTATTAGAGATTAAAAAGATAAGGCAAAACAAAACCAAAATCTCCAAATTATTAAATATTTACGATATTTCAGTAACAAGTGCTGTTACCCAAACATTTCAATAATTTGGATTTTGATCTTGTTACCTCTTTTGTTTATCTAATCTTATGATCACCAAGTAATTCGGAACCCAACATATTCAGTAGAACCTGTATGAGAGGACACTCGTGCTAGAGTACACCTCTCCCTAAAGGACACTTCTGCAATTAAGTATTCTTTACAGGGAGGTTGTTCTACTAATAAGTTCTGGTTTCAAAAACCTGCGGAAGAAGGGCCATACCCAAAACTTATTTCTTCTTTCTTATCTCCACTCAATCACACTAAGGTATCAAGCTTGTAAAGCTTGAGACTTTTGATGGTGTCTGCCGAGGTTGAGTATAGCTCATCAATGGATGAGTCAATACAGTCAATGAGGTATTTTGGGGTTGCAGGCTGAGAATTGCACTTAGTACATAGTGGGAAAACCTTGCAACCATTCTGGAAAGTCATTGTCCATAGATGACCAGAGTTAAGTCTGGAAATCAAAGACTGTTGTTATCTTGGGAGGACAGAACTTGTCCCTCCTGCTCTGTACCAGTCATGTGCAGCAGTAGATTTCCATTCCAAAGCTTATTTAAATTTAGGCATTGAAAAAGATTCTTACAACTTTTGCATGAAAGTTATCTTAAGTGCATCAAATAAATAGAAAGACTTTAGGTTCAACATCTCAAGTAATGGTTTGCTAGCAATGGTTAGTTGAAATAAATGTCACAAAGTGGTTACCTCAGTTTTGTCCCCCTTGGTAGATTTCTTCCTCTTCTTGAGACTGGGCTGCTGCTCCTGGAAACATCCCGTGGTCACTGTAGATAGAGGGCATTGGTACAACATATATATTTATAGTAGGACATGCTATGATATATAAATACAAAAATCAAGAAAAAATATATATACAATTAAACCTGTCTATAGCGCCCCCCCTCTTGGGACTCACCAAAATAGGATGCTATAGAGAGGAAGTGCTATAGACAGGTCACTTTTAATGTACATCGCATCGTACTACGTATTTAAAATCGGGCACTATAGAGAAGAAGGCACTATTTAAAGGAGGCGCTATAGACAGGTTTAACTGTATATGATATGATATATCAAAATTCGAAACTATTATAGACGCGTATGATTCTTTTTTAATAATAAACAATTTCTACTGTCCTTACTGCAATGGATTATAGCAGTAAGGGGCAGTAGAAATTGTTTATTATTAAAAAAGAATCATACGCGTCTATAATAGTTTCGAATTTTGCTAACAGATGGCTCGCTAATACATCATGATATGATATATAATAATAATTATATATTGTGTGTTGTCTTTTTCACACTAAACATTCTATCATGTCCTCTCTGCTGTAAAGAGAGATATGTTGGACCTATTTACATAGGTATTGATCATTTCAGCATAATTGGTTATAGCCATTTAGAAGCTAAACGTTAGATGTACTAAACAGGACCTTTGGGAGAGGCCGCTGCTTATCATAAAACAGTTCGAGAAGCATGAACTCATGGAATTCGTGTAATCTTTGCACAAGGGGATAAGAAACAACAACAGTTGTGTGGACATGGCATCTGCCCAGTAAGCGGAACACTGTGGGTTCGATTCCCATCCCTGGACACTTTATTTTACTGTTTATCATTACTACGATGCACTAGCGCGCCATCTGTTATGAAAATTTGAAACTATTTTAGACGTGTAAGATTCTTTTTGAAATTAAACAATTTCTACTGCCCTTACTGCAATGGAAAAATTAATGGGAGGGCCTGGCTCATCAGTGGTGAACCCTCCCAGCGGTTTTGCCAGTTTAATCTACCATACTGGGAGGGTTCACCACTGATGAGCCAGGCCCTCCATTAATTTTTCCATTGCAGTAAGGGCAGTAGAAATTGTTTAATTTCAAAAAGAATCTCACGCGTCTATAATAGTTTCTAATTTATCATTACTCTTCACAATTCATCCTTTCATACTTTATCCCTAAGGTTAGAAATAATCGTTATTTCTCCTTAAAATAAATTTTGATTTTCGTTCAAAAGAAACATTTGCGGTATAATTGTCAAATATTGTCCTACAGAGAGAGAAAGAACATAGTAAATCCACAAAGGGAGATAACTCACCTCGGAGGTGGTGATGTGGTACAGACACTTCTGGGTGTACAAGATGATCTTGGAGGAGTCTGTGGGGTCAAAGGTCAGTCCAGTGACAGGGTAGGGGGAGGAGATTTCCAGCTGGGAGTGGGGGACAATCTCCTGGGTCTCCGTGTCATACTGGATCACCTGTAGTCACACACTGGATCAGTCCCTGCTGGAACTACACAACTTCTATATACCCAAATCAACACACTGTACGTACCCAAATCAACCCACTGTACGTACCCAAATCAACACACTGTACGTACCCAAATCAACACACTGTACGTACCCAAATCAACACACTGTATGTACCCAAATCAACACACTGTACGTACCCAAATCAACACACTGTACGTACCCAAATCAACACACTGTACGTACCCAAATCAACACACTGTACGTAACCAAATCAACACACTGTACGTACCCAAATCAACACACTGTACGTACCCAAATCAACACACTGTACGTACCCAAATCAACACACTGTACGTACCCAAATCAACACACTGTACGTACCCAAATCAACACACTGTACGTACCCAAATCAACACACTGTACGTACCCAAATCAACACACAGTACGTACCCAAATCAACACACGAAAGAAGTCCTTTTGATAGAAAACCAGGATATTGATTCACACACACAAAGTGTACATACAATACTTTACACTTTCAACAAAGTGTACCTGAATCATGGTGCCATGATCAACGAAATCTGTAGCCCTACATTCCATTCTATATGGAATTCGTGTAATCTATGCACACAAGGGGAAAAGAAACAATACAAGGTAATAAAGACAAAATCCAAATAAATAGTGTGTGACTTTTCGGTAACAGCTTTGTTACCATCATCAAGCAAAAGTATTGAATAAGAAAACCTTTCATCAATCCACAAACAGACAAAAGACTGAATGAGAAAAATATATCACAGCATGTTTTTAAATAGTTCTTATTTCTTATCTCAAGTGTATAAACAAGTTGACAATGAGAAGAAAATAGTATTCTTAGAAGGAATTTAAAAATTCTAATTTATAATCCAAACTGTGCTTTATCAGTAAAGTACTCTTTAATGTTGTTGTTGTTTCTTATCGCCTTGTGTAAAGATTACACAAATTCCATGAGTTACTCTTTAATGTACAACACCTAGTTACAAAGTATCCTTTACAGAGAAGTGTCCTCTTACTGAATAGTGAAAATAATAATTTTATTAATGAAAACTGAATAGAGGCATCTGCTAGTGTCTGTTCATAGAGGTTTTACTGTATAGGGTTATGTAGCAAGGACACTTGCTGGCATATTTGTATTCTTTTGATGAAATTATCCACGACTGCTGTGCATAAATATGACTGAATTTTAATACTGTACTCAATTTTCTCCTTAAAAGTATAGGTGGCCTGGGC
>CP092873.1:8607006-8659975 GCA_030710605.1 Cordylochernes scorpioides
CTCTGTTAGCATAACCTTTATATTTAATTTAAAAAAAAAGGTCAATGGCTTTAAATCATTTGATCTGGACATTCCATTCTGTGATCACCACAAAATGGGAAATGACTCATGCAGTAATCAAATTGTTTCTTTTTTTGAGCTGTATAGTACCCTATACAATCTCCTTGTAAAGAACAACACCTAGTTGAAAAGCCAAAGGGTCTTTTGAAGAGAGGTGTTCTCTTACTGGAGATTAGCTACTTGTAAAAATGATAATTTTGGTAATGAAAAACTGTCTTTTTATAAAGAGGTGTCTTCTAGTGGGAGTGTCCTTTCATAGAAGTTCTACTGTACTCTATATACTGTACTGTACTTATATTTGTAAGTGCAAAGTCGAACTGCTTTTCACATATGTAGACATGTGGTGCACTTACAGTAAAAGTAGTTGCTTATTTCTACCCACCATGATTATCATGGCCTGTACCACGTGTACTAGGGATAATAATAAAAAAAAACTATACTGTACTACTTTGTTGTTGTTGTTACTTATCCCCTTGTGTAAAGATTACACAAATTCCATGAGTTCATGCTGAGTTCGAGCTGTTTTATGATAAGCAGCAGCCTCTCCCGAAGGTCCAATGTACTATATACTTTTATTTACTATATATTCATGGAATTTGTGTAATCTTTACACAAGCGGATAAGAAACAACAACAACAACACTTTAGGTGTGTTTTCCACCAAAAGTTTATATCTTTCAATGAATCTAGAGATGAGACTGTAGTCAACATACCCAGTTGTTGAAGTAGCACACCACCAGTATGTGGGGCCGGCCAGAATGGAAAGCCATACAAGAGATGGGGTAGGGATTCCTGGGTAACCGACATTTCAGTTTTAGATTGGTGCCGTCGAGGATGTCCACCAGCCCCATGCCATCAGCCGCTGCCACCATCTTGCCCTCGATGTCTGCTGCTAGCTTATAGTACACTCCCTTCTCTGCATGCACACACCGTGTGTCAGTACTGCCAGGACAGCAACATGGATAGCAAGCACTCTTGTTGGAGATAAAGCACAATATGGATTATAAACACAAGGTAATAAGACCAAATCCATGATAAGGTACAATTTGGATTATAGATTATAAACACAAGGTAACAAGACCAAATCCATGATAAAGCACAATTTGGATTATTATAAAATAAATAAAGCTTCCAGGGTTAAGTTTCTTGTACAACTTTTATTTTCAAGTTTTCAGACTTGTCAGTCCTTCAACAGGATCATCACTTTAACAATTTAATATTAAATATTTTTTTTTATATACACATTATTATATACATAGTTTAAATACCTACACTATATAATGAGAGAAAATATACCACATTTTTTCTGTTTGAAAATCAAAATATTTTTGAAAATAAAAGTGCGTGGTGGATGGATGATACGTGCTGGTTGAATGATATATCGTGACTTCAATATGGATTATAAACACAAGGTAATAAGAACAAATCCAAATAAATAAATTGTGTGTGACGTTTCTGTAACAACGCTGTTACCGAAACATCACACACTATTTATTTGGATTTATTACCTTGTGTTTACTCTTGTCGGAGGTTTGAGTTAGGTCAAGTCATTTTTATGACTACAATAATTACACTTTTTTTAATTATCCCTAGTACAAAGGGTAAAAGCCATGATAATCATAGTGGGTAGAAGTAGGCGACTGCTTTTACTGTAAGTGCACCACATGTCTACACATGTGAAAAGCAGTTTGACTTTTGCACTTACATAATTACACACTATATAGTAGAATCTCTCTATAAAGGACAGCACCTAGTTGCAAAGCCAAAATGTCCTACTTTTACGGTCATATTTTTAACCTTGAACCTTTGTATCATGGTTTAATATATAATCATTTTTATTTGCATGTCCATTATTGCAGTTTAGTTGTCCATTAAAAAAAAACACACACACAATCATAATGAGTATGTTCTCAAATTATTATATAGTTTCTGTAAAAGACATGATTACCAAACTGAATGTTTTCTTCCAGTTCACAAGTAGAACAATGTATGATTTCAAAATTTGAAACTATTATAGACATGTAAAAATTAAGGGCAGTAGATATTGTTTATTTTTTAAAAAGAATCATACGCGTCTAAAATAGTTTTGAATTTTTTATAACAGATGGCGAGTTAATGCATCATAGATATAAATGGATGATTTGCACACGGAGCAGAATGGAAGCCCTTTTTTTTTTGGCTTATCCCTAGTACACATGCTACAGTCCATAATAATAATGTTGTTGTTTGTTTTTGTTTCTTATCCCCTTGTGATACCAGAGATAATAATCATGGTGGGTAGGCGACTGCTTTTACTATAAGTGCACCACATGTCTACACATGTGAAAAGCAGTTCGAATTTTTACTTTAAAATGTGCCAGAGCCCCGTTTGGGATTGCCGTGGAAGCCTCACCTATGGAAGTAGCCGAATAGGACTCTGGACAGCCGGCAGAGAGGTCCAGAAGATAGATCCGGCCTGTGTTAGCAGCCAAGTAGAGCTTGAGTCCATCTGCTGAGAACTCCAGACTGTGGCTGGTAATCAGATTGAGACTCTGGAGTTTGTAGCCTTCCTGCAATGACATCCACCATCAGGTGTGAGGATCAAGACACACACAAGTAACATCTATACACCCGTATACAAAACTTAGGGAAGTTGTACCTTTTACCATGTACAGTTAAACCTGTCTATAGCGCCTTCCTCTCTATAGCGCCCGATTTTAAATACATAGTACGATAGGATTTACATTAAAAGTGACCTGTCTATAGCACCCCCTCTCTCTATAGCACCCTATTTTGGTGAGTCCCAAGAGGGGATTCTATAGACAGGTTTAACTGTATATTGAGATTCAGACAATAAAACTCTTTTTTTTTTTCCCCTTATCCCTATAGTACACGTGGTACAGAGCCCATGCTAATCATGGTGGGTAGAAGTTGGCGAATGCTTTTACTATAAGTGTACCACATGTCTACACATGTGAAAAGCAGTTAGACTTTGCACTTACAAATATGCCAGAGGCCCGTTTGGTTACTTGCATTCACTGGTAGAGTTTGACTTTTACAAGAATCAAGCGCATTTTTGAGCATTTTTTTTTTTTTTAATCAGAAAAAAGTGCCCAATACGGGAATCGAACCCGGGTCTTAGCGGTCGAAAACCAACAGTTTAGACCATCTTTCCACCGACCTCCCAATAAAGCTCTGAAAGATATTACAGTGACCTTTAATTGAAGACACACGAGATAACTAAGTGTGAACAAAATTGCCTCTGTCTCCTTTAAAAATATATATATATATATAGATGGAAAATTTGCCGGGAGGAAATTAATCCATGGAAGCAATGGTCGCCTCTCCCGTCAAAATAAATGTCAGAATCTGACGCCATCTATTGACCGTCGCCGCAACTAGCGGCATCGGGTCGGTGACAAAGCCACAACACCAACTTTGGCAAACTGATAAGCGTCCACCTAGACATTGTTTTGCCAATAGATTTGGCCCAGCCACATTGCCAGCAAAACACCTCTTTGGTAGATTGTGAGGATTCCATTAGATCCCATGTGGATCTCATGGAATAAAGTCCGCCCTAGACTGACGAGGGCCATTAGCCCGAAACCATGGTCTCTAGGTGGACGCTTATCAGTTTGCCAAAGTTGGCATTGTGGCATTGTCACCGACCCGATGCCGCTTGTTGCGGCGACGGTCAATAGATGGCGTCAGATTCTGACGTTTATTTTGACAGGAGAGGCGACCATTGCTTCCATATATATATATAACCGGCAACATCAAAAACTTTCAACTTCCTTAAGTTTTATAAACACAAGGTAATAAGACCAAATCCAAATAAATAGTATGTGACATTTCAATAACAACATTGTTACTGAAACGTCACACACTATTTATTTATTTGAATTTGATCTTATTACCTTGTGTTTATAATCTGCCCGTGTTTTACCCGATTGAATGTTTTTATTCAAATACTATTTGTTACAATTATAAATTGGCGCCTTATATAAATGCATATATTAGTTAATAACTATAGCCTATGTGCTTTATCTGTTTATGTACTGTTGGCTTCCGTAGGCGTCTCTTACTGGGAAAAAGAAAGAGAGGATTCCATTTAGTTATTAACTAATATATGCATTTATTTAAGGTGCGACCCGCTCCAACACAATAGTTACAAAAACCAAAAAGCGAGTGGGGGGGGGGGGAAAGGTGGCGTGATTGTAGCCAACCAATAGGAGAGCGCCATTCCAAAAAAAAAAAAAGCAAACGGTGACAGAGATGAAAACTGAAGAATTAAGAACGCATGACGCTAGTAACTGTATATAGAATAATCCAAATTGTGCTTTATCTTCCTTAAGTTTTGTACATGAGCGTGTGGCGACCACACTTTGCTTCAGTAAGCGTGAACTGGGACAAAGCTTCACTAAACATACGGGCGGTAGTATGACGGCGCAGCTGAGAGAACACCTCACTACGCATGCGCCATCTGGGACTATGGCCACACGCATCGTTCAACAACAAGGCTTGCTTCCAATGGCCGTTACTTCTTTTCTTTTTATATATTTCTGGCTTTAAATAATTTAATTCATTTTATAAAAAACTAGCGGATGTACCCGGCTTCGCCCGAGGTTTTACCCGAGTAAAGGTTTGTCTAACGAACATTTGTTAGAACAATTCTCTATAAACTTAAAAAAAAAAAAAAAAGATATATTTTGATAATTTGAAACTCGTAAATTTGAATCTCTCGATAAAGTGAAAATTTTTTCCCGGTCCCTGTGTGCCGTGTCATCCTGAATTTTGTGTTTCCTAATTTTCTACATTACAAAATCATCGTTTTATCTAGTGAACATTTTTTCCCGGTCCCTTGAAAAATACTCGATAAGTTGAATTAAATCAATATTAATTGGTTCCCTCGGTAATTGGAAGTTAAAGGAATAGTATCTTTGCCTTGGAATTGTATCATTATTCTTGTCTCAAATAAATTGCTGTGTCATCCTGAATTTTGTCTTTCCTAATTTTCTACATTACAAAATCATCGTTTTATCTAGTGAACATTTTTTCCCGGTCAAATATTTGCCGTGTCATCCTGAGATAATCTTACTTTTGATAAATAATATTTAAGATAACAAACTTAGTGATAAGAAAACTTGTTATCATCGTCACAATGGGGGCGCTGCTTGCGAGTTAAATCTACAAATCTGCAAATAACTCTAAGGATATTCAAGATATTCATGAAATTATTTTTCAAAAACCTTCCCGGTGATATACCTAATAATATCCCAAAATTTCACGGCGATTGGATGTATGGTTTTTGAATCTATAGAGTACAGACAGACAGACAGACAGACATTCAATTTTATATATATAGATAATTATAATTTTATCAGCGGTCTTTCCACAAGCCACACCAACACGCAAGCAACCATCCCACAAGTGTATAAGATAAAGAAAGGTCAACATCACAAGAGATACTGAGGTGAGGAAAGATAAATTAACCTAATAAAAGAAAATAAGACCTAATCCAAATAATTTATTAGTGTGTGACGGCAACAACATTGTCACCATCATCAGACAAAAGAATAAATGAGAAAAAATATTACAGCAAGTTCTTATATAGTACTGTTATCAAGTGTTTAAACAAGATAACAGATAAGGAAAATAGTTTTTTAGCAGTACTATATAAGAACTTGCTGTAATATTTTTTCTCATTTATTCTTTTGTATGATGATGGTGACAATGTTGTTGCCGAAACGTCACACACTAATAAATTATTAGGATTAGGTCTTATTTTCTTTTATTATAATCTATAATCCAAATTGTGCTTTATCATTTTCGATAAACTAACCTGTTCATCCTTGATCAAAAGGGAAGAGCTAGAGTTGAAGGAGTAGGCCAGGAACTTGGAGTCCGGGGAGATAGCGAAGCATTGCAAGATCGGCGTCTCTATAGTTCCCAGGAGGGTCTCCTTCTTCCTCCCTGCACATAACCCTCGTTACTCCAGTCTTACACACACACAGATAGCAGTAGCCACTGTAGGAAGATATTACGGAGAGTCTCCTCATTAGAGTGTACTAAACTCTGTCTTTGCAAGTCCCAAGCCCGGATGAAAAAGGAGGAGGGAGAGCAGTAACAAGCTCACTAAACAACCTGGGCTCAGCTGGCCCAGCTGATAGTACCCTGTAAGGGCTCCTAATCTAGGGATACAGGATGAGTAGTGTTTTTTTTTTTTTTTTTAACAACAAAAAACTTTATTAAGACCTTTTAGTCTTATACAGATTCTCCAAGCAGAAATGTAGGATACATACAGGAAAAAAAAAATAATAGTACCTTAGTGGTAATATGATATAATGAGTAGTGTTTGTACTCCATGTTAGGAGCATCTGCACATGGCGTCTGTTCCTCATGTCAGAGGCGGCCATTTCTTTTAGAGCTAAGTCGGCCTGCCACTGAGTAGTGCTCCCAGTCTTAATGACAAAGGCAGACACATTCTGTTGTTGTTGTTGTTGTTTCTTATCCCCTTGTGTAAAGATTACACGAATCCCATGAGTTCATGCTCTCATGGAATGGGGTTTGGGGACGCATTCTACTTCACTGATATAAGAAAGAAGAGTGTACATAGGAAAATATGGCATTCCGGCACAGTGTAATCTCTTTTTTTTTTTTTTTTGTTTATCCCTAGTATACGTGGTACAGGCCATGGTAATCATAGTGGGTACAAGTAGGCGACTGCTTTTACTGTAAGTGCAATGTGATTTTAACATCATAATTCTAAGATCCCAAGTTTTAAACTCCAAATTAAGTCAAATACAGGAGTCATCATTCCATCATCGATACATAAAACAAAAGCCTGGAGCTATTCTAGAATGTGGGATGAACCGACAGGCAGCAACCTGTATTTCCTGGCTCAAAACTGGCAGCCATACAAGACTGCTTCTTTTTCAGGATGGTGTAAAGACCTTCCCACAATGCACCATCTACAGGACCAAAGAGGCCTCACCAGACCACCTCTTGGAATGTATGGGAGCCTCAAGACACAGGACCTATATTCCAACCCTACCAAGATTTAATCCATGAAGGATTGGGTAGATAATGTAATAGAATAGTCAGGAAGAAGAGGTGAAGAGGGCTGTAACATGTATCCAACTTACGGTCAGTAGAGAGGGGAACGGAGTACAAGTTGATGTGGTTGTCATGGGCAACTACCAGCTCCCTGGTATCACCAGCCAACTTGGCCATGGCAACCTGCACATTCATTGTCATGTGTAGTGAACCAACAATAGCTGTGTACCACAACCATCAACATGTGTACAACATCTTTATTTTCACGGCATACAAGTTTCTACAAGGGTAACAGCTCTAAAATAAAACTGGATTGATCAAACACCATCTTCCCCAGTTGGGATATTGAGGATAAATTCCCGGCCCTGACAGTAGAGGACATGTCTTAGGGCAGTAGACAATCCACACCATTTATATAAACATTTTTTTTTTTTTTGCTTATCCCTAGTACACGTGGTACAGGCCATGATAATCATGGTGGGTAAAAGTAGGCGACTGCTTTTACTGTAAGTGCACCACATGTCTACAGATGTGAAAAGCAGTTCAACTTTGCACTTACAAATGTGCTAAAGCCCCGTTTGTGTAGGTAGAACATCTTTAAATATTCCTTTTTTTTTACTTATCCCTAGTACACGTGGTATAGGCCATGTAATCAAGGTGGGTAGAGGTAGGCGACTGCTTTTACTGTAAGTGCACCATATTTAAATATTCTTCTGAAGTGGAGTATTCTATATGATTTTTAAGATCCTTATTAGACATCCTATGGTATGGAAATATTGGTATTTTTTCAATATAATTTACTTATGGACGGGAATTTTTTGCTGGGAGGAAATTTTTTTTTTTTACTATCCTTTTAGTCTAAATTAGACAAGATCTTGGAGGTCGTGCTCATAAAGAAGCTCAAGAACTCTTCTTGGTTCTCTGTACAGGGATCTCTTATCCTGTTGTTGTTGTTGTTTCTTATCCCCTTGTGTAAAGATTACACGAATTCCATGAGTTCATGTTGAGTATATGTTGAGGAGTGGCCTCTTCGGTTTTGCACCTAGTGCACATGGGGAAGCTTTTGGCTCCCTCTTTATAGACTAGAGGGTGCAGGTGACCAGATTTCCATCTGGCCAACTGTGTCGATTCCCTTCTGTTTAGTTGGAAGGTCTGTTTTTTGGGGTTTTCTACCTGGTACCAAGCATGATGGAAACTATCTCTATGGTTCCTTATCAGTTGTATTTATCAAAGCAAAGGTGGCCTCTCCCATCAAACCTAGACGCCATCTATTGACTGTCACAGCAAACTACCAGCCTCAGGTCGATGACAAAGCCACAACATCAGCTACAGCTTCTAGTTTTGATTCTTATTTTGACGGGAGAGGCAACCCTTCTTTTTATACATAACTAGCGGACGTCTAACGAATCTCTCGATAAAGTGAACATTTTTTTCCCGGTCCCTTTAAAAATACTCGATAAGTTGAATAAAATCAATATTAATTGGTTCCCTCGGTAATTGGAAGTTAAAGGAATAGTATCTTGCCTATGAATTGTATCATTATTCTTGTCTCAAATAAATTGCCGTGTCATCCTGAATTTTGTCTTTCCTAATTTTCTACATTACAAAATCATCGTATCATCAATGATAATATTTAGAGCAGATTGTTGAATTATAACAGATAAATTAGAATATTTACCTTGATTATTTTTAGGCGAAAGTTATTTCAAAAATTTTATTTGCTAGAAACCTTCCCAGTACTATCTACTTATATAATTGCCTTATTCTGTCTGTGTGAAGCTCACGGATAGAATGCGCGCCCATTGGCTGCCGGCGAACACGTGTCCTCCCTGCCCCCCTCTAGACAACCCTGTTATCAGCTGTGTGATACATACACCTGTCTATAGCGGCCATTCTAGACAACCCTGTTATCAGCAGTGTGTTACATCCACCTGTCTATACAGACCACCCTGTCTATAGCGGTCACTTTAGGCAACCCTGTAATCAGCAGTGTGTTACATCCACCTGTCTATACAGACCACTCTGTCTATAGCGGCCACTCTAGACAACCCTGTTATCAGCTGTGTGATACATACACCTGTCTATACAGACCACCCTGTCTATAGCGGCCATTCTAGATAACCCTGTTATCAGCTGTGTGATACATACACCTGTCTATAGCGGCCACTCTAGACAACCCTGTTATCAGCTGTGTGATACATCCACCTGTCTATACAGACCACCCTGTCTATAGCGGCCACTCTAGGCAACCCTGTTATCATCAGTGTGTTACATTCACCTGTCTATACAGACCACCCTGTCTATAGCGGTCACTTTAGGCAACCCTGTAATCAGCAGTGTGTTACATCCACCTGTCTATACAGACCACCCTGTCTATAGCGGCCACTCTAGACAACCCTGTTATCAGCTGTGTGATACATCCACCTGTCTATACAGACCACCCTGTCTATAGCGGCCACTCTAGACAACCCTGTTATCAGCTGTGTGATACATCCACCTGTCTATACAGACCACCCTGTCTATAGCGGCCACTCTAGGCAACCCTAGGAAGCAAGATGTATACAAGGTGTAGACAAGATGAAGATCTACTTATATAATTATATATAGCTAAAACATTTTAAAAACACACAGTTTGGAACGGGACGTTTCACAAGAGTGACATCCGTGGCGCCAATTTATAATTGTAACGAATAGTATTTTAATTAAAACATTTTTAAAATATATACGCACTCGGGTAAAACCTGGGCGTTGCCCGGGCCATTCGTCTAGTACTAAATAACTTCCCAAAGTTTCATTGCGTTCCAATGAGTGGTTTGGTCAGGCATAAAGGACACACACACACATACATTCATTTTTATATATACAGTAAAACCCCTCTATAGTGAACCCCAATGGGACAGAGCTTTTGGTTCACTATAGCCACGGTTCACTATAGCCACGGTTTGGCCATTTTTTTTACTTTTCAAAATTTTTAGACCGTATAATTAAAGGACAGCCTTACACACTGGAAGAGGCTTCCTCTTAATAGTGGTCACTTTGATTTAATTCCCTTAATTGACCAATTTCCTTACATTAATACTGAATAATAATTGAAATCATTAGATGATAGGTTCTTCTTATCATTAACATACATGTACCTATAAAATAAAAGGATTTAAAAGCGCAAATGTTTCTTTTATACATAAAACGAACTTCTACTGTCCTTACTGCGATGAAAAAATATATTGGGAGGGCTTGGCTCATCAGTGGTGAACCCTCCCAGCGGTTTCGCCAATTTAATCCACCAGACCGCTTCTCAGAGCTCTAATATTGTATTGGATCATTCTGCTTTTATATGCTACACTGAAGGATGGAATCTTAGAAATGGTTTTCAAGTAAACTATGGACATAAGCTTATAGGACAGTAGAATTATATTCAAATATTTGCTTCGAGCAATGCTCTTCAGCAAACTATAAAGACAAGGTCATTAGGAATAATTAACACAAAGCAATAACGCGCCATCTATACATATAAAATAAAAGGATTTAAAAGCGCAAATGTTTCTTTTATACATAAAACGAACTTCTACTGTCCTTACTGCGATGAAAAAATATATTGGGAGGGCTTGGCTCATCAGTGGTGAACCCTCCCAGCGGTTTCGCCAATTTAATCCACCAGACCGCTTCTCAGAGCTCTAATATTGTATTGGATCATTCTGCTTTTATATGCTACACTGAAGGATGGAATCTTAGAAATGGTTTTCAAGTAAACTATGGACATAAGCTTATAGGACAGTAGAATTATAACCGCTGGGAAGGTTCACCACTGATGAGCCAAGCCCTCCCAATATATTTTTTCATCGCAGTAAGGACAGTAGAAGTTCGTTTTATGTATAAAAGAAACATTTGCGCTTTTAAATCCTTTTATTTTATATGTATAGATGGCGCGTTATTGCTTTGTGTTAATTTATACATGTACCTCTATGTCTAATTTAAAAATCAAGACAATTCCTAGGCAAAGTTTTATTAAATATATATTCAAAGATATAAAATCATTTTAAAACATCATTATCACATTATATAATACATTTTTTACTTGGAAAAATGGCTCTAACACCTTGTTGCTTCAAAGCATTCTTCAAGCATTGCACCATTCAAATAAAGTTGGTGTTTTTCTTCCATTTCATTTTCCCACATATTCTTCCAGGTCTAGATTTCGTTTTTTTTAAACCTGTCATGCAAAACATTGCTGACTTTAAAATCACCATAGTTAATGGCATAAAAATAGTTTTTGTTTGATCACGGGACGGTTTATTTGTATTTTTTTTTTAGCCCTAAAACGTACGATCGCGATTGCGGCAAAAGTTGAGGTTGATTCCTCTTTGTAACAATTTTTAATAGCTTTATATTTTATCTTTTATAATAGAAACGTTATATTCTCTTATTTTAGTAAGTTCTTAACATTTTGCCTGTGTTGTTTCACTTTGAAAAGTTCAGAAAATGGCCTTTTTTTTTAAAAGAAATAACGCTTTTGTTTTTAAAATGCCTTTGTTTTCTTTATTTTGGAAGCCCTTTGTATTTTTATATTTCAAATTTAATGGATGAAAATATATTCTATTTAATAAAAAGTATAATGTGTTAAAATTTATACAACATACAGCAAAAATAAAGTGCAAAATTCAAAACAAACAATGCCGCTAAATTTATTGTTTTGAGATCGCGATCCGCGAGCTGAAACATGCTCAAAATTTGGTTGTTTTAATTTTTTTTTTAATTACAATTCTAAGTTCGTTATAAGCATAGTATTTTAAATAGATTTTATTATTTTGGGACCGAAAATAGGTTCGTTATAGGGGTAGTTCATTATTCTAAAAATCGCAAAGTTCGTTATAACGATGGTATTTTCAATGGAATGGAATTGGGAATCGGCGTGGGTTCGTTATAAGGGAAGGTTCGTTATATCCAGGGTTCGTATTAGCGGGGTTTTACTGTATAGATATGGAGGTTGATGGAAGGATGGTCTAAACTGTTGGTTTTCGACCGCTACGACCCAGGTTCGATTCCCGCATTGGGCACCTTTTCCTGATTAAATAAAAAAAAAGTGCTCCAATGGACCCTGATTCTTGCAAAAGTCAAACCTCACCAGCGAGTGCAAGTAACAAAACGAGGCTCTGGCACATTTTAAAGTGCAAAAGTCGAACTGCTTTTCACATGTGATACACTTACATTAAAAGCAGTCGCCTACTTCTACCCACCATGATTATCATGGCCTGTACCTGTGTACTAGGGATGAGCAAAAAAAAACATCATATACTTATGTTCACACACATTTTGATGAATATATAAGACACATGGGTGACAGTATGTAAATGACTTACCTGGGCATAAGGCTGGAAGTGGATCATGGTGAAGGGAGGATAGGTGGAGAACACCAGTTTGGTGTCCAGACCTGCAACACCATCACTGAATCAGTACTGAACAAAGTACAGCTACTATTCCACTTAGAATGTTGAATTAGAAGTGAGTTGAGAGGCAATGCTAACTAAACACACCTGAGTTCAGCTGGCCCGACTGATAGTACCCTGTAAGGGCTCCCTAATCCAGGGATACAGGATGAGTCTGTACTCCATGTTAGGAGCAGCTGCACATGGCATCTGTTCCTCATGTCAGAGGCGGCCATTTCTTTTGGAGCTAATTCGGCCTGCCACTAAGTAGTGCTCCCAGTCTTAATGACAAAGGCAGACGCATTCTACTTCACCCAGTCATGATCTCAAGCTTTACAAGCTTGATACCCTGATATGATTGAGTGGACATAAGAAAGAAGAAGAAGAAGACTAACTAAACACAAGGAATCAACAAGGGATACTATCTTCCAATTAGTTTTTCCATGGGTTTGTATCTCGTTTTACCATGATTAGGTACAATTTGGATTATAGATTAGAAACACAAGGTAAATAAAACCAGAAGGTAAATAAAAAAGAAGTGTGTGACATTTCGGTAACAGCGTTATCACACAAAAGTGCTGAATCAGGTACAATCTGGATTATAGATTAGAAACACAAGGTAATAAGACTAAATAAATTAATAGTGTGTGGCATTTCGGTAACAACGCTGTTGCAGAAACGTCACACACTATTTATTTATATGGATTCAGTCTTATTACCTTGTGTTTCTAATCTATAATCCAAATTATACCTGATTCAGCACTTTTGTCTGATTATTAATTTTTTTTTTTTTTTTTTGCTTATCCCTAGTACATGTGATACATGCCATGATAATCATGGTGGGTAGAAAGTAGGCAACAGTTTTTACTGTAAGTGCACCACATGTCTACACAAGTGAAAATTGTCTGATTATGGTAACAACGATGTTAGCAAAATGTCACACTCTATTAATTTGGATTCAGTCTTATTACCTTGTGTTCCTGCCATAAAAATAACATCCAGGAATGAACAGGTCTCAGTGGGCAGTGAATCAGTGTAAGAACAAGTGGCTGGTATCCAATGGGACCTACCTCCAGACACCAGGAACTTTCCAGCCATGGTCATGGAGTGAACATCGTGGGTGTGTAGGGACTTGCGCTCCTGAGTCCTATGCCAGTCTCCAGTGGCTGAGGACCTGGAGAACTCCACTACAATGGGGTCCGTCCCACTGGCCCAGATTCTCTTCATATCCTGTAACACCATGTTGGTCCCCTTTAGTTAATACCAGTTCCAAGTTGGTCACTTGATGTTACAGACATTATTCTACCTTTGAGTCAATAGGTGTGATCCATTAAATACATTTATGAAAATTCAAAACTACATTTAAACCTGTTTATAGTGCCCCTTCTAAATAGCGCCTTCCTCTCTATAGCGCCCGATTTTAAACATTAAAATGTAAACATTTTGCATTTAAAGTGACCTGTCTATAGCAACCCCTCTCTATAGCATCCTATTTTGGTGAGTCCCAAGAGGGGGTGCTATAGACAGGTTTAAATGTATTATAGACACGTATGATTCTTTTTAAAATTAAACAATTTCTACTACCCTTAATGCAATGGAAAAATTAAAGGGAGGACCTGGCTCATCAGTGGTGAACCCTCCCAGCGGTTTCGCCAGTTTAATCTACCATACCGCTGTTATATTGCAATTTTCTATTTTCCTTTTATAGTGATACTGATGCTAGATTCTTGGAAAATACCCATTCCAAGATTCCAGGATTATTATAAAAGGAAAACTAAAAAAGGCAATATAACAGCAGCAGTATGGAATATTCACCATCAGTGGTGAACCCTCCCAGCGGTTTCGACAGTAAACCTACCACGCCAGTTAGTCTACCATTAATGGCGCACTAATGCATCATAATATAAATATTAATACATTTATATTAAAAAAAGGTGTACCTGGACCTGTTAAAGGAAATTTTTTTCTCAAAATATTTCGAGGGAATGCTGCCCTCTTTATCAATTTCTTGCACAGTAAACCAGTTTTTTATCCTCTCAAAAGCCAAAAAACTTTGAGTTAATAAGAGATTTATACAAGAAACTTATCCTTGGATGTCTTTTTTTAGGTAATTTTTTTTTCTAAATGGCCTTCCAAAGTACCAAAGGGTAGCAGGATATAGGCAACTCCGCCTTTGCCAGTCCCAAGCCCGGATGAAAAAGGAGGGGGAGCAGTAACAAGCTCACTAAAAAACCTGGGCTCAGCTGGCCCGGCTGATAGTACCCTGTAAGGGCTCCTAATCCAGGGATAAAGGATGAGCAGCATTTGTACTCCATGTTAGGAGCAGCTGCACATGGTGTCTGTTCATGGTAAACGGTTTGCGGATTTCGACAAATTAGAAAGAAGGAATCATATATCGCCGCAACTCTTTTTTTTTTTTTTATTATATATATTTATTATATATATGGTACAAAAATATCTTAAAAGAAAGTTATGTAATTGAATAAATATAAAGAATCAACTATAAACAGTTCAAAGGATTTAGTGGAGATTTTTAGGATAGAAGGGGAACGTACTGTGATGGCAACTGTATACTTTTGTTTAATGGTTTAGGGTGCTTCATGGTTTCTATTGCTTCAAGAATGAGTCTTTGGGTTTTAGTTTTGGCATTTGTATGGAGGATTCTGGTATTATTGAAGTCTGTAGTGTGTCCGGTTTCTCTGACGTGGTCAACAATTAAGGAGTTTGGGTTTAGTTTAGAGATGTTTCTTTGGTGTTCTTTGATTCTGATTGAAAGATCTCTTGATGTCTCACCGATGTAGACACTATTGCAGTTGAGGCAGGGAATTTGGTAAACTAAATCTTTTTTCTGTTTCTGGTCGGTGCTTTTGGTGATTGGGTTTCTTAATATAATAATTATTTATTTTATTTCGTACAGCTAGAGAGAGCATCCCTCAGTCTTGCCAGATGGCGCTCCCACCTCAAGTTCAACCAGAGATGCAAAACTGCCAAGTTCATTCCCCCAGTTCTACGCCTTAAAGATCCCATCAAAAACAGTTTCTCAAAAACGGTTTTAGAGCATACAGGTAAAAAGCTTCTCGAAGCTAGAATCAAAGGTTGTTTTTCAAAAATATCCTTCCTATCAGCAAAAGTTAAATGCCTTATTGGAATCATTACCTTGCACACCCCTTCCGACATAACAACTAAACTTATACAAGAAATAACTTCGAAAATAATCCTTCAGAATACTTCTACCGCCCTCAAACATGAAAAGAAAATAGATCACTGGAAAAAGAAATACCATTTCCCCGAAGACAATCACTGCATTGTCAACCTATCTGAATATGAACTCAACCCATCAGAGATTTCCTTGTTAAACAAAGGTCTATCATACCGTCCGATCAAAAATGTGTTTTTACCCCAAATCATTAGCTCCATAGAATCCGGCATACATAACATATCGAATAATAATGTGCACATGATCAGAAACTTTGTGGCTTCCACACTAGCTCCCACACCCAGTAGTCGCACATCCCAGCACAATAAAGAATCCCATCGTCGCATCAATAAAGAAATCTCTATCCTAAATAACCTATCCAAAAACAAAAACATCACAATCTCCCGAGCAGACAAAGGCGGATCTGTTGTAATCTTAAATACTGAAGATTACATAAATAGAATGAAAACGCACCTGAACAATACCGAATTCTTCATTAAAATAGAGCCACAGGAAGCATCAAAATCAATAACAGCTTTTAAAAAATCTATACATCAACTCCTTAAAAACCAAATTATCGATCAGTCCTTGAAGAAACAAATTCTGGAAAATCCTGAAAATCCTGGAACCCACCCATATATTTACGGCCTTCCTAAAATCCATAAGAAAAACACCCCCCTCAGACCAATAGTCGCCTATAACCAATCACCAGCATATTCTCTCTCCAAACATCTAGCCAATAGACTTTCTGAAATAACCAAAAATCTACCTCACATTGTTAAAAATCCTGAAGAAATTCTACAAAAAATGAAGAATTTCAAATTGAAAACCAATCACCGAATCGTTTCATATGATGTCAAAGACCTATACACAAGCCTCCCCCACGACTTAATAATGGACTCCCTACAAACCATCCTAATCAAACATAAAGAAGCATACCCGGACCACCTTGCAATCCTGAAACTCACTGAAATCTGTTTAAAGAGCACAACAGTTAAATTTACAGAAGAATACTACAACCAAATAAAAGGCACCCCGATGGGAAGCCCACTGTCTACAATTCTAGCCGAAATAGTTCTCTCCACCATTGACTCGTGGATCACTGAAATAAAACCCAACGAAATATTAATCTGGTCAAGATACGTCGATGATATTTTTTGCATAATCACAGAAAACAGTGAAAATCACATCCTAGAAACCCTCAATAGCTTCAACTCATCTATTCAATTTACAATAGAAAAAGAAAATAACGGAAGCCTGCCATTCCTTGACATTTTATTTACCAGAAATAGAACCGGTTTTATAACAAAAGTTTATAGAAAACCTACCTCCCCAACGCAGTACCTACACTTTGCCTCCAATTCTCCCATCTCCCACAAAATAACAGTTGTACGTACCTTGACGAAAAGAGCTTTCACCCACTGTTCTTCAAAAATAGAATACAATAAGGAACTTAAATCTATCGAAAACCAGCTTCTTAAATCTGGATACCCGCTTCCTTTCATTAAAAGAAATAGATATAAACCAGGGACTCCCAGAAATAACTCCAATCAGTACATCTCCACCTGTTACTTACCATATACAGAATCTACAATTACAATAGCTCGCAAACTCAAAAGTTTTGGCATAAAAACCATCTTCAAAGGTTCACCTTCCATGGGCTCGATTCTAAGAAACCCAATCACCAAAAGCACCGACCAGAAACAGAAAAAATATTTAGTTTACCAAATTCCCTGCCTCAACTGCAATAGTGTCTACATCGGTGAGACATCAAGAGATCTTTCAATCAGAATCAAAGAACACCAAAGAAACATCTCTAAACTAAACCCAAACTCCTTAATTGTTGACCACGTCAGAGAAACCGGACACACTACAGACTTCAATAATACCAGAATCCTCCATACAAATGCCAAAACTAAAACCCAAAGACTCATTCTTGAAGCAATAGAAACCATGAAGCACCCTAAACCATTAAACAAAAGTATACAGTTGCCATCACAGTACGTTCCCCTTCTATCCTAAAAATCTCCACTAAATCCTTTGAACTGTTTATAGTTGATTCTTTATATTTATTCAATTACATAACTTTCTTTTAAGATATTTTTGTACCATATTACATTTGAAGTTAGGATCAGACATAACGTGGCCACGCGGTGCTATTGAAACGAGGGCGATAGGGGCGTGGTAAATTTCTTTTCGTTTATTTTGATTTATATTAAAAACGATATATAATCTCTCTTTAATTGTACAATATAATTAGCTGAAGAAGGGCTTGCCCGAAAGCTTCCTTAACCGCTATAATAATAAAAAGAGTTGCGGCGATATATGATTCCTTCTTTCTAATGGTGTCTGTTCCTCATGTCAAAGGCGGCCATTTCTTTTGGAGGTAAGTCGGCCTGCTACTGAGTAGTGCTCCCAGTCTTAATGACAGGCAGACACATTCTACTTCACCCAGTCATGATGGTTGTCAAACAGACACCATTAAGGGTCACAACTTGACACCCTAATATGATTGAGTGGAGATAAGAAAGAAGAAGAAGGATATAGGGAAACAAAGTCTCCAGGTGGGAATCCATGGATTGCCCAGACACCAGTCAGATGTAACTTACCTTAGTGGCACATAGGCTGAGCACGTGTTTCTTGTGGCTCTGGAGCTTCTGCACAGTCAAGAAGGAAACATGTCAGTTTTATTGGCAGAGGAGGAGATGGAAAAACACTATTTGTGGTTAAGAGATTAAAATAAACAAGGTAACCAACTAACTTATAAATTGGTACAATTTGGAAACGCAACTGTGATAAAACACAATTTGGATTATAGATTATAACTAAAAGAAAAAATAAGACCTAATCCAAATAAATTAATAGTGTGTGATGTTTGGGTAACAAGGCTGTTACAGAAATGTCACACGCTATTAATTTATTTGGATTAGGTCTTATTTTCTTGTTGGTAACACTACATTGTTACCCAAACACCAAAGTTAAATATATTACTTATTTATGGATTTTGTGTTATTTAACTTTTTGCCATTTATTGACTTATGTTAAATGGTACACATGTGAAAAAATATACACTTAAGGAAGTGGAAAGTCTTTTAATTGCCAGTTGTCTAGCTTTTTTTTTTAAGGAGACAGAGTTGATTTTGTTCACACTTGGTTATCTTGTGTGTCTTCAATAAAGGTCACTGTAATATCTTTCAGAGTTATTGTCTGAATCCCGATATATATACTAAAAGGTACAACTTCCTTAAGTTTTGTCCATGAGTGTATCTTTCAGATTTATCGTCTGAATCCCGATATACATGCTAAAAGGTACAACCTCCTTAAGTTTTGTCCACGAGTGTATCTTTCAGAGTTATTGTCTGAATCCCGATATACATGCCAAAAGGTACAACTTCCTTAAGTTTTGTCCACGAGTGTATCTTTCAGAGTTATTGTCTGAATCCCGATATACATGCTAAAAGGTACAACTTCCTTAAGTTTTGTCCATGAGTGTATCTTTCAGATTTATCGTCTGAATCCCGATATACATGCTAAAAGTTACAACTTCCTTAAGTTTTGTCCACGAGTGTATCTTTCAGAGTTATTGTCTGAATCCCGATATACATGCTAAAAGGTACAACTTCCTTAAGTTTTGTCCACGAGTGTATCTTTCAGAGTTATTGTCTGAATCCCGATATACATGCTAAAAGGTACAACTTCCTTAAGTTTTGTCCACGAGTGTATCTTTCAGAGTTATTGTCTGAATCCCGATATACATGCTAAAAGGTACAACTTCCTTAAGTTTTGTCCACGAGTGTATCTTTCAGAGTTATTGTCTGAATCCCGATATACATGGTAAAAGGTACAACTTCCTTAAGGTTTGTCCATGAGTGTAGATATACATAGGTACAAGAGGTTGGTGTCATGGCAGTGACATTGATACAATTACAACTCTCAATAGTCATATGGAATCACATAATTTTTAGAGTCCGAAATATTCCCCCAAAGTTGTATTAAATGAAAGAGAATATTTTCTTTGTTTTTTTTCAATTTAACTTAGTATAACCCGCATATCTACACATGTAAAAACCAGCTCAACTTTTGCACTTACAAATGTGCCAGAGACCCAATTTAGTTACATGCACTCACTGGTGGTTTTTTATTTTTGCAAGAATCCGGGGCCATTGAAGCATTTTTTTTTTTTTTTAATTAGAAAAAAGTGCTTATAATGTGCGGGATTCAACCCCTGAAATGTAGCAGTCGAAAACCAAGGTTTTAGACTACTCGTCCACCAACATCCCCAAAAGAATCAGTGAAATTAGTGGGCAGCACACACAGTTTCCAAATGAAAAACTGAAATACTATATAGTAAGTTGAAGTTGTACTTCTAGGTGCTTCTGTTGAAGGGCATATTAGTCCGGAAGCTAGAGAAATGAAAATAGCACAAGATTGATTTCTTTTGTTGATGTTATTAAATTATAAGTCGGCGATGAACATTTACAGATATTGACAAAAAGAGCATTTCCTGATTATGCAACTAAAAGTTGCTGATGGCTTGCGCCATCTATCGGAATAAATATCAACTAGATATTTGTTCCAATAGATGGCGCAAGCCATCAGCAACTTTTAGTTGCATAATCAGGAAATTTCCCTTTTTCTCAATTTATCCACATGATCCAAGTACAAATTCACTTTTGTACTATTTTTCACATATGCAGATATTTAATTAAAAAGGCATATATTGGATCAAATTATCATTTATTTTACCTATATTTCAGTTGGCTGAACGCCAACCTTTATCAAGGTGTTACAACATATTAATGTGTGAAAAAAATAGTACAAATGTGATATTGTACTGGGATAAGGTGCATAAATTAAGAAAAAAGCATCTCCTTATCGTGCAACTGAAAGTTGAGGAGATGTCTTTTTCTTAATATATTAATGTGTGTCAACAACAAAACCTTTGTTGTGTTGTTGACACACTTTAAAATGTTATAATACCTTGATAAAGGTTGGTGTTGAGCCAACTGAAATATTGGTAAAATAAATGATATTTTGATCCAATATATGTCTTTTTAATTAAAGATTTATTTATGGATTGCTCTATTTTCAAAACGGTATAGATATGTTTAGTACAGCTTTGGTTGCAAATCAAATTGTGTAAGCTTTACACAAGGGGATAAGAAACAACAACAACAGCTTTGGTTGAAAGAAGAGAGAAACTGAACACACTCACCGTCACCAGGTTCAAGGTGGAGATCTCCCAGAACGACACTTGTCCTTTGGCATCTCCAATCACCAGGGTATGGCTGCAATCACAGGATATTTAGCTCCACCACACTGCAGAGAAAGCATTCCCAGCATTTTACACAAATCATCTTCTTCTTTCTTATCTCCACTCAATCATATTAGGGTAGCAAGTTGTAACCCTTGATGGCGTCTGTTTGACAACCATCATGATTGGATGAAGTAGAATGCGTCTGCCTTTGTCATTAAGACTGAGAGCACTACTCAGTGGCAGGCCGACTTAGCTCCAAAAGAAATGGCCGCCTCTGACATGAGGAACAGACGCCATGTGCAGCTGCTCCTAACATGGAGCACAAACGCTGCTCATCCTGTATTCCTGGATTAGGAGCCCTTACAGGGTACTCTCAGCCGGGCCAGCTGAGCCCAGGTTTTTTAGTGAGCTTGATACTGCTCCCCCTCCTCCTTTTTCATCCGGGCTTGGGACCGGAAAAAGGCAGACACAAATCATACACGTCTATAATAGTTTTGAATTTTCATAACAGATGGCACGCTAATGCATCATAATAAAATTGTTCCAATAAAAGACTCAATTTGATATTTCCGGAAGAGCTCGAAGCATTTATACATTTATAAATGTATGTAATTCTATTGTCTTTCAAATCTTATGTCCATAGTTAATCTAAAATACCCATTCCAAGAGTCTAGCATCAGTATCACTATAAAAGAAAGATCGAAAAAATGCAATATAACAGCCGTTTGGTAGATTAAACTGAATTTTTTTATCTTCCTTTTATAGTGATACTGATGCTAGACTCTTGGAATGGGTATTTTAGATGAACTATGGATATAAGCTTTCAGGACAGTAGAATTACATACAATTATAAATATATAATATGCTTCGAGCAATCGCTCTTCCGCAAACATCAAATTGTATCTTTTATTAGAACAATTATATTATGATGCATTAGTGCGTCATCTGTTATGAAAATTAGAAACTATTTTAGACGCGTATGTGGTTCTTTTTAAAAATAAAACAATTTCTACTGCTGATAAAGGCACAATTTGGATTATAGATTTCAAACACAAGGTAATAAGACCAAATCCAAATAAATAAATAGTGTGTGACGTTTCGTTAACAGCATTGTTACTGAAACATCACATACTATTTATTTATTTATTTGGATTTGGTCTTATTACCTTGTGTTTAATTTCTACTGCCCTTACTGCAATGGAAAAATTAATGGAGCCAGGCCCTCCCAGGGTTCACCACTGATGAGCCAGGCCCTCCCATTAATTTTTCCATTGCAATAAGAGCAGTAGAAATTATTTTATTCTTAAAAGAATCATACACATCTAAAATAGTTTCGAATTTTGATAACAACAAGAGTGTCTTCTAGGCCATCATCAATAGTGGGATGCGACGGATCAAGAGTTGTATTAACTCTGCCTTTGCCGGTCCCAAGCCCGGATGAAAAAGGAGGAGGGGGAGCAGTAACAAGCTCACTAAAAAAACCTGGGCTCAGCTGGCCCGGCTGATAGTACCCTGTAAGGGCTCCTAATTCAGGAATATAGGATGAGCAGCGTTTGTACTCCATGTTAGGAGCGGCTGCACATGGCGTCTGTTCATGTCAGAGGCGGCCATTTCTTTTGGAGCTAAGTCGGCCTGCCACTGAGTAGTGCTCCCAGTCTTAATGACAAAGGCAGACTACTTCACCCAGTGTGGAGATAAGAAAGAAGAAGAAGAGCTGTATTACCTACCTGAGATAGGAGCAGCACCACACCGGACTATCCAGAGACAGGGATCCAACAGGAGTGGCTGAGGCCATTTTGTAGATCACAAGGGAGTTGGTCAAGCCAACAGCCAGCTTAGTGTCATCGGGAGACCAGGCAAGACATGTCACATCTGTACATCACACACACATCCTGAGTTCAACTGATCCTGTTGATAGACCTCAGCAAGGATTCCTCTCCAGAGATACGAAGGAGTCTGTACTCATGTTAGAGTTGGCAGCAAAGGCTTCCATGTTAGGAACAACCTTAAACTACAGGCAAAGTCAGATATTCACCAAAGTGTGCCTGGATCATGGTGACATGATTAATGAAAGCTGCACCCCATTCCATTTGAATTTGTGTAATCTTTACACAAGGGGATAATAAGAAACAACAAAAATACTTGCAATTTGCGGAAGAGCAATGCTCGAAGCATATTTCATCTAAAAAAAAACTTTCCAAGAGTAGATTTAGTATCAGTATAAAAGGAAAACATCAAAATGCATTATTACAAGGGTATGGTAGATTAAACTGGTGAAACGGCTGAGCCAGGCCATTCCATTTTATTATACCATTGCAGTAAGGACAGTAGAAAATTGTTTTAATTCAAAAAGAATCTTACGCGTCACAAAAATAGTTAATATTTCTTATAAAGAGAGAAAGATGTGTGTCAGGGACTTACCGCCTCGAATATTGACCCGGGTGAAGAGTTTCTCTATCAGTTTTTTGCCGGACAGCTCCAGGAGATAGATAAACCCAGACTTGGTGGCCACCTGCATCAACCCTCAACATGGAATCTCCACCCAGATGGATGAACAGATACAAGAAGACCTAATCCAAATAAATTAATAGTCTGTGACGTTTCGGTAACAGCATTGTTAACATCATCAGACAATAAAAGAATAAATGAGGAAAAAATAACACAGCATGTTCTTAAATAGTTGTTGTTGTTGCTTATTCCTCAAGTCGTTTAAACGATCTCCATAAGGTTCCATTGTCTCAGTTTTTCTATTACAGTCCTTGGGTTTTCCCAGCGGTCTTCTTAAATAGTACTGTTATCAAGTGTGTAAACACAAGTTTGAGAAAAAATACCACAGCATGTTCTTAAAAAGTATAGTTATCAATGTGGCGTCCGTGGTTAGCTTTTCTTGATTAATCAAGAATGGGTATTTGGCCAATTCTGGAATAATTAAAAATCAACGAGAATAGTTGATATTTATTCCGATAGATGGCACAAGCCATCAGCAACTTTCAGTTGCACGATAAGGAGATGCCTTTTTCTTAATTTATTTTTATTTATTTGTATTAGGTCTTATTTTCTTTAAACAAACTTGGTTTACACACTTTGATAAAAGTACTATTTAAGAACATGCTGCGATATTTTTTTCTCTTTTCCGCTTTATGCATCCATTGGGACTCAAAAATCATCTATTTGCCCCGTAAATAAAGATATTTCCTTTTTTTTCTCATTTATTCTTTTGTTTGATGATGGTAACAATGCTTTTATCAAAACGTCACACATTATTAATTTATTTGGATTAGGTCTTATAGCTATAATCCAAATTGTGCTTAATCACCAATGAACAGACTTACGGCTATCTGGGTGTCTCCATGGTTGGTCTCCATACAGAAGCAGGCTCCGTACTCCATGGTGAGTTTATCCTAAAAACACCACACCAACATCTAGCTGTGAGAAAGACCTAAAGTATGATGATACACATAAAATAATCAGGTTTAATAAACTCGTCCAAACAACAGATAGATAATGACAACAACAAAATATCATAAGACAATGCAACTCTCTTTTATTTACTTCTTCTTTCTTATCTCCACACTGGGTGAAGTAGAATGTGTCTGCCTTTGTCATTAAGACTGGGAGCACTACTCAGTAGCAGGCCGACTTAGCTCCAAAAGAAATGGCCGCCTCTGACATGAGGAACAGACGCCATGTGCAGCCACTCCTAACATGGAGTACAAACGCTGCTCATCCTGTATCCCTGGATCAGGAGCCCTTACAGGGTACTATCAGCCGGGCCAGCTGAGCCCAGGTTTTTTAGTGAGCTTGTTACTGCTCCCCCTCCTACTTTTTCATCGGGGCTTTGGATTTACTTGATGAAATGAAGCTTTCTAACAAGCTATTCTTCAACTAACTTAAAACATATAAACAAGAAACAATCTCTCAACGATATAATCTATCTCCATTGCCTTGTTTATCCGTTTCTTCAACAGGCCTTTGAAAACAATGCACAATTTTTATTATGATGCACTAGCGCGCCATCTGTTATCAAATTACAAAACTATTTTAGATGCGCAATATTCTTTTTAAAATAAAACAATTTCTACTGCCCTTACTGCAATGGAAAAATTAAAGAGGGGGCCTGGCTCATCAGTGGTGAACCCTCTTTAATTTTTCCATTGCAGTAAAGGCAGTAGAAACCGCTGGGAGGGTTCACCACTGATGAGCCAGGCCCTCCCATTAATTTTTTCCATTGCAGTAAGGGCAGTAGAAATTGTTTTATTTTAAAAAGAATAATACGCGTCTAAAATAGTTTCGTAATTTGACAATTATTATTGTAAATGTCTGTTAAAGAAGGGCTTTTAGCTCAAAAATTATTTACATGAATTGTATTAAAGAAATTCTTACAACAAAATCCTTTACTAAGGACACGTGTCCCTTACAGAATTCTTCCAGAAACAGAAGTAAACATAGCAGTTATCTACATAAAGTGGGGAATAAGATCGAGCTTTCTTCAAGTTGGATCCATCATTTGTTGTTACGCCTATTGTCTGTGTGTGTGTGTGACAATTGACAATTGAAAAATATTTATTGTCATCTAGACAATTTTACAATTCAGCGAGAGAGAGAGAGAGCAAGAGAAATATATACAGGAGAAAGATAGAATACATAATTTTTACAAAGTGATGATGGAGGATGAAGGAAGGCATCCCCTGCGCACGAGGGTCCTCGTCCAGGCGATGAGCGGGTCCTCCACCCCACCGAGCCCAACCTGGACAAAGTGGCGATAGACGCGCAGCTTTGCCGACGCCAGGATGGTCAGGGCGTCGTCCTCAAAGCCGGACCCGCCGAAGATCCAGGCCTGCAGGTCAGGGGGCCGCCCGATGATGTTGAAGGCCTCTCTGATGAGAGGCCTGATGGAAGAGCAGCTCCAGTAGCGGTGGCCGAGTGTGTGTGTGTGTGTGTGACAATTTTGACAATTAAACAATATTTATTGTCATCTTAGACAATATTACATCTCACATGAGAGAGAGAGGAAGAGAAGAAAATTATTAAATATATACATAAATGAAACAAATTTACAAGAGGGACAAAGGTAGGAGACCTCGGCGCTGGAGGGTCCTGGACCAGGCGATGAGCGGGTCCTCCACCGCTTCTCCGAGCCCAACCTGGACAAAGTAGCGATAGATTCGCAACTTTGCCGATGCCAGGATGGAAAGGGCGTCGTCCTCAAGGCCGGACCCGCCGAAGATCCAAGCCTGCAGGTCAGGGGGCCGCCCGATGATGTTGAAGGCCTCTCTGATGAGCGGCCTGATGGAGCGGCAGCACCAGTAACGGTGGCCGAGGGAGCGGTCGATGGACCCGCAGGCAGGACAGGAGGGGCCGACCGAGGCAGGATGGGCCGGATGGGGCAGGGCGTGGAGGGCTAGCTTGAGAGCTGCGTCGGCCTCGTGACCCGAATAGGCGCAGCGCCGCAGCGAGGCCCAGTCGATCCTGGATGGTGGATTGATGGTGGGCGTCCATCTCGCCAGGAATCTGGAGATGGGCGTGGCGGCGAGGCGCGGACGATCCAGGGCCCGTCGGGCCGAGCGCGTCGTGAGGCCGTTGAGGAACGGCGTAGCCGTCCCACGCAGCACCACGGCCGCAGCAAGGGAACTGGATGAAGGCGTGGACTCCGCCCCGAAGCCCACGGCGTTTCTCGGAGGTCAGCCTCCGACAGAAGGCGCCCAGGGCCATGGCGTCAGCCAGGACCGAGCGCGTAGGGCGGGCGATGAGGTTTTCCTCCTCGATCAGGTCCCGGACTCGGGATCCGCTCCAGCGGGCGGGGGCCAGGAGGTCGGGAGGGCGGAGGAACCGGCAGCCGCCGATGATGGGGAGGTCCAGCAGCTGAGCCGTGGGGGAGCGCCCGGTGGTTGAGGCTCAGGATGTTGGAGGCCTCCTCCCAGAGCTTCAGCAGCCGTAGACGGCGGGGCTGGAGACGGGTGCCGTCCGGTGGAGGGTGGATCCAGGCCTCACCGCTTTCTACCAGCCAGCTGAAAGCATTTCTGCCTCCGCGGAGCGCGACCTGCACCCCCTTGAGGCAGGCGAGCTGGAGCTGGGTCGCGAGGTCGTGGAGGCCGAGGCCTCCGATGGTGACCGGCCTCGCCATGACGTTGGCGGGAAGCCACGCCGTGTGGTCTGGCCCCCAGACGAACCTCGCCAGTCGGGCCTGCAGCTTGGCGATGGTCGGGGGTGATGGGAGGTATCCATGCAGGTGGTGCTGGATCGTGGACCCCACCAGCGTGTTCGCCGCTCTTGCTCGTCCGACGAGGGAGAGGCCGCGGGTGAAGGGCGTCCATTTGCGGCATGCAGTCTCCAGGAGGGCCAGGAGATGCTGCTCCCGGTGGATGACGGTGCTCCTGGGGGCGATGTCGAGCCCGAGGACCCTGATGGAGGTGGTCGACCAGGAGGCGCCGAGAGGGGAGTCGCCGCGGTTGCGCCAGGCGCCGCACCAGAGGCCAGCGCTCTTCCGGAGGTTCACGCCAACTCCGGAGGCCTGCTTATAGTCTTCGAAGACGGTCGCCACCCGCTCGAAGTCCTAGTCGCGATGGAACAGGAGGACGATGTCGTCGGCGTAGGCGGTGACGTTGACCACGCCGAGGGTCAACTCCAGGCGACGTAGCAGCGGCCCCGTGGCGATACTGAAGAGTGCGGCGCTCACGGCGCAACCCTGTCTTAGGCCGTTGAGGAGGGGGAAGGCGGTGGTATAGAATCCTTCGGCCCGGATCGTAGCGTCCGCCCCGGCGTATAAGATGTTGATCCATGCCAAGAAGGCCGGCGGGAGGCGGAGGGATATCAACAGGGACTCCAGGAAGCCGCGGTCCAATGAGTCAAAGGCGGACTCCAGGTCTACGCCCATGACAGCCAGCGGCGAGCCCAAGGCGGTGGCCTCCTCGACGGCGTCCGTCACCATGGCGATGCTCCATGACGGGGACCTCCCGGGGACGGCGTAGGTCTGGCATTCCGGCACAAGGGTCCGCAGGTGGGGCTTGAGGCGCCGGTGAAGGATGGCGGCCAGGACCCTGTAGTCGGCCGAGGGCCAGCGCGACGGGCCTGTAGCCATTAAGGCCGCGACCTCCGCGGGCCTTGGGCACGAGGCAGATGGAGCTGCGCCGCGTCGACGGAGGCAGGGCACCGCGGAGCCGTGATGCCGCGAACACCCGGGCCAGAGCTTCCGCGAAGAAGTCCTCGCTGAAGGCGACGAGGAGCTCGCACGGCAAGCCATCCCAGCCGGGGGCCTTTCCGCGAGGGAGGTGCTCGATAGCGTTGGCGATCTCGCTGGGGCTGATGTCCGGCCGGTGGAGCGGGTCCTCCTCACTCAGCTCGTGGGTGGTGGTGGGCGCGCTGCTGGCGATGAAGGCAGCTCCCGCAGCTGGATCGCTGGTGGGACGGGCGAAGCGAGGCTGGAAGGTCGCGAACGTCCTCCGCCGAAGCTCGGGGCCCTCGATGATGTTATCTTGCTCGTCCCTGATGACGCTGACCGGGCGTCGGAGGCGGATGGCGCGTGCTAGGTCCGGCAGCGAAGGGTAGTCGGCCCGGATGGAGGAGGCCTCGAGCTGCGCCGCGATGTAACGTCTCGCCCTGTAGACGTAGCTGTCGCTGGCAGCGTGGCGGGGATCGTGCAGGGATCTGGCCTCCGCCAGCAGTCCCGCCTTGATGGTGGTCCACCTGTCCCAAAGGATCCCGTCGTCGTCATCGTGCGCCGTGTCTTCCTTGAGCTCCCGGATGTAACCAGCCAGATGTTCGAGAACGAGGCCGGAGCGGAGCATCGCGGCCAAGCGAGGCTGGGTGGGGGAGGAGACGGCGGAGGTGGGCGGGCCCACCTGGAGCAGCACGAGGCGGTGGTCCGAGAGGTGGTAGTGGCTGGTCGCGTAGATGGACACGCGATCCAGGACTCCAGCAGGGAGGAGGATCCGGTCCAAGCGGTTGGATTCGACTTGGTCGCCGTGCATGGCGACTCTGGTGGGCAGGTGGGCGGCGTCGAACTGGGTGGCCACGTCGACCAGCGCGGCCAGGTCCAGAAGAGCGGCGAGGGCATCCGATGATGATGATGATGAGGGGCCCCGATCCCTGATGTTAAAATCGCCGATGATCCAGCAGGCTCCCTCCTCCTCCTGTGCCGCTGTCGCCGCCAGGAGCTCCAGTTGCCGGTTTCTTTCCCGGGGTTCATGCGCCAGATGAACGGCGATGGCCGTCATCTCCTCGCCGCGGACATCTATTGTTGCCAAGGCGATGTGGCCCGGCCCACAGGATACGCTGTCGTAGCACGGCGACGCCTGGTCCGAAGACGCAGGCGAGTCCGGATCCCGAGATGGCTACGGGATGGGCCAATATAACAGCGCTGTAGCCGAGGCAGAGGTCTTGGCCGCTGCCGAGATGAAAAGCGTTTGTCTCCTGGACAAACGCGATGTCCACGTGATGTTGTCTGAGGAGATGACAAAGGGCAAGGCTCCTCCCCCGAGTGGCGAGCCCTCGCGCGTTGATGCTGGCGAGACGGTAGCTCATTGTTGCCGTCCCTTATGCAGCGCCCCCTTGGTCTTCTGGAGGGTCTTGCGGATGGTGTGGTTGGAGTCTGGGATCGAGGCCTTGATGGTTTCGGCCACCTGGTCGAGGGCGGTGACCTGTGCCTTTGACAGCGAGGGCGCTCGCTTCTCCATTTTTCCTTTAGAGGTGAGTAGCCGCTGTGCGTCCTCGCGGTCTATACCGGGCAGCCCGTCCCAGTCGATGGAGAGGTTGGGGAACTGCTTGAGGTGCTCCTGCAGCTGGACGAATGCGGGTTTGCCCCGGGGAGACACGGAGGGAGTTGAGGTCAGCTCCTCCTCCGACATCTCAATGTCGAGCGGAAAGGTCTCGGGCTCGGGGGGCCGCGGGGCAGCCAGAGGAGCAGGGAGGGCGACAGGGGCGGGCTGGGCAAGATCCCTCGGTTCGGCAGGATGGTGTGCCGAGGGGGTCACTGGAGCCTCAGTTGAAGACTTCGCCGGTTGGACAGGGGACGCCGATGTTGCGGGCGCAGGTGTCGGCCTCCTTGGCTGCTGAGGAGGAGGAGGAGATGGGGGGGGGGGGCCTTGCGTCGGTGGGAGACGCTGCTTGCCTGGGGCTGCTGTTCTGCCTGGCAAGCGATGGGCAGTTTGCTCTGCGGTGGCCCTGCTTTCCGCATTTAGAGCATTTTATGCCAAAGGAGAGGAAGGCGGGCAGGGAATCTCCCTTGGATTGAATGTCCAGGGCGGGTGGGCAGCCTGTCTAGCTTGATGCCGTCCTTGAGCAGGATGAAGGCTTCCCGGCGGCCGTCGGTGAATGTGAACTCCCCCATTTTGATCAGGATGGGGGCGATGGAGGTGACCCTCCCGTATGGGCTCAGGGCGTTCACAACGGTGAAGTCGTCCACGAAGCCTGGCAGGTTGGCGACGACGATTCGTTCGGCCCTCTTACGGTAGGGGAAGACCCTAAGGGTCGTTCCCTCGATCTCAAGGTCGCCCTCAGCCAGACGGAGCGCAAGATCTTTGGTCGCCAAGCCCACGAGGAAATGGCCGTTCATTTTGCCGAAATATGTGATGTCATTTGGCCCCCCGACCAGCTTGGATATTGCCTTTAGGTAGGTGTAGTCCGGGAACTCTGGGCATCGCTCCACGAAGATGTAGTTTTCGTGGGTAGATGAGTTCTGCCTCGCCTTGGCCTCGGCGATGTTCTTGCGTGTCGCCTTGATCTCCTGGGGCGGCACTGCTCTCGGCCCTGTTGGCCGCTTCCGCTGCTGCGCTGCTCTCCAGGCTTGTTGGGCTGCCTGGCAGCGTGCTCAGGTGAAGTTGAGCCGAGGCGCCTCTTCTTGGCCTTCACGACGATGAAGCCCTCGTTGTCGTTCACCTCCGCCATCTTGCTGTCGGCCCAGTTGAGCGAGGCCGGGCTGGCTGAAGTTGCGCTGGTCGTAGCAGCAGTCTTCGGAGCCGTGACGTCACCACGCGCGGCGGCCGGATTTACATGCAAGTCGCCTGCCGGCGAATTTGCATACTTTTGATTTTCTGAAGAAATATCAATTGTTTTCTTCATATTTCCTTCTTTTGGCGATAATTCTTCGCCTGTTTGTAGCAGGATGCTGGGCCTTTCAGGCACTTTTTCAGCACATCCTGGGCTTTCCGCCAATACTACACTTGCCAGATTAAGCGCCTTTTACACGCACTCAAAAGGCGAAAACGGCGGAGCTCGCGAAAGCGTGGCCGCTCGCTCGAGTGTGTGTGTGCTGTTTTCCAGAATTTGCAAAAAGCTAATGCATCAGGTTATATATTAAAGAAATAAATGTGGGGGAGAAGTCCAACCACACCTCCCTGCGGTCCCCCCCTGGACCCTTGGAATATTCGACCAAATTCTGGTTCGTTTCCAAGGTGACTAACGTGGCAACGGCACCCATTTTTCAATGAAGAGCAAGATAGTGGATATTGCTGCTGCTGTGATGGAGATGCATGGAGACATCTGAGACTCTTCATTGGACATGACAACAACAACAAAGAAATAAATTGGTTTTTCAAATGTATAGTGGAAGGTTGATTTATAAATCCACTTGATTAAGCTGAATAGAGACAGAATTATAAAGTTATGTAGATAAGAAAGAGGAAGATAAGGTTGTCTTTAGACTATGTTGAGATCTCGGACACTACTAGAGAAACTTCCAAGGAACAATAAGGGGTTGAGGGGGTCGGTGGAAGGATGGTCTAAACCGTTGGTTTTCGACCGCTACGACCCAGGTTCGATTCCCGCATTGGGCACTTTTTTCTGATTAAAAAAAAAAAAAAATGCTCCAATGATCCCTCATTCTTGCAAAAGTCCAACCCTTCCAGCGAGTGCAAGTAACCAAATGGGGCTCTGGCACATTTGTAAGTGCAAAGTTGAACTGCTTTTCACATGTCTAGAGATGTGGTTCGCTTACAGTAAAAGCAGTCGCCAACTTCTACCCACCATGATTATCATGACCTGTACCACATGTACTAGGGATAAGCAAAAAAAAACAAGGGGTTGATTAGATGGTACCATCTTCAATATCAACCATCATGGAAGAAAGTCATGTCACCCTCAAATGTGACATCTTTCTCTATGAGAACACTTCAAACTGATACAGTAGAAACTCTGTGAAAGGACACTCAGGCTAGAGGACACCTCTCTCTACACAAAGGACAGTTTTCATCATCAAAATTACAAAAACAACAACAAAAAAAAAAGCCTTTATTTAGGGTCAGGCACTTTAGCTCTGCAACTAGGTGTCCTTTCCAGGAAGGTTCTACTGTGCTGTATAAGAACTTCTATAACCAAATACAGGTTTGTAATCAAAGTGGTCTCTTTTAGAAGAATTGTTGATAAAGGCTTTCTCTTTATGAAGATCTTGGTTTGAAATATTGTAGAATCTCTATGAGAGGACACTTCTCTACAAAGGACAGTTTTCATCACCAAAATTACCATTTTTATTAATTATCAACTATCCAGTAAGAGGATACTTCTCCCTAAAGGCCACTTTGGCCCTGCAACTGTTATCATTAAGTATGAGAGGTGTCCTCTACTGTAAAAGTTTTCTGTTTCCTTACTCAGTTCTTACTAGGAAGCTCCATCTATTGGGAGCCCAAATCCACCATTTGGGTGAAAAAGTAGGATCATAGAAAGTTGTCTTATTTGAGGGTGAAGTGACTTTCTTCCAAGATGGTATTATGTGATGATGTTTCAACCCCTTGTTGTCCATTGGAAGTTGTTCTTGTAGCATCCATAGTATTGCCGTTGGGTTTCCATAAAATTTTTAGAGAGAAAGTTGACGGTAGTTTAAAAAAAAAGATACCTACCTTGATAGAGAGTGTGGTGGGGTCGATGTGCTTGATGAAGATATCTCGGCCGGCAGTGAAGAGGTTTCCCTGGAGCCAGGCCACCGTGGTGTCCCCGGACAGGAGGGCCATGGACTGGGGACATCACATCAGCTACTGAAGCATTTGAGATAAGAAAGAAGAAGACATCAGCTACTGAAGTATTTGAGATAAGAAAGAAGAAGACATCAGCTACTGAAGTATTTGAGAGCCTGGCTCATCAGCAATGAACACTGATTCACCAATTTATTCAACAATACCGCTTTTTAGCGCTCTACAATGTGTACAGTAGCTCTGGACTTGGGACATCACACCACATCAGCTGATGCTTTGAGATAAGAAAAAAGAAGAAGACATCAGCTACTGAAGTATTTGAGAGCCTGGCTCATCAGTGGTGAACAATGATTCACCAATTTATTCAACAATACCGCTTTTTAGCGCTCTACAATGTGTACAGTAGCTCTGGACTTGGGACATCACACCACATCAGCTGATGCTTTGAGATAAGAAAAAAGAAGAAGACATCAGCTACTGAAGTATTTGAGAGCCTGGCTCATCAGCAATGAACACTGATTCACCAATTTATTCAACAATACCGCTTTTTAGCGCTCTACAATGTGTACAGTAGCTCTGGACTGGGGACAACACCACATCAGCTACTGAACATTTGAGATAAGAAAGAAGAAGACATCAGCTACTGAAGTATTTGAGAGCCTGACTCATCAGTGGTGAACACTGATTCTCCAGTTTATTCAACCATACCGCTTTTTAGCGCTCTACAATGTGTACAGTAGCTCTGGACTGGGGACAACACCACATCAGCTACTGAACATTTGAGATAAGAAAGAAGAAGACATCAGCTACTGAAGTATTTGAGAGCCTGACTCATCAGTGGTGAACACTGATTCACCAATTTATTCAACAATACCGCTTTTTAGCGCTCTACAATGTGTACAGTAACTCTGGACTAGGGACAACACCACATCAGCTGATGCTTTGAGATAAGAAAGAAGAAGACATCAGCTACTGAAGTATTTGAGAGCCTGACTCATCAGTGGTGAACATTGATTCGCCAATTTATTCAACAATACCGCTTTTTAGCGCTCTACAATGTGTACAGTAACTCTGGACTAGGGACAACACCACATCAGCTGATGCTTTGAGATAAGAAAGAAGAAGAAGACATCAGCTACTGAAGTATTTGAGAGCCTGGCTCATCAGTGGTGAACACTGATTCACCAATTTATTCAACAATACTGCTTTTTAGCGCTCTACAATGTGTACAGTAACTCTGGACTAGGGACAACACCACATCAGCTGATGCTTTGAGATAAGAAAGAAGAAGAAGACATCAGCTACTGAAGTATTTGAGAGCCTGGCTCATCAGTGGTGAACAGTGATTCACCAGTTTATTCAACCCTACCACTTTTTAGAGCTCTACAATGTGTACAGTAACTCTGGACTAGGGACAACACCACATCAGCTGATGCTTTGAGATAAGAAAGAAGAAGAAGACATCAGCTACTGAAGTATTTGAGAGCCTGGCTCATCAGTGGTGAACATTGATTCGCCAATTTATTCAACAATACCGCTTTTTAGCGCTCTACAATGTGTACAGTAGCTCTGGACTTGGGACATCACACCACATCAGCTGATGCTTTGAGATAAGAAAGAAGAAGAAGACATCAGCTACTGAAGTATTTGAGAGCCTGGCTCATCAGTGGTGAACATTGATTCGCCAATTTATTCAACAATACCGCTTTTTAGCGCTCTACAATGTGTACAGTAACTCTACAAAGATTGACCTACTTTGTACACATTTTCTTCTTCTTTCTTATCTCCACTCAATCATATTAAGGTATCAAGCTTGTAAAGCTTGTTGATGGTGTCTGCCTAGGAAGAGTAGAGCTCATCAATGGATGAGTCAATACAGTCAATAACTTCATATACATAATGAGAGAAAAAGGATTAGAAAAGACATGGATGTTGAGAAAAATTGAAGGAAGACTTGAAATGAACCTGGCTAGAAGAGGTCAAGAAATCTGCCAGAAAGTCACTAGATGAACTACAAGTAATGGCCATTAATAGATCAAATCGAAGTATATTTGTTCATGGTCACCAAAATTTAAACTTGACTTGAAGGACAGTAACAACAACAAAGGTCTTAAAAAAAAGCATTATGTGTTTAGAGGTATTGGGGGAATTTTTCTTCAAACTTTTCAATACAAGAAAATAAGACCTAATCAAATAATTTATTAGTGTGTGACGTTTCGGCAACAACATTGTCACCATCATCAGACAAAAAAAATAAAAATTATTCTTTTGTCTGATGATGGTGACAATATTGTTGCCGAAACGTCACACACTAATGAATTATTTGGATTAGGTCTTATTTTCTTGTATTATAATCTATAATCCAAATTGTGCTTTATCCCTTTAAAGTTTTCTAATAGCTGTAAAACCTATGTTAGGAAACAACCCAGCTCTTACTCTTCTGAATGGGTGTTATATGACAGATGTTTCTGTACATGATCACAAGATCTCTTGATGACAGAGGTATGATATCTTAACCACAGCCATGACATTGTCTGAAAAGGTAACTTCAGCTGGTAGAGGAACTCCGTCTTTTCCGGTCCCAAGCTCGGATGAAAGAGGAGGGGGAGCAGTAACAAGCTCACTAAAAAACCTGGGCTCAGCTGGCCCGGCTGATAGTACCCTGTAAGGGCTCCTGATCCAGGGATATAGGATGAGCAATGTTTGTACTCCATGTTAGGAGCGGTTGCACATGGCGTCTTTTCCTCATGTCAGAGGCGGCCATTTATTTTAGAGCTAAGTCGGCCTGCCACTGAGTAGTGCTCTCAGTCTTAATGACAAAGGCAGATGCATTCTACTTCACCCAATCATGATGGTTGTCAACAGACACCATCAAAAGTCTCAAGCTTTACAAGCTTGACACCCTAATATGATTGAGTGGAGATAAGAAAGAAGCTGGTAGAGGATAGTTAAAATTCCAAAATATATTTTCTCTTCTTCATTCTCAGCCCATACATGTTTGCTTAATGCTGGACTTTTATTATCTATTCTTTCAGATTCCTTCCAACAACTTATTCTTCTTTCTTATTTCCACTCAATCATATTAAGGTATCAAGCTTGTAAAGCTTGTTGATGGTGTCTGCTGGGAAGAGTAGAGCTCATGGATGAGTCAATACAGTCAATAATATGTTTTGGGGTTGCAGGTTGACACTTGGTACATAGTGGGAAAACCTTGCACAACTTATTGCTTCCTTATAATAAGGTACAATTTGGATTATAGATTATAAACAAATGGTAATAAGACCAAATCCAAATAAATAAATAGTGTATGATGGTTCTGTAACAGTGCATTATTACCATCATCAGACAAAAAGTACTGAATGATTCAGTACTTTTTGTCTGAAGATGGTAACAGCGCTATTACTGAAACGTCACGCACTATTTATTTGGATTTGGTTTTATTACTTTGTGTTTATTGCTCCCCTATAACAAACTTGTCTTCTCATCTTTTTCTTGGCTCTTCCTCTCTTTCTGACACTAGTTTCTGATCTCTGTTGTAAGATTGGGCCGAACCTTTAATTGTTCCTAGCAATAAGCTCAGTTCATATCCTTTTACAGTTGAACCTCACTATAACATTAAGCTCTTATAACCTTTATATTAAAACAATTGATTATTTAAAACTTCGGAATTAGGATGTTACAGTAGAAAAGCCCCAGGAAACGATACTCTCGCTAGAAGACACCTCTCTACAAAGGACAGTCACATCGGCAAAAATTAGCAACTGTGGGTAGAGACCACCTCTCTCTAAAACTAGGTGTTGTCCTTTACAGAGAGGTAGTTCCACTGTATAGCCACATTGCTGTTATAGCGTGGTTTCAACATTGTTTTTGAATCCAGAAATTTTTCTCTGTATTATCTTTCTCAATAGCTCGTCTATAACATCTCTTCCATGGGAAGAGAATCCAACAAAAAAAAAGGGTGATGTTTGCCCTCCATATCCATTAGACTACATGACAATAATAAAAGAAAACAAGACCTAATCCAAATAATTTATTAGTGTGTGACGTTTCGGCAACAACATTGTCACCATCATCAGACAAAAGAATAAATGAGAAAACATGTTACAGCATCTCATTTATTCTTTTGTCTGATGATGGTGACAATGTTGTTGCCGAAACGTCACACACTAATAAATTATTTGGATTAGGTCTTGTTTTCTTTTATTATAATCTATAATCCAAATTGTGCTTTATCATTACATGACAATAATGAAAAAATAGTTAGTTCTTCTGTCATTTGAGAGAGAAAAAAAATTCCATCCAGGGAAGAGTATCTTGAAAAATATATAATTTTATTAACTCAAGCTTTCAGGTCTTGGGGAGCCCTTCTACAAGAGTAAGGTTAAATATCAAAGCACTTCATTGTGATAAAAATTTATATATATAGTTAAACCTGTCTATAGCACCCCCTCTTGGGACTTAGCAAAATAGGGTGCTATAGAGAGAGGGTGCTATAGACAGGTCACCTTTAATGTAAAATGTTTACATTTTAATGTTTAAAATCGGGCGCTATAGAGAGGAAGGCACTATTCAGAGGGGGCGCTATAGAGAGATTTAACTGTATATACGAATTGCTTGATTTACATAACTGAGATTGAATTTAGAGAAAAGTATTTTTTTTAAATTGTCACTTTTAGTCTGATAGATTTCCTTATTGGCAACTTGTCTCATTCCTTAATTCAAGTGAACTACGTTGTTGCAGGAGCCACTAAATAGAGGATAGCTGTCATTTGCATATTTACTAATGCAGTAGAGTCTCCCATTAAAGTCCATAGCCTAAAAACATGATTAAACTCGGTCTCTCCTGGAGGTAGTGGTCTTTTATCAGAGATTCTGTCATATCAGGCCATATCCTGGAGTCTTTCAACTGAAAAACAGTCTCTGATAAGTCTCTGATCAGAGACTCTGTCATGTCAGGCCATATCCTGGAGTCTTTCAACTGAAAAACAGTCTCTGATAAGTCTCTGATCAGAGATTCTGTCATATCAGGCCATATCCTGGAGTCTTTCAACTGAAAAACAGTCTCTGATAAGTCTCTGATCAGAGACTCTGTCATATCAGGCCATATCCTGGAGTCTTTCAACTGAAAAACAGTCTCTGATAAGTCTCTGATCAGAGATTCTGTCATATCAGGCCATATCCTGGAGTCTTTCAACTGAAAAACAGTCTTTGATAAGCGACTGCCTTCAGTTAAAACCCAGTTAACCAATATTTTTAGACTATGGACTTTCATTGAAGACTCTACTTTTTTTTTTTTGCTTATCCCTAGTACACATGGTACAGGCCATGATTATCATGGCGGGTAGAAGTAAGCGACTGCTTTTACTGTAAGTGCATCACATGTCTACACATGTGAAAAGCAGTTCGACATTGCACTTACAAATGTGCCAGAGCCCCGTTTGATTACTTGCACTCGCTGGTAAGGATTGGACTTTTGCAAGAATCGGGGGCCAATGAAGCATTTTTTTTTTTTCTTTAAACATAAAAAAGTGTCCAATATGGGAATCGAACCCGGGTCGTAGCGGACGAAAACCAAGGGTTTAACCATCCTTCCATCGACCCCTACAGACTCTACTAAGTCATGATTGTCAGAAATTGACAGCTTATACTACAATTAAAAATTACTAGTTAAACTTTATCAAGCTCTAACCTGTTGTTGTTTCTTATCCCCTTGGTAAAGATTACACAAATTACATGAATCCATGCTCCTCAAGCTGTTTGATGATAAGCAGCTGCCTCTCCCAAAGGTCCTGTTTAGTGCATTTAATGCAAGCCAAAATGTGGCTTGATAACTTAATATGATCGAGTGAAGATAAGAAAGAAGAAGACAAGTAAAATATAGTGTATCAAAATCAACAAAGTACACTCATAGACAAAACTTGAAGAAGTGGAAAGTCATCAGTCATATATTTTTAAAGGAGACAGAGATGTTCCCACTTGGTTATCTCGTGTGTCTTCAATAAAGGTCATTGTAATATCTTCAAAGTTATTGTCTCAATCCCAATATACATGCTAAAAGGTACAACTTCCTTAAGTTTTGTTCATGAGTGTATATTTCACAGTTATTGTTTGAATCCCGATATATATGCTAAAAGGTACAACTTCCTTAAGTTTTTTTCATGAGTGTATATTTCACAGTTATTGTTTGAATCCCAATATAAATGCTAAAAGGTACAACTTCCTTAAGTTTTGTTCATGAGTGTATATTTCAGCTATTGTCTGAATCCCAATATACATGCTGAAAGGTACAACTTCCTTAAGTTTTGTCTCCATAAGTGTATATGTGAATTGTATTTCTACCTTGTACTCTGGGGTGTGTAATGGGGACGTTGAAAGTGAAACCAATGGGAGGCCTTGGGTTCAGTGTTTACTAACCCTAATCTAACGTAACATGTTCACTGGCAACAATAAGGATGGCTAAGTTTGTTTTAGGGTTTGTAAACATGGAATCATTCCCAAGACCTCCCGAAAACATCCCAAATATTAATGACTAATTGTGACATTTAGGTAGGATCATTGCAACTAGAATCAGACTAGAGCAATTACTTCGACCAAAACTTTATAGCTATCAATTTTAATTGCCATTCTCTTGTCCTTTTAAATTTTTCCTACAAAATGTCTATTTAAAATCATTTAAATATCGCTAATTATTTAATGTTAATGATGTTATTGTTGATGTCTATTTATGTTGCTGAAGTAAGATTTTCTGCTTGTGATATTTGTATGATCATGAGGCATGCGGAAATTTAATGAGTTAATTATTATGTAAAGGTTGGTGTACATATTTACCTTCTCTTTATATGGAAAATCTTTAACGTTCCATATTTCTATAAAGTTAGTTCTCAAAACTGCCAATTTGTTGATAATTTCGTAAAACTTTATACATTTTATGCTTCGTCCATCAATTTCCTCACATGTGGGCTCGAAAGGCACGTTAATAACTTGCATTTTGTTTAATTTTCTTCTTTAATAATTAAAAGTTTCAATTTGACGTCCTAAAATTAAATTAAGAAAACTCAGTTAAAATAACAGGAACACACGTGAAAATTTATAAACAAATATTATATATGATGATATAAAACAGAATATTATTTTCAATCAAAAGATTTATATTTTATTTTATGTTAGTTCAAAAAATTTATTTTTGAAATTATTTTTATTTTGTATATAATTATTTTAAAAAATTAAAAAATTTAAAGTTTTTATTTAAAAATTCACTAAAAATGATCAAATAAATATTTCTGCCGGTACCATTTACCAAATTAATTAGTAAGAAATAAAAGCGGTGGGGAACAAGCATCAAGAATCTAGAAGTTAATCTAATTTATATGAAGACTAGACGAATGACCTGGGCAACGCCCGGGTTTACCCGATTAAATGTTTTTTTTTTCAAACACTATTCGTTACAATTATAAATTGGCGCCTTGGATGTCACTCTTGTGAAACGTCCCGCTCCAAACTTTACATGTACATTAGGTCAGCTGATATTACCTCCCATCTTCACCGCTAGAGGCGCTGCTCGCGAGCTAAGTAGAATAATTTGAATATATAGTTTTAATAATTGATTTATATATATTTTTAAAATAGTCTATCGTCTTCCCGTATTTTTTTACCTATGTATGGGAATTTTGGTTTGAATTAGTGAACTACTGCGAATTTGTATACCGGACATACAAACAGACATACAAACATTCATTTATATATTGTTACAACATGATTAATGGCGTATTTCTTATATTATTTTTAATATATTTGAAATTTAAATTATATATTTATTTATTTTTATATTCTATGATATTTATTTAAAACAGATTATTTAGATTATCATCATTTGTATTTAGGTACACGTGTGACTTCACTGCTCTCTTTGATGTGAGAAAATAAATAAATCATTCTGGAGGCTACTTAAAGTAGACTTATCTCATTATTCCCTTATATATATTTGTAGGATGGTTGAAACACGCTCTGGAAAGATGCAAGACACGTCTGAGGAGAGACTCAAGACTGAAGAATCTGCCAAACCGCAGCCCAGTGCAACAATTGGTAGAGATGCAAGTGCCGACCCAGTTGTTTTGAACCCCAACATAGACATCCCCAAATATGATGGAACAGAAGACCCTCGCCCATGGATTGAGTCCCTTGAAGAAATTGGCTTCCTGTACCACTAGGCAGAATATATTATTTCTCGCTATGCAGCCATGAACATGATTGGTAGCGCCAAAACCTGGCTGGACCTACACAAGATAAGTTTTACCAGCTGGGAACATTTCAAGAGCCGCCTAATTCAGGATTTTGGCTCAGACGCCAACAAAGAAGAATTGAAGATGAGGCTGAACAGAATGCAGCAGTGGAATGAACCTGCAATCAGGTTTGCAGAGGATATCCTGGTTCTGTGCAACTAGGTCGATCCCCAAATGGAAGAAGAGAATAAAATAAATTGGGTTATTGGAGGGTTAAAGAAAGAATACTCTTTTGCCCTCTACTTAAACTCTCTTAAGAATACCAACGAACTCCTAAGATTGTGTAAAAAGATGGATTTGTTTGAAAATAATTATCAAGAACTTATAGAAAAATCAAAGGCTCTATATAATGGACCACGCTCTCCTCGTTCCCATCATCAAGAGCAATGGAAGAACGCTCCGTCGTTCAGAAGACCAGACCAGAACACCTCCAAGCCACAGGCCCCCGCTCCGAGGTACTACCAGAACACCCCCAAGCCCCAGGCCCCCGCTCAGAGGTACTACCAGAACAAGCCGCTGCCCCAGGTATCTGCCCCTAGACGATTTTACACTCCCATTCATGAGCCAAAACCGGTCTACCCAAGGAAAACATACAATAAGAGTCCAGATTCAAACAGGAATAGGACAGAAGACGGGAGACCAATATGTTTCAAGTGTAACAAGCCAGGACACGTAGCGCGGTATTGCAGAGTCAAGTTTGTGAGGATCGTAGAAGAGGACCCCTCAGTTTCCCAAGACAAGAGCCAAGAAAATCTTCAAATGGACGAAAGGAAAGATTATACACGGCCTCGCCTCTAGGCGGATGTTTGTAATGACACACAAACGAATATTCCTACACGGAATAGATATTCCGTGTTGGAAGATTTAAACTAAGTGTCGCGCCTGATTCCTTCAATCAAAGCAAGTCGACCATAAATGGAATTAGAAAGTTGGGACCCTAGGTACAAAATTAATATTAATGTGGACAAGATAGGGTTATGCGAAGCTTTGATTGATACAGGCGCCGATCTTTCAGTGGTCGATCTAAGAACAGCACTTTTTGCTGGCCGTGAAATAAATAGTCTCACTAAAACGTGTTCAGGACCCGATGGGAAAAAATTAGATATGGTAGGTAGCATTATTTTAGATTTAAAAATTGATGACACTGAATTATCCCACGAATTTGTAGTAATGGACGCGCATCTATGAACTCTTATTCTTGGACGAGATTTCCTTAAAAAAATGAATGCTAAAATTGATTGTAAAAGAGAAACAATAAAATATAATTTGATGAGTAATCATGACGTAAGCAATTATGATCTAAAAAAATAAAGAGCACTGCAGATACCGTTATACCTAAACTATCTATTAAATTGATTAGGGCCTCAATAGAAGCAGAGGATGGCGAATATGTCATCGAAGAGAACAACAGAATGACTCAAACAAATGGTCTTCGATTGGCAAGAAGTTTGCTTACTGTCACGGATAAGAAAACCCATATCTGGATAACGAACCCTTATCCCTCGACCTTTAAAAATCATGAAAGACCAAACATTGGCTTATGGAAGTCTTCCTGCAGGGGTAATTTTATAGAGAATAAAGAGATGCAGAATGAAAATGACGAAATACAATTTCAAATAAACAAAAATTTATCATTTAAAGAACAAGAGAGGTTAAAACAAATTTTGGCCAAGTATACTGATTTGTTCTCATCGAGGTTAGGTAGGACCAATTTGGCAAAACATCAGATTCATACAGAAGACGCAAAACCGATAAAGCACAAGCCTTACAGGGTAAGCGCTAAGGAACGAACCATCATAAAGGATCAAATAGACGAGATGCTCGAAGAAGGAATAATTAGACAATCTTCAAGTCCCTGGTTCTTTCCCGTTATATTGGTCAAAAAACGAGATGGCAAATACAGATTTTGTGTGGACTACAGGAAATTAAATGAAGTAACAGTGAAGGATGTTTATCCAATCCCAAGAATTGATGATGTAATGGATACTCTCCAAGGATCCAAGTACTTCTCAGCAATAGATCTCAAATCGGGATATTGGCAAGTCGAAATTGAAGAGAGAGACAAAGAGAAGACGGCTTTCACTACTGCACATGGGTTATATGAATTCAACGTAATGCCCTTCGGTCTATGCAACGCCCCTGCTACTTTTGAGAGGAACATGGACAATGTCCTCGGAAATCTGAGATGGCAGATTTGCCTTTGCTACCTGGACGATGTGATTATATACAGCTCGGACTTTCCAACCCACATTAAAAGACTTGAAGCTGTCCTCAGATGCTTCAGCGAATCTAATTTAAAACTGAACGCCAAGAAATGCAGATTTGCTTTCGAGGAACTTGAGATCCTTGGACATATAACCAACCAAGAGGGTATAAAACCTGCCGAATATAATATCAAAGCCGTTAGAGATTTTCCTCAGCCCAAGAAGGCCAAAGAAGTGCAATCATTCCTAGGAATGTGCTCATATTATAGAAAATTTATTAAAGATTTCTCATTAATCGCTGACCCATTACCAGTCTCATCAGAAAAAATGTTCAATTTATCTGGACAGGAAAACAGGAAGAAGCGTTCCAAAACCTTAAAAAAGCTCTTATGAATCCGCCAATTTTAGGTCACTTTGATCCAAATGCAGCCACCTGCATTCACACAGATGCCTCTAACATCGGCTTAGGCGCAACACTAATTCAAAATATCGGTGGCGAAGAGAAGGTAATATCATATTTGAGCCGAACCCTAAGTAAACCTGAACAAAATTATTCAACCACCGAAAAGGAATGTTTAGCTGTAGTGTGGTCGATATCAAAATTACGGCCTTATTTATATGGAAGGAACTTTAAAATCGTCACTGATCATCACGCACTATGCTGGCTTAAGAATTTAAAAGATCCGACCGGTCGATTAGCACGATGGGCACTGAAGATTCAGGAATATAATTTCGAAATTATACACAAATCGGGAAAAAAAACATCTGGACGCTGATGGTCTATCTAGAGGACCCTTACCAGAAAACGAATGGGACGAGGATTATGAAAGACTATTTTTGAATCAAATAATAGACGAAAAGGATGATTTTATTGAGAATATTAAGGAGAACCTTAGTGGAAACAAGCGTTCAATTACACAGAACTTAAGAAGAAAATGGGTGTCTCTACAAGAAAAATCCAAATCCTGAAGGTAGAGAATGGTTGCTGGTAGTGCCAAAGAAGAGAAGGAAAGAAATCATGAGTGAATACCACAACCATATGCTGAATGGCCATCTGGGCGTCGCCAGAACCACATACCGATTGAAGAATAAATACTATTGGCCTTCCATGCTGAAAGATGTTTCCGAATTTGTAAAGACGTGCCATCTTTGCCAAAGTCGGAAAGGTTCAAATCAGTTGCCATCTGGACTACTACAACCTATTCCCCCAGCTAACTACCCTTTTGAAAGAATCGGAATTGACTTTGTTGGCCCCTTGCCATCAACGAAAAGAAGAAGGAAATGGATAATTGTGTTGACAGATTATTATACCAAGTATGCTGAAACAAAGGCAGTACCAGAAGCGACAGTGAAAGAAGTCTCTACATTTTTAATCGAACATATATTTTTACGTCACGGGGCTCCAAGATTTCTTATCAGCGACAGAGGTTCACAATTCACTAGCAATTTGATGAAGGAGGTTATGAAAATGTGCAAAGTTAAACATTGCTTCACAACGAGCTACCACCCCCAGACTAACGGGCTAACGGAACGGCTAAATAGAACTTTAATCAATATGATCAGCATGTATGTGAATACGGATCAGAAGAACTGGGACGAAATCCTTCCTTTTATCACCCACGCGTATAATACCACAATTCAAGAAACCACAGGCTACTCTCCATTTTTCCTGTTGTTTGGGAGGGAACCCATGTCCCTCTTAGACGACGAGAATATCCCAACGGACAGTAACATGGACGATTACGACGAATATATAGAAAACTACTTAGATAAAATAGCAAGGACGAGACAGGTAGTCATTAACAACACAGAGAAGACTCAGGAAAGAATGAAAAGAAACTATGACAAAAAACACAACGAGAAAATCTATGAACCAGGACATTTAGTGGCAGTTTGGACACCAGTTAGGAAAATCGGAAAATGTGAAAAACTATTGAGAAAATATTTTGGCCCATATAGAATATTAAAGAAGCTGTCCAGCGTAAATTACTTAATTGAACCAAAAGATAATCCTGGCCAAGATTCATTGATTGTCCATGTCTCAAGAATCAAACCCTATTTTGAAAGAATTGATGAGGTCAATCACGAGGACGTGACGACCTCTGAAGAGGGGGAAGTGTTACATCATGATTAATGGCGTATTTCTTATATTATTTTTAATATATTTGAAATTTAAATTATATATTTATTTATTTTTATATTCTATGATATTTATTTAAAACAGATTATTTAGATTATCATCATTTGTATTTAGGTACACGTGTGACTTCACTGCTCTCTTTGATGTGAGAAAATAAATAAATCATTCTGGAGGCTACTTAAAGTAGACTTATCTCATTATTCCCTTATATAAATTTGTAGGATGGTTGAAACACGCTCTGGAAAGATGCAAGAAACGTCTGAGGAGAGACTCAAAACTGAAGAATCTGCCAAACCGCAGCCCAGTGCAACAATATATATACTAGCGGATGTACCCGGCTTCGCCCGGGTTTTACCCTAGTAAAGGTTTGTCTAACGAATCTCTCGATAAAGTGAACATTTTTTCCGGCCCCTAAAAAAATACTCGATAAGTTGAATAAAATCAATATTAATTGGTTCCCTCGGTAATTGGAAGTTAAAGGAATAATATCTTGCCTTGGAATTGTATCATTATTCTTGTATGGATGTACCCGGCTTCGCCCTAGTAAAGGTTTGTCTAACGAATCTCTCGATAATGTGAACATTTTTCCTGTCTCTTGAAAAATACTCGATAAGTTGAATAAAATCAATATTAATTGGTTCCCTCGGTAATTGGAAGTTAAGGGAATAGTATCTTTCCTTGGAGTTGTATCATTATTCTTGTCTCAAATAAATTGTCCTGTCATCCTGAATTTTGTCTTTCCTAATTTTATACATTACAAAATCATCGTATCATCATGATAATATTTAGAGCAGATTGTTGAATTATAACAGATAAATTAGAATATTTATCTTGATTAGCTTTAGGCGAAAAGTTATTTCAAAAATTTTATTTGCTAGAAACCTTCCCAGTACTATACTAAATAACTTCCCAAAGTTTCATGGCGTTCCAATGAGTGGTTTGGTCAGGCATAAAGGACAAACAGACACACATACATTCATTTTTATATATATACTAGCGGACCCGCCCGGCTTCGCCCGGGTTTTACCTGAGTAAAGGTTTGTCTAACGAATCTCTCGATAAAGTTAACATTTTTTCCCGGTCCCTTGAAAAATACTCGATAAGTTGAATAAAATCAATATTAATTGGTTCCCTCGGTAATTGGAAGTTAAAGGAATAGTATCTTGCCTTTGAATTGCATCATTATTCTTGTCTCAAATAAATTGCCGTGTCATCCTGAATTTTGTCTTTCCTAATTTTCTACATTACAAAATCATCGTATCATCATGATAATATTTAGAGCAGATTGTTGAATTATAACAGATAAATTAGAATATTTATCTTGATTATTTCTAGGCGAAAAGTTATTTCAAAAATTTTATTTGCTAGAAACCTTCCCAGTACTATACTAAATAACTTCCCAAAGTTTCATGGCGATCCAATGAGTGGTTTGGTCAGGCATAAAGGACAAACAAACAAACAAACAGACACACATACATTCATTTTTATATATATAGATAAATTAGAAAATTTATCTTGATAAAATATTTTAATTTTTTCATATTTTAATATATGTAAATAGAGTCTCTTAAGAAAGACCACCTAAAAACATGAATCAACTTGTTTCTCCTGTTGGTGGTCTCTCATTGAAGATTCTAATTGCTATTAAAGAATCTCTAATAGACCTTTAATATAAAAGTATAACAAAGCTAAAGTTAGACTGCCTCTTGGAGAGACAGGTTAAGCTACGAAATGGATATTCCCGGCTTCGCCCGGGTTTTACCCGAGTAAAGGTTTGTTTAACGAATCTCTCCATAAAGTGAACATTTTTTCCCGGTCCCTTGAAAAATTCTCGATAAGTTGAATAAAATCAATATTAATTGGTTCCCTCGGTAATTGGAAGTTAAAGGAATAATATCTTGCCTTTGAATTGTATCATTATTCTTGTCTCAAATAAATTGCCGTGTCATCCTGAATTTTGTCTTTCCTAATTTTCTACATTACAAAATCATCGTATCATCATGATAATATTTAGAGCAGATTGTTGAATTATAACAGATAAATTAGAATATTTATCTTGATTATATCTAGGCGAAAAGTTATTTCAAAAATTTTATTTGCTAGAAACCTTCCCAGTACTATACTAAATAACTTCCCAAAGTTTCATGGCGATCCAATGAGTGGTTTGGTCAGGCATAAAGGACAAACAGACATACATTCATTTTTATATATATAGAAGACTAGCGGACCCGCCCGGCTTCGCCCGGGTTTTACCTGAGTAAAGGTTTGTCTAACGAATCTCTCGATAAAGTTAACATTTTTTCCCAGGTCCCTTGAAAAATACTCGATAAGTTGAATAAAATCAATATTAATTGGTTCCCTCGGTAATTGGAAGTTAAAGGAATAGTATCTTGCCTTTGAATTGTATCATTATTCTTGTCTCAAATAAATTGCCGTGTCATCCTGAATTTTGTCTTTCCTAATTTTCTACATTACAAAATCATCGTATCATCATGATAATATTTAGAGTAGATTGTTGAATTATAACAGATAAATTAGAATATTTATCTTGATTATTTCTAGGCGAAAAGTTATTTCAAAAATTTTATTTGCTAGAAACCTTCCCAGTACTATACTAAATAACTTCCCAAAGTTTCATGGCGTTCCAATGAGTGGTTTGGTCAGGCATAAAGGACAAACAGACACACATACATTCATTTTTATATATATACTAGCGGACCCGCCCGGCTTCGCCCGGGTTTTACCTGAGTAAAGGTTTGTCTAACGAATCTCTCGATAAAGTTAACATTTTTTCCCGGTCCCTTGAAAAATACTCGATAAGTTGAATAAAATCAATATTAATTGGTTCCCTCGGTAATTGGAAGTTAAAGGAATAGTATCTTGCCTTTGAATTGTATCATTATTCTTGTCTCAAATAAATTGCCGTGTCATCCTGAATTTTGTTTTTCCTAATTTTCTACATTACAAAATCATCGTATCATCATGATAATATTTAGAGCAGATTGTTGAATTATAACAGATAAATTAGAATATTTATCTTGATTATTTCTAGGCGAAAAGTTATTTCAAAAATTTTATTTGCTAGAAACCTTCCCAGTACTATACTAAATAACTTCCCAAAGTTTCATGGCGATCCAATGAGTGGTTTGGTCAAGGCATAAAGGACAAACAAACAAACAAACAGACACACATACATTCATTTTTATATATATAGATAAATTAGAATATTTATCTTGATAAAATATTTTAATTTTTTCATATTTTAATATATGTAAATAGAGTCTCTTAAGAAAGACCACCTAAAAACATGAATCAACTTGTTTCTCCTGTTGGTGGTCTCTCATTGAAGATTCTAATTGCTATTAAAGAATCTCTAATAGATCTTTAATAAGAGACTGCCTCTTGGAGAGACGGGTTAAGCTACGAAATGGATATTCCCGGCTTCGCCCGGGTTTTACCCGAGTAAAGGTTTGTTTAACGAATCTCTCCATAAAGTGAACATTTTTTCCCGGTCCCTTGAAAAATTCTCGATAAGTTGAATAAAATCAATATTAATTGGTTCCCTCGGTAATTGGAAGTTAAAGGAATAGTATCTTGCCTTTGAATTGTATCATTATTCTTGTCTCAAATAAATTGCCATGTCATCCTGAATTTTGTCTTTCCTAATTTTCTACATTACAAAATCATCGTATCATCATGATAATATTTAGAGCAGATTGTTGAATTATAACAGATAAATTAGAATATTTATCTTGATTATATCTAGGCGAAAAGTTATTTCAAAAATTTTATTTGCTAGAAACCTTCCCAGTACTATACTAAATAACTTCCCAAAGTTTCATGGCGATCCAATGAGTGGTTTGGTCAGGCATAAAGGACAAACAAACAGACATACATTCATTTTTATATATATAGACTAGCGGATGTACCCGGCTTCGCCCGCGTTTTACCCGAGTAAAGGTTTGTCTAACGAATCTCTCGATAAAGTGAACATTTTTTCCCCCCGTCCCTTGAAAAATACTCGATAAGTTGAATAAAATCAATATTAATCGGTACCTGAGTAAAGGTCTGTCTAACGAACATTTGTTAAAACAATTCTCTATAAACTTAAAAAAGAAATAGATATATTTCGATAATTTGAAACTGATAAAGTGATCATTTTTTCCCGGTCCCTGTGTGCCGTGTCATTCTGAATTTTGTCTCTCCTAATTTTCTACATTACAAAATCATCGTTTTATCTAGTGAACATTTTTTCCCGGTCCCTTGAAAAATACTCGATAAGGTTGAATAAATTCATGGTCGTTAATGGAAGATGGACGAAGTTCCCGGAGGTCATCTTGGGCAAGCTCCCGCGAGGCTTTTTTTCTTGTCTATTTGGCACAGCTGTGTCACCAACTCTGCCCTGATTGGTCGGTGGGTACTTGGACTGTCGGCGGGCGGCCGGACGGATCCTCTCACGGGGTGGGGCAGACATAAGCCTATCTACGTCGCAAGGTGGCGCTGCTTGCGAGTTAAAGCTACAAATCTGCAAATAACTCTAAGAATATTAAAGATATTAAAGATATTATTTTTCGTAAACCTTTCCGGGATACACCTAATAATATCCCAAAATTTCACGGCGATTGGATGTATGGTTTTTGAATCCATAGAGGACACACACACACAGACATTCATTTTTATATATATATAGATATATATAATCAAACATGATACAGCAATATCGTCATCATCATTTTCTGAATAAAAATATATAGTTTTAATAATCTATATATATAAAAATGAATGTATGTCTGTTTGTCCTTTATGCCTGACCAAACCACTCATTGGATCGCCATGAAACTTTAGGAAGTTATTTAGTATAGTACTGGGAAGGTTTCTAGCAAATAAAATTTTTGAAATAACTTTTCGCCTAGATATAATCAAGATAAATATTCTAATTTATCTGTTATAATTCAACAATCTGCTCTAAATATTATCATGATGATACGATGATTTTGTAATGTAGAAAATTAGGAAAGACAAAATTCAGGATGACACGGCAATTTATTTGAGACAAGAATAATGATACAATTCCAAGGCAAGATACTATTCCTTTAACTTCCAATTACGGAGGGAACCAATTAATAATGATTTATTCAACTTATCGAGTATTTTTCAAGGGACCGGGAAAAAATGTTCACTTTATCGAGAGATTCGTTAGACAAACCTTTACTCGGGTAAAATCCGGGCGAAGCCGGGAATATCCATTTCGTAGCTACACCGTCTCTCCAAGATGAAGTCTCTTATTAAAGGTCTATTAGAGATTCTTTAATAGCAATTAGAATCTTCAATGAGAGACCACCAACAGGAGAAAAAAAGTTGATTCATGTTTTTAGGGTGGTGTTTCTTAAGAGACTCTATTTACATATTTAAAATATGAAAAAATTAAAATATTTCAAAATTAAAATATTTTAAATCTATATATATAAAAATGAATGTATGTCTGTTTGTCCTTTATGCCTGACCAAACCACTCATTGGATCGCCATGAAACTTTGGGAAGTTATTTAGTATAGTACTGGGAAGGTTCTAGCAAATAAAATTTTTGAAATAACTTTTCGCCTAGATATAATCAAGATAAATATTCTAATTATATATATATATAAAAATGAATGTATGTCTGTTTGTCCTTTATGCCTGACCAAACCACTCATTGGATCGCCATGAAACTTTGGGAAGTTATTTAGTATAGTACTGGGAAGGTTTCTAGCAAATAAAATTTTTGAAATAACTTTTCGCCTAGATATAATCAAGATAAATATTCTAATTTATCTGTTATAATTCAACAATCTGCTCTAAATATTATCATGATGATACGATGATTTTGTAATGTAGAAAATTAGGAAAGACAAAATTCAGGATGACACGGCAATTTATTTGAGACAAGAATAATGATACAATTCCAAGGCAAGATACTATTCCTTTAACTTCCAATTACGGAGGGAACCAATTAATAATGATTTTATTCAACTTATCGAGTATTTTCAAGGGACCGGGAAAAAATGTTCACTTTATCGAGAGATTCGTTAGACAAACCTTTACTCGGGTTAAATCCGGGCGAAGCCGGGAATATCCATTTCGTAGCTACACCGTCACTCCAAGAGGAAGTCTCTTATTAAAGGTCTATTAGAGATTCTTTAATAGCAACTAGAATCTTCAATGAGAGACCACCAACAGGAGAAAAAAGTTGATTCATGTTTTTAGGTGGTCTTTCTTAAGAGACTCTATTTACATATTTAAAATATGAAAAAATTAAAATATTTTAAAATTAAAATATTTTAAATCTTCTATATATATATAAAAATGAATGTATGTCTGTTTGTCCTTTATGCCTGACCAAACCACTCATTGGATCGCCATGAAACTTTGGGAAGTTATTTAGTATAGTACTGGGAAGGTTTCTAGCAAATAAAATTTTTGAAATAACTTTTCGCCTAGAAATAATCAAGATAATTATTCTAATTTATCTGTTATAATTCAACAATCTGCTCTAAATATTATCATGATGATACGATGATTTTGTAATGTAGAAAATTAGGAAAGACAAAATTCAGGATGACACGGCAATTTATTTGAGACAAGAATAATGATACAATTCAAAGGCAAGGTACTATTCCTTTAACTTCCAATTACCGAGGGAACCAATTAATATTGATTTTATTCAACTTATCGAGTATTTTTCAAGGGACCAGGGAAAAAATGTTCACTTTATCGAGAGATTCGTTAAACAAACCTTTACTCGGGTAAAACCCGGGCGAAGCCGGGTACATCCATACAAGAATAATGATACAATTCCAAGGCAAGATACTATTCCTTTAACTTCCAATTACCGAGGGAACCAATTAATATTGATTTTATTCAACTTATCGAGTATTTTTCAAGGGACCGGGAAAAAATGTTCACTTTATCGAGATATTCGTTAAACAAACCTTTACTCGGGTAAAACCCGGGCGAAGCCGGGTACATCCATACAAGAATAATGATACAATTCCAAGGCAAGATACTATTCCTTTAACTTCCAATTACCGAGGGAACCAATTAATATTGATTTTATTCAACTTATCGAGTATTTTTCAAGGGACCGGGAAAAAAATGTTCACTTTATCGAGAGATTCGTTAGACAAACTTTTACTCGGGTAAAACCCGGGCGAAGCCGGGCGGGTCCGCTAGTTGATTTATATATTTTTCAAAATAGCCTATCGTCTTTATTTTTTTTACCTATGTATGAAAATTTTGGTTTGAATTAGTGAACTACTGCGAATTTGTATACTGGACATACAGACATACAAACATTCATTTTTATATATATAGAGATACTAGCGGATGTGTACCTGGCTTCGCCGGGTTTTTCCGAGTGAAAGTTTGCTTAACGAATATTATATATTATGAAGTATAATAAACAATGCTAAAGATTAGTTTTAATTATTAATCAAGATTG
>CP092873.1:8660075-8682779 GCA_030710605.1 Cordylochernes scorpioides
TGTGTGAATATGTGAGAAAGATGTAATATCGTTGTTGTTTTCTTGGCCGACTGTTTTACATATGGTGTTATCTTAAAATTGCTTGTTTTGAATATTTTTTTAGATTTTATTTTTTATGCTTATGAGGTGATACAGCAGCGTATTTACAATTAGAGAGGAGACAAAATGAATTAAATCTAGAAAAAAGAAGTGAGGACATATCGGTCATTAAAGTCTGAGAGGCAAGGCCTTCAGCCAGTTCAGGGCTTCCGGGGTGACAGAATGGAGATTGGAGATTCCTCCATTGAATTTGTACATCGGGCAGTCATCTAGTATATGGGACATTGATTGTGGGACGTTGCAGGCACAATTTGGATCTTTGGTGTAGCCCCATAACTTCATCAGCTCTGCACACCTTCCCTGACCTGTCCTAAAGCGGTTTAGGAGCACCCATTCTCGTCGAGGGAGGCAAAAACCTGGGATCTTGACACTTGGGCTTGTGATGAGGTTCTTATTTGGGATATCGGAGCTGATCCAGGAATTTGTCCATGCTTCTGAGATATTAAAATTTTGGGAGAGAAGTTGGTTTCCTCTGGACCATATCGGCTTCCTTGATTTTAGTCTATGTTTTGGGGGAGACTGTAGGATAGGGTTAATTTCAAGGTCGGGTGAATCCAAGAGTTTTTGGTAAATTTTCTTGGTGGCTTCCTTTCTGCGTAGCTCAGGTGGAGAGATGTGAGCAAGAACTGGAAGCCAGATTTTAGATTGAGTTGAATGAATTGCTGAATTTTTTTTGTATTTGTATATAAATAAAATTAACTCTGTTGAATTTTTTTGTATTTTATCGATAACAGCAAAGTTATGTATTTTAAAGTTAGGAAAAATATTTTGATGTTAAGCAAAACCTGCTCCATCTCGTTTTACATAAATGTTGAAAATTTGGTCGAAATTGATGCATTGTAACGAAAGTTTTTAGCAAACACCACTTATGAAATTTCCATTTATATAGAAGATTTCCATTTTATTAATATAGATATATAATATAAATGAGTTTTAAAAATTGTTAAAAAAAAATGCATCGGCCGGGAATCGAACCCTGGCCGCCCGCGTGGCAGGCGAACATTCTACCACTGAACCACCGATGCTTTAAAAAAATCAAATTCATTTATCGTCGCGACCAGTGCTGCGCCCTAGTGGTAAAAGACTGGAACTAACGCTTTTTGGTTTTTTATTTTTTAAAAAAAGCACATTAACTTTTTTAGTTTTTTGAATAGCCTATATGTTAAACGAAATCTTCAGCTACCTACATGCGAAATTCCATAATGATTGAGTCAGTAGATTTTGCGTGATGCAATAACAAACATCGATTTCGCATTTCATTTTTATATATATATAAAGGAAAGGATAATCAAATATGATACAGCAATATCGTCATCATCATTTTCTGAATAAAAATATATAGTTTTAATAATTGATTTATATATTTTTTAAAATAGCCTATCGTCTTCCTCGTATTTTTTTACCTATGTATGGAAATTTTGGTTTGTTAGTGAACTACTGCGAATTTGTATACCAGACATACAGACATACAAACATTCATTTATATATATATAGAGATATAATATAAATGAGTTTTAAAAATTGTAAAAAAAAAATGCATCGGCCGGGAATCGAACCCGGGCCGCCCGCGTGGCAGGCGAGCATTCTACCACTGAACCACCGATGCTTAAAAAAATGGCCATATTTAGGTATTCATTCCATTCCGATTAGTCCGCGTAAAAAAAGTTCTTCAAATGAAAAAAAGAAATAGCCAAAAATACTAATCAAAATGCAGCCGAAAATTTTCCTCAGGTTTGTAAAAAGCGACATGCAAAATTTGGTACCAATTGGTTCAGTAGTTTTTGAGTTTATCGCGAAACAGACAGACAGACAGAAATTGACTTTATATATAGATATATAGAGATAGAGATATAGAGATATAGAGATAATAATTGGTAAGAATATGTCATTCATTAAATTTTAAACTCTTCATTTCATATAAATGATTATCGTTCCTTTACTTATATTTTTACTCTTATTAACCCTGTTGTATAGTTATTATTTAATTAAACATTACTCACCAGATGAAATTATTATTACAAATTGTTTATTACACCTATATTTATATTTTTACATCAACACGTTGTTTACATTATACATCGTATATTATTGTTTATGATGATGATCTATTATATATTTTTTAAACACAGAATACTACATTCCCTCCTTCCTTCAGATGAAAGGAATCATGTCTTTATATCTTGATGATGGCTTGATGACTCTTCCACTCCTGGTGATCACGGGTTCCTTGGTAGTCGGCAAGGGTGGAGAAACCTCTGGTGGCAACTGGTGAAGAGCCTCGGCATCAAGTCTATCTGAAACAACTGGGTTAAATGTAGACCCTGTTCTACTTGAACTTGGTCGGTTTAAAGAAGTGTCTTTGTCTTGGTTTAAGGAATTATCATCTGGTATTTGTACATCAGAAGAGTTGAGGTGTTCTATTCTTGTTGAATCTGAACTAAGATTTTCCTGGCTCTCTTCTGGAATCAAGTCAGAAATGCCTTGATTGGTCTCTTGAGTAGGAACATGTTTCAAATGTTTAGCATTTCTATGAATTATTTTCCCATTTTTAGTGTTGACTAATTTAAAAGAATTTATTGAAGTGTTTTCAAGAATGACATGATGTTCTGATCTGAAATTTGAATCAAGTTTTCCATTATTTGGATTTGCCACATAAACTAAATTTCCAATTTCAAAATTATGAGGACTAGCTTTCCGAATTATATCATTATATGTTTTCATTTTTTCTTTGTAGACCATATTGAATTCTTTGATGTTGGATTCATCTTCTTCTGCATCATTAACAAGTGAGCTTAATTTAGTTTTGATTTCTTTTGAAAATAATAGGAATGCTGGAGTCTTTCCTGTAGATCTGTTTGGAGTAGTTCGGTAAGACATTAAAATTCTGGATAAATCTTCTTTCCAATCTTTCCCTTCTTCAGAACTTGAATTAAATTGTTTCTTTAGAAATCTATGGAATCTTTCTATCTTCCCATTACTTTTTGGGTAATAGGGTGAGGCTTTGATGTGCCCGATTCCACATTCTTTTAAAAATCTTTCCATTGATGTACTTACAAACTGTAAGCCATTATCTGTTACAACTTCATGTGGATAACCATGTCTTGCAAAAATCTCCATCAATTTTTTAATAATTGTCTTGCTGGAAATGTCTTCTATTATCATTGCTTCAGGATATGAAGAATAGTCGATCACTGTTAAAACATAATGATGGCCAATTGGACCAACTATGTCAATTCCAAGTTTCATCCAAGGTTTTGATGGTAACGGAACTATTTGCAATGGTTGATCATTTATCAATGGTTGATTCCTTACACAAATTGGACAGTTTCTTATCAAATTTTCAATGTCAAAGTCCATGTTTATCCAAAAATATTTTTCTCTTAACAGTTGTTTGGTTCTTGTCATTCCTTGATGTGTTTCATGTGCAATTCTCAAGACTCTCTTTATTAGTTTTGAAGGTAGCAAAATTCTACTTCCTTTTAAGATAAGATTATCAAAAATTGAGAGTTCATCTTTAAACTTATAAAAACATTTGAATTCTTCATTCAAAGGATATGGCCAAACTCCCTTTTGAACCATATCTTTCAGTTTTTGAAACAAAGGATCTTGCTCTGTACAAACTTTTATCTCTTTCAAAGACAGTGCTTGAAGCTCTTCAGAAGTGATGGATAAGACTTTATGAACATAGTCCTCCAGCCATTTTTCATCACTTGTGTTAGAAAGAGGTTGTCTTGAAAATATATCTGCAATATTTTGCTTTCCTTGAATGAATTCAATTTCAAAGTCATATGGTTGTAATCTCCAACTCAATCTTTGAATTCTTGGAGGCAAAACAGCTCCATTTTTAGGATTCAGCATATAGATTAGAGGTTTGTGATCTGTTTTTAACACAAATTTCCTTCCCCAAATATAGGTGTTAAAATGTTCAATTGCCCATACACATCCCAATGTCTCTTTTTCTATTTGTGAATATCTTTTTTCTGTATCAGTTACGGATCTGCTGGCATATGCAATGGGTATTTTAATGCCATTTTGTTGTGTTTGTATTAATACTGCTCCAAGACCAATAGGGCTTGCATCTGTGATTAATTCAGTTGGTGAGTTCAAGTTGTAATATGCCAAGCATGGCTCTTTTGCTAGTGCCAATCTTTAAGATCCTGAAATGCTTTATTTGTTTTCAAATCCCAATTCCACCTAACATTTTTTTCTAGTCAAATTATTTAGAGGTTCTGCCAATTTAGAAAAATTGGGTATGAATTTTCTTAAAAACCCACAAGTTCCTAAGAATGACCTTAACATCTCAATATTTTTTGGTATTGGAAAATTTAAGACTGCTTCTATTTTCCTATCATCAGGTTTAATACCTTCACTACTAACAATGTGACCTAAAATATCCAATTCTTCCATGGCAAATTTGCACTTATTCCTGTTGAGCCCAATGCCTACTTTATCAAATCTTTGTAAGACTTTTCTAAGCCTTTCTTCTAGTTCTTGTCTATCTTTGGCGTAAACTACGACATCGTCCAAGTAACAAATTACACCTTTCAAATCAAGCAAAATTGAATCCATTCCTTTCTGATATGCCTCTGGAGCACTTGATAGACCAAAAGGAACTTTACAAAATCTGTAATAACCACGGTGCGTGATGAAAGTTGTAAGGGGTCTTGATTGAGGGTCTAAGTCAACCTGCCAAAACCCTTTTTTTTGCATCCAGCTTTGCAAATACTTTAGCACCTTTAAGGGCATGTAACATATTGTCAATTGTAGGAATTGGATGTCTTTCTCTCAATATTGCTTTATTCACTTCCCGAAGGTCTATGCATAGTCTAATTTCCTCACTATCCCTTTTTGGAACAACTATTATGTTAGAAACCCATTCAGAACCTTGATGCACTTCTTCAATGATTCCATTCTCTAGCATCTTATCAAGCTCTTGATTTACTGCTTCTACCATTGCATAAGGTATAGGCATCTCTGGGCAATGGGCCTATAGTTATCTTTCAATGTCACTTTATGACTATAGCCTTTTATAGTTCCAAGTCCATGGAAAAGATGTTCATGTTCTTGAACAAGAGTTTCTATATTAGTAGACATTGATTCATTTACATGATTTACCCTTTTAATTATACCTAGTTCAAAACTAGCCTTGCCTCCCAACAAAGATTCAACTTTTTTATCAATCACATAAATTTCTTCTGAAATTGAATTTTCTTTCCAAGAAATCACAGCATTGAAATAACCATAACATGGAAGAGGTCTATCTTGACCATAGGCAAAAAAAGGTTCGGGTGGTGTCATGTAATTTTGGCATAATTTTATGGCCATATAATTCAAGCATCTTATTATAGCTTATGAAAGTTCTATCACTCCCTGTATCAATTATCATATTTATTTCACTACCATCTATTTGCACTTTTTCTTTATTTTCAGCACCTGTATAGTAGGTATATTCATCTGAACTTTCACCTACTTCAGTCTTATTTTCTTCTTGTATGGTCTTAACTTTAGTTTGATTGAAACTTTTGTGGTTTCTATTATTATTTTGATTTGGGCGGTTCCTGCAAGCTCTAAAAAGATGTCCTAATTTATTGCAATATGAACAAGTCATTTTTTAGCACCACATTCTTGTGCTTGTCGCATTCCCGATTTTAGACCAATGGGAATGGAGCATGTAAGGAGTGACCTAGTAAAATTTCCTTATTAAGATATACAAGTGTGACATAGGAATAGGCAAATATAGGACTTATACAGCTAAGGTTATACTTGAGGAGATGGAATATCAGATAATATACAAGGTACAGAAGGATTTGAGAATTGCAGCTCCAAGTAAAAACTTTCATCCATGCCAGGCGTGGGTGGAATTCCCCAAAGGAGGCCCAGCGTCAGGGAGGCCCGTTGACAGGTCCTTCCTGGAATATATATAGGGCGTCGGGTGTCTTGGGCTAACAAGGTCTCTGGAATGTGGGGGTCCAACGTCCATTCTCCCCCTGCTTCTTCTTCCATGAAAGAGATAATGGCGGGGCCCCCAAAGAGGGCTCAGCTATCCTTTTATGAGACTTCTGGGATAAAGTCCTCCCTCGACTTTATTCGCGAAATCTGGTACGACTTATTCCTTACTATTCTCCCTCATCATCAGACAACCCATGAAATCATTATTAAATTGGACAATCTATAAAAGACACCTTCTGGCGATTTAGCAACCCACTGAAGACGCTGGGAACTATTTCATAGAGGGAAATTATAGCAATAGATCTCTATAATTTCTACAGATCAACTGTAAATAGATTCATATTAATGCATTTTTATAACCCAAATAACACAAACAATAGTCAAACATACAAATCTATTTGCATCATACCGTACTCTCCTAACAGCGTAACAATAGCCCGAGGAATTAGGAAATATGGTATAAAGACATATTACGAAAACACACCCAACATAGGCGCAATAGTCAGAAATCCCATAACAAAAAAAAACAATAGCCATAACTCACCAATATACAACAGTCAAGCAATATACTCAATAGAATGCAACCAATGCAATAGTATGTACATAGGCGAAACCGGCAGACAAGTAATAGATAGAATGAATGAGCACACCAGATCCATAAATAGAAAAGATAAAAATTCCCTTTTATTCCAACACACTCAAAATACAGGTCACACCTTCAACCTAAGTAACCCAAAAACCTTTTATACCAATATAAACAACGAACAGAAAAGACTGTACTTAGAAGCTTTTTTATCATTAAAACACGCCAGCATCAATAGGCACATTGAAATTCCAGAATCATACACAGAACTCATAAATAGCAATTAAACGTACACTTCCCCATATTTAATACAGTAACTCTTGTTTCATAACTCTGTTCCATAGCTAATTCAAATTTCATAAGTTAAATTATTATATAATAATTTTTACCTTAGTTTAGAAATATGTAAATAGTCTGGATACTTAGCATATATCAAGAAATTAATAGTTCTTTTATGAAAAATTTGTAAAGATGTAAATATATTAGGTAAATATATAGCAGCTACTAACGATTCACCACCATCGCGTTGCTCCTGTAGAAGGACCACCATACCCGAGAGCTAGAGCCTTATTAAGCGGTTAAAAAAAAGATACGCAACCTCGGAGTTTTATTATTTGTCATAAAGATTTCGCAGAGGTTAAAATATTGGAATTAGGTTACTATCTGGATATATATGGGAGGGACCCTACTTGTAAAGATTATACCAAAATCTAACAAATAAGCTATAAAGACAAGCAAACTATAGACTTAATAGTGGTCGGCTCTCCCATAAAAAAAAATAGACGCTGGAATGGATCGCCATCCATTGACCGCCTCTACAGCCCAACGGACTCGGGTCCGTGACACGCCCATTTTTGTGTCACGTTCTCTGGGATCATCCAACAACTTTAAGGGATCTAAGATAAAGATGAACATGTTATTATTAGAAACTAAAAAAAACCTGAATATAAGACCAAATTAACATTTCTATTGAAGTATAATAAGTTGAAATCAATATTTCAAATTAGATATCATGAAATACCAGGTTCAGATTTTATTGGTAGAAAAATCTGATTAAACATGCAGGTATCCTTTAATCCCGATTTTTATAACAAAGATCCAACAAAATGCGTTGAATTAGGTTACTATCTGGATATATGGAAAGGACTCTATTTGTAAAGATTATACCAAAATCCAACAAAATAAGCTATAAAACAAGCAAGACTATAGACTTATACTATTGACAATGACATTTGTAATATTTTTAAAACAAAAAGGGTTTCAATAACATCATGAGGGGATCAAAACCAATGAGTGATAAGGCAAGATGGGTCTTTACTAAGATTGAATAAACGAATAATATAATGGTAAGTATGATGGGGGGGGGGGGGGGGGGGGAAACACACTGAAACACAGGCAGGAGAACTGGCCTATTTAATCACTGAGGACATGACAGGACACTTTCGACAGTACATGTGGTCAGCAATTTATTGGAAGGCTTAATTTTATTAGTAGTATTCCCTCCAAATAGGTAAGAACCATACAATATTTCATTTAAACAGTGAAAGAAGGGTAAATTCCTCATATAAAAATACATGTTACTGAAACCTGACAAAGGGATACCCTCAAAGCGGGTAGAATCGTATTTACCGCTGTTCCTGTGTTAAAGTATCACAATAAGGTACAATACACAACTCCATTCCATTAGAGCCGGAAGCTCTATATTACAGTACAATTTGTTATAATAAGATGTGGGGGGGGGGGGGTAGTACCATAAAACAAAAGAATGAAAAAAGTATGAGGGGAAACAAAACTCTCCATATAAGTTGTATACTAGATATTTATTCGGATTAGGCAAAATTTTGGGGACATTTCATACTGGCGAGACATGCTATTTACATAATGATCTAGGTAGAGGTGACTTAAGGTTACAAATTTGTTTTTATAAAGGGGAAAGCCTAGATCTCCATCTATTCTGGCGGGACAAATATAAGACCCCTATCATTCCCTCTAAGTTACTTAAAGCCCTTTAGGGCCCATGCAAAATCTAAATAAACTAGTTTCTACTCGAAAAAAATGGGGGGAGCTAGGCCATAATGGCGAGGGGCTTACCTTCTCTCGAAAGCGGCGGCAAGGTCTGGTCTCCTCTACGTCTCAGGCCCGACTGGCTGAATCTCTCCTGTCACTGAGCGACTCTGTGTATCTCCTCTATTTAGCCAAGAAAGGCTCCTTTTATCCTTGCCTCTCTTCATTTTCATTCGTTGCTCACGCCAAAGTTTCTATTGGCTGGCATTTTCATTCGTCGAAAGCAAACACGCACGTGATCATGACCACGCCTCCAATTTACCGTGTTGCCGCGCGAAAAAAAAATTGTATATTGAAAAACAAATTAATTCCTTTAGTAAATTAAATAATATATATATCCCGAGTATAAAAAAAGGTTATTGATTTAATGTTTATATGACAAAAATTGTTTTCCTTTGGTCACCTCTAACTAAAATGAGGGGGATATATGTACATATGGTACAGCAGCTCCCAGCACGGATGTCTCTGGGTGTCACCCGTGTCTTCCTCCCCACCAGGCATCAGCTTTCGGCATGGAAGTCTGGTGTCCTCAAGTGTCTAGTTTTATTTGTACATGTGCTCTTTGTACATCCTTCGTCTCGGCCCTTCCGCAGCGGGCCTTGGGTCTTTAGAGCATCGTCGGCCATCGTTGGGAGTTCTCCACCTAGGCAACAAACACTTCGGCGAGACACTGCGTATATATTTATATGATGTAAATGTTTACATCTTTGTTGGGTCTGTTTGGTTGAAAATCTGACCCAACAATTCCTCCTCTGCCAGAGTGAAAGAATGCGTTTATTCCAGTTCATATTTGTTCATATTCTATGAGAAATATGAAATTGGGAGAAATGCATTCTTTTATGATATCAGTATGCAATCACTGACACTCGGGCAAAGGAGGGACACACGAGCCATGAACCTGGAACATGTTAGTTCATCGTAGTATCGAGGGAAATTCTACCCTACCATTTAATAGGCAATGTACTAAGCCCATCCTTTCGCTGTCTGTATTCCGGGGAGTCTTGGCCCAGATGTGAGTCGAGTCCACATGTTCCCAGCCATAGTCCCTATGGTGGAGGTGTGGGGTGGTCTAAGCACCGATTCTATACAAACAAATTCTTAGTACCGTCTAGGTAAACATAATTATTAAGGGCGCCAAGGAATTGTGCGTGTTAACATAGATATGTACAATTCCTAAAACATATAAAAAAATTAAAAAAACTTTATTAACTCTGTATGATACATATGACAGCAAAGGAATGGCTATACATGGTTACAATGATAATGATAATAAAAAAAAACTAAAATTGCAACTCCTATCAATGACATTAATAATAGGGCAAAACAGAAACGTGGGAAGTGAATATACATATTAGAGTTGTACGGATACGATGTATGCCAAAGTGGAGCAATGCAGATACACGCGATGTTAAAAAAAATAAAAAATAAATTAAAATGGATAATTTACTATAAGTAGGAAGGGAATGGTTTGATATATATATATATATATATAGGATATACTATGGTAAACAGATGAATATATAAATTGTGATTAGAATCCTCATTCGGTACATTTGTCCGAAGATGGTAACAATGCTGTTACTAAAATGTCACACATATTAATTATTTGTTCTGGATTCGATCTCGTTACCTTTATCTTTTTGTAGTCTATAGCTCAAACTGTGTCTTATCTATATATAATTATTCGTGCAGGTAATTAGGGAAAAGGGTAAACATGGTGGATGATACATTAAGTGAGAAGATATCACCTCTGTATGATAAATATGCCAAAAAAAAAATGATATATGGGAAGGAAATAACATTGATATGGGAGTGTATTATAATAACACTGATATGAGAATAATATTATGGTAAATAGACAAAAAATATATATATGCTGTGATTAAAACTTGTTTAGTGCATTTTATCTGAAGATGGTAACAACGCTGCTACCAAAATGTCACACATTTATAATCCGAATCGTGCTTTCTATATATACAAATATACATGAATATAATAAAGGAATGATACATGCTATATAGTAATAATGAGTATATAATGATAATAAAACGAACAGATATGCATTGAGGGTCTAGGTCATTTCACTAGTATTTCAAAATCTACATGTAATATCTTAAAACTTGTTCTTACCAACTCGTCACTGGGAGTGTTTGTCTGGTGTGTTCCCCGCTTCTCTTAAATCAAGGAAAATATTTAGGAAGGGAATTATGGTAGTCAATACGTCCCCAAACCAGACTATTTCCAAATTACCTTATCTGAGGTTGCAATCTCACCTATCTTTGTTCTTAGCTGAACATTGTTGTTAACCTCTACTATACATTGTTTAGCTTGTCTATAGAATGTGTACTCATATTTTTGACCAACAAATCCACTTTAATAAAAAAAATTAACCCTGATAATAATTATGATGATTATCAACCTAGGTCTAACTTATACCCTGTGATACATCTTCCCACTTGAGTTCTTAATATCACTCTGAAAATTTGACTCTATGTCCAAAATAAAATAAAACAACCCATTGCTCTAGACCATTTTACTGTCAAAACAAAAATTTTGATATTCGATCTTCCCCAAAAAAAAAAAATTTATTCCCTTTCAAATCTGGAACGCTATATTGGCTTGTTCTGGCAATCTGCCTCAGAAGTTCATTTGGGTGGCCTACTAATTAAAAATTTATCTTAACATAGAACGAGTTAATCTCGTGAAAAAAAAATTCTACATACTAATTGATGTTTAGACTTAAATTCGTTCCAACCAAACGTATGGTAGACTGATAGTCTTTAATTAGGTGATTAACTTTTGCTAGCCTGGGGCGATATAAAACGCAAAGAATCTGGACAGTCCATCTGTCACCTTGCTAGTTGGTACCTAAACTCTGTAGACGGAATCGCTTCATCTAATCATAACTTGTTTCTTACATGCTCAATTGTTAACCCTCATTAGAAAACCCCTTTAGACTTTGACTAAGAGACAAGGAGTTACAGGGAATTCGATTTCTCTACCCAGCACATGTTTCTAAGCTCGTCCATCGGGGAATTTGTTCCAGGCTGCGCAATATATAGAAGAGCATCAAACGTGCCGATCCTTTCCATCCTCCCGACTGGATCACCCTCATTTCAGCCACGCTTAACGCGTCGTAAACTACGATGTCAGATCGGTTATCCGAGGTCTGTCCCTGTACACATAGTTTGCGACGTCGGCAACTGAATCTCCCCACCTAGCACAAAGTTCACCTGGTACCTCTCCGCTTCCTCTAAAGAGGAGGGGACTTGCAGGCTTTTGGCCTGACCGTGACCTCCCACAGACCCCCAGCCTGAGAATCGAGACATGGTCATTGCCTACGATTCTTAGTATTCAAGTTGATATAATGAAATAGGGTAATTGAATACCCTGATAATAGAAATCAATTTTATACTCCCTTAGAAGGAGACCTAACAAAATGGAGCGAATACCTTTCCCAACAATAGAGTTGTACAGTCCTGTGAGGCCATTCGATCCTAACAAATGAAGAAATCAAAATTAAAATTGAATCTATTGGTTCCCTAACCCTATTCTAAAGTAATTTTGGTCTAATAGTATAATTATTTTTAACCTTGACACATTCACTAAGATTTCCCATTCATACATTTCATTCGCATCTTGCACATAAACTAAAGTCAAAAATTGTTATAAACGCCAAAACACTCAATTATCTCTATCAAATAAACCCTAACAATTGCTAAATTCCAGGACTAATGTGAAATCAAATAAAGTTTTCTAATTAAAACAAAGTGGGGACTAAAGCCCTATTAACTTAAATAAACGCCTCATACAAACTCTATATAAATTATCTACTCATAGATAGATATTATTTATAATTAAACAGATAAATAAATCAAACTATGTTGATTGTCAACAATTGTATTCTGAAATCTAGCCTACCACTCTAACTGTGTGTCTAACAGTTTGAAAATCTTCTTATCTTGACACTTGGTGTCTAAATAAACGAATCATCAAGACTAGCACTTAAATGGAGCGAACTGAACTTCAAGCATTTGCCTCATTGCCAAATATGATAGTTCTACAAGTGTTTTTCCAACTCTATTTCTTATATAGGTCATTGGCATTCCTTTTTCTCTGTTATTCAGCTAGACTCTTTCTTTGGACTTATAGGGCTTTCAGTACCCAGTTCGTTCTGGAGTTTAACAACAGAGGTTGCTTGTTACTCTATCATATCAATTCTTAGACTGTAATTGCCTTACACACTCTCATTAGAAATTCTCTTTGGACTGTATAACTGGACCCAGGGATTACAGGGAGTCAAGTTTTACCCAACGCAAGTTCCAAGTCTGTCCATAGAGAATTGGTTACAAGCACAGCAATTGTCCAGTGCTTCTAAGTCCCTTAATTATTTTTAAAGTTGAACCACTGTTCAGAACCTTCAATAAAAAAAATAAAACAAAATAAACTGTTGAACTCACGACTTAAATCACAATTTGCTATCAACACAGAATAGCCTCTTCAATTAAAAAAAAACTGAAAATCCTTTAAGACCACAATCTAGGGCCTTTAACTCACACTCTAATACTTCATACTATGATCAAAATTTAACTAACTCTAGTACACATTCTATAGGTTTAATCATTGGCAACCTGGACATGATTTGCACTCATTGGGCCTCTTGACCCTGGTTGAACGGCGTATTTCAGGGCCGTCAATATTGCCACCAATTGCCCTATTTACTACCTCAGGCGGGTTTCCTAAGATTGCTGTTTCTCGTGGTCCCTCTGGTCGAAAGTTGGACGAAATTGTAGCATAAAAACAAAAAATAAAAACTAAAATTTTCCTAAATGATATCCTGACAAGTTTGCGAGAGCTCTTCAAAACGATGTGTTATATTAAAACAAGGTTGTGACACAACTCTTAAAGATGACAAACTATCATTAAAACAAGGTTGTGAATACTCTTTTAACTATGTACTACACTATGGGAGGTTGTGACAATTCTACACTAGGAGAGGACGAAAAACTCAAGGTATCGTCCATGTAGTGAGCAGGAAGCCCTACCACGACCCCGAAGTACAAGAACAGATTGTCCAAGGTCATGTGACCGACTAGTAAACAGCGGGACGCTGTTTTTCGTGTGGAGGGAGCGGTGTCAGGAGGACAGAGTTTCCTGGTATTCCCTCTTATCTGGAACGACCGGTCGGGGTAGACAGTGGTGTCACGTGGAAGGAGGAAACATCTGAGTCCCTCCCTCTTGCTCTAACCGCTGGGTCGATTTGGCTCATGTAAATAGTAACTCTTAATTTATATCTAAAATCTCTCATATAAGTCATCAAATAAAACGGTGTAAAACGGTGTTCTATACAAGGATAAGGTTGTGACAATTTTCTCTAAATGACACACTAATATTAAAACAAATTGTGAAGATCTTTAAAGATGGCAACAAACACTACAGCAAGGTTGTGAGACGATATACTGCACAAAAAAAACAAGGTTGAGACAAATAACACACAAACACTGAAACAGGGTGTTAAAGCTCCTTTCAACGGTCACTTAACACTAGAACACACGTTATGGTTTAAAAATAAAAAGAAGAACTGTAAACTATTTAAATTTCACTATGACACTAAGACAAAATTGTTAACATAAAAATAAAGTAGGAAAAACTGGAAGTTTAGAACACACGTTATAGTTTAAAATAAAAAGAAAAAAACTGCAAACTCTTCAAAGTTCACCACAACACTAAGACAAAATTGTTAGCTTAAAATAAAAAAAATTGAAATTTTAAGATTCATTACAACACTAAAGCAAACTCGTAGCTAGAAAAAATAAAAGAAAGCTGGAACTCTTTAAATCACAGCCTATCACTAAGAAAAAAGTGTTGTTAATTAAAAAAAAAAGAAAAAAACTGAGTAACTCTTAAATATCATATATCAACATCAAAGCCAAGATTGCAGCAAAAATTAAAAAAATGTTTCTTAACAGGAGAATACATATTTGTTATTTAATATATAACCTAATATTAAAACTAATATAAACCTACGTGAATAAATTAGTGTATACAGTTGCTCAAATTTAGGTGAATTAGCTTACACAAACATTTGTTATTTAATATATAACCTAATATTGAAACTAATATAAACCAACGTGAATAAATTAGTGTATATGTTGGGACGAGTTTTTTTATCTATTTTTATTGCCCGGCTGTCCCTTTTGTTTAGACTACAGAAAGCCAACCTTTGAAGCTAATTGTCACAATATTTATTACATTTTGTACCCATTAGGTGTCAAGGTTGTGCATTGAATAGGCTAGCATTTATTTCGAGTTTATGACGAGTTTTTTTTATCTATTTTTATTGCCCGGCTGTCCCTTTTGTTTAGACTACAGAAAGCCAACCTTTGAAGCTAATTGTCACAATATTTATTATGTTTTGTACCCATTAGGTGTCAAGGTTGTGCATTGAATAGGCTAGCATTTATTTCATCTGACAAAATTTATTAACAAAATTGATGTAAGAAAAAAAAAGGGGAATAATATTGAAATATATTCAATAAAAAAAATAATATATATATATATTCATACATAAAACCTATGATGGACTATTTCTGGGGTTTAGACAAATTATAAAATGCAATAGAAAGAATGACTTACTGTAGGGGGAAAACCACCGACCAAAAAAAATGGCCGGCGGTACGGTCAGCTGCCTCGTTCCTCTCTTAATTTTTGGCGCCATCTACCGTTCAAACCATGCTGCCCCCTATGAGCGAACTCTGAGAGCCTTTTAATAAAAAAAAATACTTAATATTATTACGGTTATACAATGAATATATATATTACGTTCATTTTTTTTTAACTCTAAATATTTAATAAAAAAAAAAAAACAAAGAGCAAAAGGCAATTTCATGCCTGTCTCCATGGGTGATGGGATCTTGGTCCTCTTCTCAGTTGAAGGCCGAGGTTGTTGGTGGTGGTGGGGGGGGGGGGCCCACAGGCTTATCCATTGCCTGGTCATCTCCAGGCTGCTGAGCGGGTCGGCCTCCATCACTGAGGGACTCTTGGCATCTCACTGAGGGGCTCTTGACATCTCACTGAGAGACTTTTGGCATCGGGGTGTAGCAGGTCACATGGGGAGCCTAGACCGCAGGAAGGCCAGGGAGGTTTATAGGCCTTTTAAAATCTTCCTTCAGCCACACTTTCCAGCTCCCACACCAGGCTTGGTGTAGTTCTTCACGCACACTTTCTGGTTAGTGGTGAGCTCCTGTAGCATGCTACCTCCTTGAAGGTGTCCATGGGGTTCTGGACCTGGAGTAGGGTTGCCTTGTAGTCCAGACTGCATGCTACAGTAGTCAGTTGGCTGTCAGAATTGGTCCTCAGGGACTCATGCCTCCCCTGCCACAACACTCTCACATACAGGTGAGCTCCACTTTTTCTTTTTATTATTATTATTAACATTGTTCCCCCTACAGCAGACATCCTTTCATTCCATTTAAATTTATCTAGACCACCAGCTAAGCCATTTGCAATCAATTACAATATATTTGTCTTCCGCATCCTCAACAATCCTCCCCTGCCACAAGCATCAAAAACTTGGGGAGGATTATTGAAGAAAAGTTTTTGGTGCTCCCAATGCGGAAGACAAATTTATGGATTCTTAAGCATCACACCTTAAAGAACCAAACAATAAATAAATGACTCAAAATGCTTTAAAAAAAAAGTATATAAAAAAAAAATTAGCCACATATCTTAAATTGCTTCACAAGTTCATGACATCATTATACATAACATAGAGTATTATGAACAAATATTCTACTAGATATCCTCTTTATAAATGTATTAGAGCACAAATCCAAAATATAACAAGAAAATAAACATGGGTTAATGATAACTAAAACTATCTAGCCTATTTTACACAACCTCTACAGAAATAGTGACAATTGTACAAATTGTGACAACCAGATTGGCAAAATTTAAAATATCAATATGACTATGTTGATGATCAATCTGAATGATACAAGTCTAGGTGAGGTGGTTTCATTCCTCTGAGGAGTTGGTTGTCTAACTCTGATTCTCTCTCTCTCTCTCAATTACACTACTTTGAACATTTCTACTCGCAGTTCAAGTCTTCTCTAACTCTGAGCCACCTAACTTCTCAAAGTGGCTGATGGAGTCGTTGCCGAACCTTACACATGAACAACTCTCTAGAGGTTATGAATATAGTTTTTGAGAAACAACCTGTAGTTCTTCACTCCCTACGCATCCTATTAAACACCTTGACTGCTTCTTCATACCCATTCAAATATGGGACCAGCAGGAAATCATTGCTACTTTAGACACCCTCCCCAACCTCCATAGACTGATTAAAATAAAACTTAACCAAAGAACAGGGACTACATCCGCTGCCCATCAAAATTTAATGATCCCATTTAAACAAATTTAAAAAAATTGTCTCCTAAAGAAAAATAAATAAAATTAAATTACTAATAAACTGAGCTCAAGTTTTCAGATGTCCAGAATGGTTGAGTCTTTCAAAAAAAAAAAAACTATTGAATGAAAAAAAAAAAATTTCTTTAGACAACCTATTATTTTCCTAGTACTGACAATTGCTAAAAGGTCGATTCACATTGCCTATTGCATAAATAAATGGGGCGCCATGCAATTTTTTTTTTAAACAAGGTAATGGTGATATTTACACCTTTAGTGAAATTGCAAAAACACTTGCATTCATATACATATAAACAAATAAGCCATAACATTCACCCTTTTTTTTTTAATGAATGGATATACTAATTGAATAATACAGACTTCATGTTATATATATATGATAGAGATGTTGACTACTTTGTGGACTGCCTGGATTGTCTACAGTCATTCACTAATAATTCAAGCCCAAACAAGGCATTAAAGCATTATTTGACAGTAATTCATTGCCACCATATTTCCTTCTTTCCACCTATATCAAAGTTTATCTGTGCCAGTCATCCTAATTCACTCTAGATTGTAGTATTTGGATAAAATCTTAGTATGTTATACCTAGTGTGACTTGTTACACTAAGTGCGACATCATCCCTATACATGAGGGGGAAGAAATTGAATAGAATTAGAACCTCAATATATACTCTACTTAAGGTGTTTATAAATGTCTACTCTTGGCCTATTCTTCCTAATTTCGAATCTGACCCATTGGCTCGTTCTGGTGTCTCGTTCGTGGTTCTTATAGTTAACTAATACTTTAAAGTCTTATCCTAACATGGAACGAGTTGAAACTCGTTGAAGGTCCTATTAATTACTTATTCTGCCTCTCGAATCAGTCTTATGCTCGAATTCATTCCAACAAAACGTATGGCAGGGCGAATCCTTTATTAGAAGAAACTTCCGCTAGCTATGGGGGATCAAACTGGTACCAAAAAAAAAAAAATCAATAGACGGAAACTACTTCGTCTAGAATAACTGGGCAATCTCTGCCTACATGCCAATCTTACAGGACCTCCCGTCTGAAACACCCTCGCTCCAGCCACGCTAAAAGCGTCGAAAACTACGGTGTCAGATCAGTTACTCAAGGTCGCGCCGTTATGCCCCAGGCTATACGGTATGGCTAAAACAAATCCCCCATCCTGCATAAAATTCAATCTATACCTCTTCGTTTCCTCTTGCGAGGAGGAGTTGAGTGGGAAATTCGGCTTGATCCTTGCCTCCCACTATCTCCAAGTCTGAGGGTCGGGATAGGGATCATTTATCCACAATCCTTAGAATTCAAGCTAACCTAAAAATAAAAGAAATCAAAGGGAAAATTATACCCCCTAACGAGGGACCTAACAAAAAGGGAGCGAATATTTTCTAACTAGATAGAGTTGTAGTTGTCCTGTTTGAGGCTTCTCGGTCCTAACAAAATTCGAAATAAAAAATAAAATAAAATAAAAATCGATCCTATTAAAGTCCTTAACCCTATTCTAATGTAATTTGGGCTCACAATATAATAGTTTTTAACCTTCTTACACATTCATTACACCAATTCATTCATACACCCTCCCCCCTATCATTCACGGTGTGCATACAAACTAAAGTTAAAAGCTGCTACAAAGGCCAAAATACTCAAATATCAATATCAATAGATCCTAACAAATAATAACATATTTCAGGACACAATGTGAAATCAAATAAAATAATAAAATTAAAACAAATTGGGAACTAAAGCCCTAGGTTACTCAAAAGAAATGCCTCTGTACAAGCTCTATATATACTAATACTTTATACTCAATAAATGATTGTTAACAATAATTGTTAACAATTCTAAATAATCTGGAAGCTAACCTATCTTTAAAAAATGTAATTTCAAAACTGCCCTTGCCTTGACACTAAGCGACTATTCACGACAATTCTATGAAGACACACACAGAATATAAGGGCGATTAAAGAACCATTAAACGTGACACCTCATAAAAGCGGATTGATTCATTCCCCTAGCCACTGTGGGTGAAGTCACTTTCCTCTTACTTCGTCGTGCGTCTGCCCCCTTTTCAGTAGTCCGACCTCAGCACTCTATTGAAAGATGGATTTATAGGGTTTACGATTCACTACCCAACACTAACATTCTCAAGTGCTTTCCGAGGATCGACTACGGTCTGGGCCTACTTAACTTCTACCCCTGGCTTAGGGTCCCTATACTTCACAACTTCACTCTGAGAGATTGACCTTTCATGTCCTGATTAGAAACCTATTTCAAAGCTACTACCTGAAAGCCAGGGATTATAGGGTTTCTTTTCTAAATTACCCAACACAAGCCATAGGATGCCTATTAGGTTTGTTGTTTTAGACATAGCCCCCCTCTAAGTTGTGATTTCCTACACCTTCCTTCACCTATTACTCCTGATAATAACTAAAATTTCAGATTTACACTAAATAGTTAATTCACAATGGTATACATTATTCTCATTGGTCTTTGAAACTCGGGTTTTAACAAGAAATAGTTTGTATAGAAAAAAAAATCCTAATGAAGCTTTTACCTTAAAAAACAAAAAAGGTTTAAAAAAAAAAGATTGAAATCTCTAAGCTTCTCATTCTATTGAGATGATTCTCCGTACACACTCCAAAATCCTAGTTATGGTCCACCTCCATAAACTCACAAAAGAAAATAAACTTGTAATAATTACCACCAATTTGGTCATTCGGTACCCAAAATAGTAATCCATCATTAAAAAAAAAAATGTGCAAGGTTCATAAGAAAAATAGAAATCCTATCTTCAAACATTCATCTAATCCTATCTATTTAACCTAAAAAAAATATTATCATTTACTGTAAAAGCTATCTAGAGGGTCTGTATCCCATCCGTCCTGTGTTTACAATAAGCGACAAAGAGAAAACAACAAAGAAAAAAAAAAAAAGGAAAAATCCTCAAATTAGACCATATTATAAATCCTAGAATCCTATTAAAAAAAGCAACTACTACACTGACTATCCAACTAATTCAACATTGCTTCATAAAGATTGCTCACAGTGATGGATACCAAGAGAGCCTAAATCTCGTCTTTTAGGTGCTTCACTGTCCGAGACACAAAATCTTAACTCCTAGTTGAAGAAATGGATATCTCTTTAATCATAAAAGTAGGTCTTAAATCTATACTAAAATAAAAGTTTATAAAATTACTAAAAAAAAACAAAGGCTGAGTTTGAAAAAAAAAGGATGCACAAATGCTCTTACATTTTGATAAATTTACACACAAAAAAAAAAAGTTCAAAAAAATCTAGAAATTACCCTAAAAAAAATTAAATATAAAAACCTTTTACTCTAAATTTAACCTGTTCATACCATGTAAATATTTCCTTTATACTATGAAAAGCTTAATCATGTAGGTCAGCATGTACCTCAAGGGCAGACCATTGGCATGCTAACACTTCTATAAGTGAAAATCATTATTAACCAAAAAGAATGTCAAGAAATGTAATTTTTTCATACACTCATATGCAATATTCCTGAAATACCTCATTAAGATAATAATAATTATAGCTTTTGTTATTTCAAACACTTGAAAAGAAAACATGCCTTTTCATTCAATTCTCTTTTTAAACTACAGAAATAAAACGATCTTTAAAAAAAATGATATAAAAAAAAACGACGAGGATGGGATTCGAACCCACGCGGGCAGAGCCCAATGGATTAGCAGTCCATCGCCTTAACCACTCGGCCACCTCGTCTATATATGCAGCTGAGTAACTTATAAATATGAATAAATGAGCGGATCTAAGTTCACTTGAATAATTAATTTGTCCTTAAAGAATCTCGTCAAAATCACTAAGAACCTAAAATACCATTTATATGACCATTGCTACTGGTTACAACAGGCCAAGAGAACAGAGATTTGAATTTAAAATATTTTAATGACAATATATATAAAATATTGGTTAAAATGTTTAATATTGAATTCTTTTGTAGATATTCTTCATTGAACACGTCCTGGTTCCAATATTGGTGACGGTACATATTCCAAGTGTACATGGTGCAGGTCCCTCCCAAAATCCTATCCTACAGCCTCAAAGTGGCAGGAAGGTGTAAACAGGTAACACAGGACATCGGGAGTTTAACTCCTGGTAGGGCCACCCTTGTACCCGGCTAATGTATCAATTGTCTGTTCTCCATAGGAGCGGCTCCATGTCAGGAGACTGAAAGAAGCAAAGTTACACTGAGTGGTACTTCCAGGTCTTCAGACCAACAGCAGGTGTACCCCTATTTCCGTCTCCATGATGTCTACAACAAAACATGGTGCAGGTGAATATGGCCAGAGCCCCCGTTTGGTTACTTGCACTCACATGTCCCCAGCTGGTCTGGAAGATATAGAAGAGGATTGTCGTATTGAGGTCAACTCTTCTTAGTTCGTGGGAACTGATGGCGTATTTCCCATCTTTAGAAGGTGGTACTATACTTCGTTGAAGGAAATTGGTTCTTCTAATGTGCACCACATGTCTATAGGTGTAGACATGCGACTTTGCATTTACAAGTGTGCCAGAGCCCCCGTTTGGTTACTTGCACTCACTCGTAAAGCACCGTCCCCAGCTGGTCTGGAAGATATGGAAGAGGATTGTCGTATTGAGGACAATTCTTATTTGTTCCTGGTAGCTGATGAGGAATTTTACATCTTTAGAAGGCGGTACTATAGTTCGGTGGTTCCTTCAAAGAAGCTACATTATTGGGGGTGAAGTCTTATGAAATTATGAAAAAAGGTATCTCCTTCTGAAATAATTAAAAATCAACGAGAATAGTTGATATTTATTCCGATAGATGGCGCAAGCCATTAGCAACTTTCAGTTGCACGATAAGGAGATGCATTTTTTAATAATATATACATAGGTTTAAAATAAAAGGATTTAAAGCGCGAATGTTTCTTTTATACATAAAACGAACTTCTACTGTCCTTACTGCGATGAAAAAATATATTGGGAGGGCTTGGCTCATCAGTGGTGAACCCTCCCAGCGGTTTCGCCAATTTAATCCACCAGACCGCTTCTCAGAGTTCTAATACTGTATTGGATCATTTTGCTTTTATATGCTACACTGAAGGATGGAATCTTAGAAATGGTTTTCAAGTAAACTATGGACATAAGCTTATAGGACAGTAGAATTACATTCAAATATTTGCTTCGAGCAATGCTCTTCAGCAAACTATAAAGACAAGGCCAGTTAGGCATAAATTTACACAAAGCAATAATATTACATATATACATAGGTTGTGGATAGTCTCCTGGGGATACTAGTTTCTTCATTACCTATCTGGTATTTTATAATTGTTGATTCACACAAAGAACCTGGGTTACAAATCTCTCTCACTCTAAATGTTGATTTGTACTTGCCTTAAATAAACTGCTGTGTCATCCTGAAGTTTGTCTTTCCTTATTTTCCACGTGGCAATATTACATATATACATAGGTTGTGGATCATCTCCTGGGGATGCTAGTTCCTTTGTTACCTATCTGGTATTTTATAAATGTTGATTCACTCCAGGAACCTGGTTATAAATCTATCTCTAAATATTGA
>CP092873.1:8682879-8761280 GCA_030710605.1 Cordylochernes scorpioides
GGAGAAAGATTATATACACATGGTAAATATATACAGATTATTATTTGAATAATCCTATGGAAAATAAGAATATGGATTTGGAAAAAATAAAATTGTTATGTATTTATTTTTCTGTGATTTTTATGGAATTTGTTTGCTACATTGTATCGTCACTTCTGTGATTTTCCATAGGACATCCAATGTGACAGATTGGCTAAATAATATGGATACGCTGGTCCCTTCTGGAGGTGGTCTTTCACTGGAGGTTGGTTTATATCAACAAAAGTCTGATAAGGTACAATTAGAATACAAGGACCTGGAGCTATTCTGGAATATGGGATGAACCAACAGGCAGCAACCTATATCTTAGGCTCAAAACTGGCAGCCATACAAGACTGCTCCTTTTCTAGGATGGTGTCTTTCAACAATGTACCATTTACAGGACCAAAGAGGCCTCACCAGACCACCTCTTGGAATGTATGGAAGCCTCAAGACAGGACCTATATTCAATTCCTACCAATATTATAAATTTAATCCATGAATTCAGTCTTCATAACCTTGTATAATTATAGAATGGGATTAGATGCACTATATAAACAGGACCTTTGGGAGAGGCCGCTGCTTATCATAAAACAGCTCGAGGAGCATGAACTCATGGAATTCGTGTAATCTTAACACAAGGGGATAAGAAACAACAACAACAATATAATGGGAGGGTGAAAAAAAAAACAATACAAGGACAATAGAACCTTCATTTGAAGACACCTCTCTACAAAGGACAGTTTCCATTACCAAAATGACCAATTTTACCATTAGCTGCTTTCTGGTACAGTAGAACCTCCTTTTAGAGGACACCCCGCTAGCGGACACCTCTCCACAAAGGACAGTTTTCATTTGCAAAATTATCATTTTTACTATTTAGCGATTCTCAGGTAAGAGGACACCTCACTCTAAAGGACACTTTGGCTCTGCAAATAGGTGTTGTCCTTTACAGGGAGGTTCTACTGTATAAGAGGATTCCTCTTTCTAAGAGGACATATTGAATTCACAATTACAGTCATGCACAAACCTTAAGAAAGTAGAAAGTCTTTGATGTCATCGATATTTTTGAAGGAGACAGAGGCAATTTTGTTCACACACTTGGTTATCTCGTGTGTCTTCAATAAAGGTCATTGTACGAGGTGTGTTCAAAAAGTATCGCGACTTTTGTGTTTTTTCAAAAATTATTTATTTATTCATGAATACCTATTTTGTCCCCTTCAAAGTAATCCCCATGAGATATTATATACTTGTGCCAACGGTTTTTCCAATCTTCAAAGCACTTCAAAAAATCATTTTTAAAAAGGGGGGGTCGGTGGAAGGCTGGTTAAACTGTTTAGTTTTCGACCACTACGACCCGGGTTCGAATCCCGCATTGGACACTTTTTTCTGTTAAAAAAAAAAAAATCAAAAAATGCTCCAATGGCCACCCGATTTTTGCAAAAGTCCAACCCCACCAGCGAGTGCAAGTAACCAAACGGGGCTCTGGCACATTTGTAAGTGCAAAGTCGAACTGCTTTTCACATGTGTAGACATGTGGTGCGCTTACAGTAAAAAAGCAGTCGCTAACTACCCACCATGATTATCATGGCCTGTACCACGTGTACTAGGGATAAGCAAAAAAAAAAAAAAATGTTTTTAAATCTTTTTCAGTCTCCTCCTTCGATGCCGTCTTTATCTCGTCAAGCGTAGCGTCGTCCTTTCATGGGCCTCTTCAGTTTAGGGAACAAGAAAAAGTGACAGGGGGCCAGATCTGGGGAATACGGTGGCTGCGGCATCATTAGTGTGTTGTTTTTGGCCAAAAAGTCGCGCACAAGCAACGATGTGTGAGCAGGGGCGTTATCGTGGTGCAAAAGCCAATTTTTGTTCTTCCACAAATCCGGGCGTTTCTGGCGGATTGCTTCGCGCAAATTGCGCATAACTTGCAGGTAATATTCCTTATTGACCGTTCTACCCTGTGGCAAGAACTCATGATGCACCACGCCCCTGCAATCGAAGAAAACTGTCAGCAAAACTTTCACATTCGACCGAACTTGGCGCGCTTTTTTCGGTCTTGGTTCGTGCTGCAGCTTCCATTGAGATGATTGAGCTTTGGTTTCCACGTCATAACCATAAACCCATCCTTCGTCACCAGTTATGACCCTCTGGAGCAAATTTGGGTCGTCGCGGGACAGAGTCCAACATCTCATTAGCAATGTTCATGCGATGCTGTTTTTGGTCGCAATTGAGCAATTTTGGTACAAATTTCGCGGCGACCCGTCTCATGCCCAAATCATTGGTAAAAATCGAATTGCACGAGCCAATCGATATGCTTAGGTCCTCAGCAACTTCTCTAACGGTGATTCGACGATTGGCCAATATCATTTTCTCCACTTCATTAATTTTTTCGTCTGTTGTTGAAGTGCTCGGGCGTCCGACACGTTCTTCGTCGTTCACATCTTCTCGGCCTTCTGAGAACATTTTGTACCACCGATAAACGTTGCTTCGGTCCAAGGTAGCTTCTCCGTATGCCACAGTCAACATTCGGAATGCATCCGCGCACTTAATTTCGTTTTTCACACAAAATTTGATACAGGTTCTTTGATCCATTTTTTTAAATAGGTAAAATCGAAGACGATCCAAAACACCTGCAAGCAAAGCAGCTGTCAACAATTAAGTGAAAATTCAAAATGGCCGAGCTTGTCGGCATAAGTGAGAGACATGAGTACCAACATAAAGCCACAAAAAGAACGAAATTCGAATATACGTAACCCGCGAAAATTCAAAATTCGCGATACTTTTTGAACACACCTCGTATATCAATGAGTTATTGAATCCCGATATATATGCTAAAAGGTACAACTTCCTTAAGTTTTGTCCATGAGTGTATCTTTCAGAGTTATTGTCTGAATCCCGATATACATGCTAAAAGGTACAACTTCCTTAAGTTTTGTCCACGAGTGTATCTTTCAGAGTTATTGTCTGGATCCTGATATACATGCTAAAAGGTACAACTTCCTTAAGTTTTGTCCACGAGTGTATCTTTCAGAGTTATTGTCTGGATCCTGATATACATGCTAAAAGGTACAACTTCCTTAAGTTTTGTCCATGAGTGCAGATGTATCCTTTAGAGAGAGGTTTTCTCTATTGTACCATATTAAAGGGGGGAATATATATTGATTGACAAAGGCGGGGATGTGATGCTCAGAAGGTTTATTTGGTGCAGTGCTGGGGCTCGTGGTCCAGTCCAGGAAGGTCATGATGTTCGGGGTCTCGTTGGGCCAGTTGTAGGAGGGGTTGGAGCTGTTACATTTCTCAATCTCCCGGGTTAAAATCTAAACAGGATGAAGATTATAAACACAAGGTAATAAGACCAAATCCAAATAAATAAATAGTGTGACGTTTCGGTAACAGTGATGTTACCATCCTCAGACAAAAGTACTGAATGAAAAATTATTTATTTTGTCTCAATTTACAGGTGTTACATTCGAGCACAGCTCGCGAGTCACCTTGTCCTGGCTATTTACACATGGCGAGTTGGTGGAGTAGAGGTGGTCCCCCCGGACCTTGCAGGAGGGCAGCTGTTGGGCGATGAGCTCTTAACTAAATGTCAGGGCCGGGTCGTCGGAATCGGGGATTGATATCTCCTTTATTTTGTAGAATATCTTGTATGGTTGGATTATATATATATATATATATTTGAATTTTGCATTTGAAGGTATAATTTCTTAACGGAAGTTTGGTACATATCTTCTAGATCGGGTTGGTTCAAGTCCTCCTTCAGTATCTTGTTTGATAGGTTGAATGGAGCTCCTATACTTGTCCGAAGGCAGATTCTCATAAATGCGTTTATCCTATTTTTGTCTGTGGTTGTAATATATTTGCACCAAACTGGGAGTGCGTATGTTACTATCGGGAGGATACAACTTCTGTATAGAGTAAACTTTTGTTTTGTAGTCAATTTGTTTCTAAAGTTGAACACAGGCTTGATAATGTTATTTTTGCGATTTTTGCTTTCTTTATGATATTTTTGACATGCATGTTGAATTTCAACTTGGAGTCTAAGGTAACTCCAAGATATTTAATGCTGTCAGTCCAGTTAATAGGGCTCTGGTTTACCTTTAGGATGGATTGTGGCTTGAATTTTTTATTGTCTAGTGGAGGAAAAATTATTGCCTGAGACTTTTTTGGGTTGATGTCTAATTTCCAATCATTGCACCATTTGGTTATACTGTTTATGTAATTTTGGAGTTGTGTAGTTATTATTCCTATTGATTTGGAGTTTGCTAAAATTGCTGCGTCATCTGCGAAAAGTTTTGTTTGACATTTTGTATGTGGGAGAAATCGTTGATGTAGATGTTGAATAGGTAGGGTCCAAGGATAGAGCCTTGAGGGACTCCAATCTGGGTTGGTTTTTTCGTGGTTATACAATTCCCTTGCTTAATTGAAAAGGTCCTGTCCTGGAGATAGTTTTTCAAGAATTTGATAAAATCCCTTGGAAATTGATTTTTTGTTATTTTTGTTATCAAGCCATATATTATATATATATATATCATGCCATACTCTATCAAAGGCTTTGGTAAAGTCTAGAAAAACAGCACCTACTGCCTCCTTGTGGGACTTTCTTATTTGGATGTAGTCTATTACTGTGATTAGCTGGTGGGTTGTGGAGTGTCCTTTTCTGAATCCAAATTGTTGAGGAATGATAAAGTTAATAGAATCCATGTATGACTGCAATCTGCGAAGAACGATTCTCTCGTATACCTTACCGATGGTAGAGAGAAGGCTGATTGGTCTGAGATCTTCAGGTGATTTGACAGGTGATTTTTTTGGAATGGTTATGATAATGGCATGTTTTCATGTCTTCGGGAAGTAGCACAGGTGTAATGCATGTAATGAAAATTTTTTACCACAGCATGTTTTAAATAGTTACTGTTATCAAGTGTTTAAACAAGATAAGAAGAATATAGTTTTCTGAGAAACACAGAATATAATTCTTAGAATTAAAAGTGGGAAAAACCCACAACACACTATTTATTTGGATTGGTCTTATTACCTGTGTTTATAATCTATAATCCAAATTGTGTGCCTTATCAAGACAAAGATTAATTATTATTGGCATGCTGTATCCTCCGCAAAACAATGATCAATGGTCAAATACAATTTATACCTGTCATCTCTGTGGTTCTGTTTCTCTGATAAAATTAATTAAATAAAAAATAAACATTATTTATTTGGATTTGGTCTTATTACCTCGTGTTTATAATCTAAATCAATCAGGGGTTGGTGGAAGGCTGGTTAAACCTTTTGGTTTTCGACCACTACGACCCAGGTACGATTTCCCGCATTGGACACTTTTTTTCTGATTTTGAAAAAAAAAAGAATGCTCCAATGGCTTCGATTCTTGTGAAAGTCCAAGCCCACCAGCGAGTGCAAGTAACCAAACGGGGCTCTGGCACATTTGTAAGTGCAAAGTCAAACTGCTTTTCACATGTGTAGACATGCGGTGCTCTTACATTAAAAGCAGTCGCTAACTACCCACCATGATTATCATGGCCTGTACCACGTGTACACTAGGGATAATAATAATAAAATAATAATCTATAATCCAAATTGTGCCTTATCCTAAATAAAGAAAAAATAATTTTTAATGGCCACATGTACTATGTTTGGCTACTTGTTGACACAATAATATTGAAGAGAGAGAGAGTGGTAGAACAAGGAAGGAGTTAGAAGATATGAATTGTTTTGAACATGAATGATTACAAGGTAACAAATCCAAATAAGTATTTGATAAGGTGAAATTAGAAGATAAGATAACACTCACAAGACTTATTTGGTCTCTTGTTACCTTGTCATTCCTCTTATCTATTGTTCTAATTGTACCTTATGACTTCTACAAACTCCACCTTTGCCGGTCCCAAGCCCGGATGAAAAAAGAGGAGGGGGAGCAGTAACGAGCTCACTAAAAAACCTGGGCTCAGCTGGCCTGGCTGATAGTACCCTGTAAGGTCTCCTAATCCAGGAATACAGGATGAGCAGCGTTTGCACTCCATATGTTAGGAGCGGCTGCACATGGTTGTCTGTTCCTCATGTCAGAGGCAGTCATTTCTTTAGATCTAAGTCGGCCTGCCACTGAGTAGTGCTCCTAGTCTTAATGACAAAGGCAGATGCATTCTACTTCACCCAGTCATGATGGTTTGAGATAAGAAAGAAGAAGAAGACTTGCAACTCATCTAGTGACCTTCCCATACTTTTCTTGACTCCTTCTAGCCAGCTCATTGCAGGTCTTCTTCTCTTCATTTTCCCTTTAATTTTTCCCAACATCAATATCTTTTCTAAACCATTTTCTCTCAATTATGTGTACAAATCAGGGCATTCTTTTTGTTTACATAATTGGGATTCTAGGGATTTGAGCCAATTAATTTCATCATTGTTCTATTATATATCTGTTCATAGCACTCTGAGAAACTTTCTCCATGTCCAAATTTCCAAAGCTTCTGTTCTTTATTTTTTTCTGAGAGTACAGAGTCCTTTAGTAACATAGGGAATCTTTATTTAATATTTTACCAGAGCCGCTACGGTAACTGTGAACAGGGAACTCTGAAATGTGGCTGACTAACGGGGCAATGGTATCCTCCCTTTCCATACGTGCAGCCCTCTATATGGCCGACATCAATCCAGAAGAGGACATCCATATGGACAAGGCACCTCAGTTGGCCGGTATTGTGATCAGGGTGCACAGACCGATCTGATCTGCTCCATGGACAAGACACCACCACCTCAGTTGGCCGGTATTGTGATCAGGGTGCACAGACCGATCTGATCTGCTCCATGGACAAGGCACCTCAGTGGCCGGTATTGTGATCAGGGTGCACAGACCGATCTGATCTGCTTCATGGACAAGACACCACCACAGGGGTGGTATCAAGCAAAGTCATTTTTGATTTTAAAAAATATAGGGTATCCTAAAAGGTACATTACAAAGTGCAATAACAAATCTCTCAAAACAGGAGAACAATTCTCTGGACCATAGTCAAGAAAACATGGGACTAAAGAGGTGGACTCTGAATAGAGGTTTTAGTTAATTTAGCTTGAGTCATTTTATGTTTGAAAGATGGTGGTTCATTGATTGAATGGCTCATGGAATGTTTAGGGTAAGAAATAAAGTTGATATAGATACAAGAAAATAAGACCTAATCCAAATAATTTAAATATTGTGTGACGTTTCAGCGACAGCCTTGTTACCATTATCAGACAAAAGAATAAATGAAACGTCACACACTATTAAATTATTTGGATTAGGTCTTATTTTTTTTGTATCTATAATCCAAATTGTGCTTTATCAAATTTGATATACAAGTCCATATTCAGATGGTGCTCCTGATCATGTCTTTTTTTTTTCTTAATTTATCAACCTGTTCCCATTACAAATTCACTTTTTACTATTTTTTTCATATAGTTTTGAGTTCTCACACACTCTTATGACCTTTTGGTTGCTGATGCACAATGCTGACAAGGGTCAACAGCCTGAAACATGTACGTGGTTGGTTTTTCTTGATTTATAAAGAAAAGTCATTTTTGGTTAATATTCTGGAATAATTAAAAATCAACTTATAAATGTCCTTTTCTGGTTGAAATTTTGTTTGAAAAAAATCGCTTTAAAAAAAATATTCTTCCCAAAGTTTCAGTGATTCTCTGTCACCCTCTATAGGAGTTAATAATTATATCTGAATTCTAGCTTTTAACCTGTAGTAGTTGCAATCTTAGACCGAGCACACATTATCGACATGGTTTTATCAAAAGTGACTATAAAAAAGAAATAAATACAATAAAGTAAGAACTAAAAAAATAAACGAATTCCCAACTCCACTTGTATAGAAATGGATAAAATGAAGAGAAACAACAACAAAGCCTTTATTAAGAATACTTATTCCATACAAGATTCTCCCAGATGGGTAAGCAGAAATAAACATAATATGTATCAACAGAAAGTGGAGAACAACATCAATCTTTCCTCAAGTTGGGTCGTTATTCTGTGTTAACGTCTTTTGTGACTGTGCTGTTCTCCAGAATTTGTGAGCAGTCAATGCATTGGTCCTGATTTTTACTACTTTTGCCAATAAAACATATGATGAATGATAAGGCACAATTTTGGATTATAGATTATAAAAACAAGTAACAACGCTGTTACCGAAACGTCGCACACTATTTATTTATTTGGATTTGGTCTTATTACCTTGTGTTTACATATGACGAATTGTTTTCATTAGCAAAAAAAGGATAAACAACAAGAAACAAGCTGCAGTGGAATCATTAACCAGGAAAAGAGCCTATACATCCCATATCCAAACAATAGACCAAAAATTTAACAATATATTGCACCAAAAAGGTTACAACATTTATTTATTTACTAGCTGAATGACCCGGGCAACGCCCGGGTTTTACCCGATTAAATGTTTTTATTCAAATACTATTCGTTACAATTATAAATTGGTGCCGTGGATGTCACTCTTGTGAAACGTCCCGCTTCAAACTTTACATGTACATTAGGTCAGCTGATATTACCTCCCATCTTCACCGCTAGAGGTGCTGCTCGCGAGCGAAAGGGTAAATTTGCAAATAACTCGAAGAATATTCGGGATAAAGACCTGATATTTTCACTATACGTTTTTGCAGATTCTACTCTATATACTGTTGAAATTTCAGTAAGATTAGTTACGTATTGTGTACGTGTATAGCCGACAAACATACATACATACATACATACACTGAATTTTACATATATAGGGATTTTTTGCTAATTCTAGTACACGTAGTACAGGGCCATGATAATCATGGTGGGTAGAGGGTAGGCGACTGCTTTTACTGTAAGTGCACCACATGTCTACACATGTGAAAAACTTTTCGACTTTGCACTTACAAATGTGCCAGAGCCCCGTTTGGTACAACAATGATTAAACTCACTGGACCCCCCACCAATCACTATCCAGATAAGGAATTCAACGTTGAGAACTAAAAAGAACAATGACATGGAAATAGAAAACATAATATATGAAATAACTGTTTGGACTGCAACAAAATACATAGGCGAAACAAAAAGAACTGAGCTTTATCACGCCATCTATCTTCTGTAGGGCGTTCTTCATATTGCCAAGCATGGCCTCTTGAGCGTCTTGTCATTGGGCGGCTTTCTCATTCAACACTGCATATCGCTGCTAGCTCCTTATCACAGATTTCGTCGAACACTTTCATTGCTAAGAGGAAAGCTTGAATGAGGTCTGATTGCTCCGCCTTCATTTTCTGGTTTTACTGGTATCCAGAATTGTCTTCATGAGCAAAGATTCAACTTCTGACACCATTTGTTGTGTCACAGCCGCGTCAAGGATGGCCAAATGAGCAAACGGGATCTGTAAGGATCTCTGTTGGACTTCTCTCTGTTTACCTTCGTGTATTCTTGGAGAACAAAGCAAGTAACATGCAAAGAGCATCATCTAATAGCTGCCATCAACAACAGGGAGGTTGACTTCACACAATTTTTAATTAATTACAGTATAAGTCTGTGGGAAATAAGTTTTAATTATATATTTTAAAACAAGTAGGCGTTTAAAATATTTATTATTTTCAGAAATATTTTCTATCATATATAGATATCTCTCTCTTTTTAAACTACAGAAATAAAACGATCTTTAAAAAAAAATGATATAAAAAAAAAACGACGAGGATGGGATTCGAACCCACGCGGGCAGAGCCCAATGGATTAGCAGTCCATCGCCTTAACCACTCGGCCACCTCGTCTATATATGCAGCTGAGTAACTTATAAATATGAATAAATGAGCGGATCTAAGTTCACTTGAATAATTAATTTGTCCTTAAAGAATCCCGTCAAAATCACTAAGAACCTAAAATACCATTATATGACCATTGCTACTGGTTTACAACATGCCAAGAGAACAGAGATTTGAATTTAAAATATTTTAATGACAATATATATAAAATATTGGTTAAAATGTTTAATATTGAATTCTTTTGTAGATATTCTTCATTGAACACGTCCTGGTTCCAATATTGGTGACGGTACATATTCCAAGTGTACATGGTGCAGGTCCCTCCCAAAATCCTATCCTACAGCCTCAAAGTGGCAGGAAGGTTGTAAACAGGTAGCACAGGACATCGGGAGTTTAACTCCTGGTAGGGCCACCCTGTACCCGGCTAATGTATCAATTGTCTGTTCTCCATAGGAGCGGCCCCATGTCAGGAGACTGAAAGAAGCAAAGTTACACTGAGTGGTACTTCCAGGTCTTCAGACCAACAGCAGGTGTACCCCTATTTCCGTCTCCATGATGTCTACAACAAAACATGGTGCAGGTGAATATGGCCAGAGCCCCCGTTTGGTTACTTGCACTCACATGTCCCCAGCTGGTCTGGAAGATATAGAAGAGGATTGTCGTATTGAGGTCAACTCTTCTTAGTTCGTGGGAACTGATGGCGTATTTCCCATCTTTAGAAGGTGGTACTATACTTCTTTGAAGGGAAATTGGTTCTTCTAATGTGCACCACATGTCTATAGGTGTAGACATGCGACTTTGCATTTACAAGTGTGCCAGAGTTTGGTTACTTGCACTCACTCGTAAAGCACCGTCGCCAGCTGGTCTGGAAGATATGGAAGAGGATTGTCGTATTGAGGACAATTCTTATTTGTTCCTGGTAGCTGATGGGGAATTTTACATCTTTAGAAGGCGGTACTATAGTTCGGTGGTTCCTTCAAAGAAGCTACATTATTGGGGGTGAAGTCTTATGAAATTATGAAAAAGGTATCTCCTTCTGAAATAATTAAAAATCAACGAGAATAGTTGATATTTATTCCGATAGATGGCGCAAGCCATTAGCAACTTTCAGTTGCACGATAAGGAGATGCATTTTTTTATAATATATACATAGGTTTAAAATAAAAGGATTTAAAAAGCGCGAATGTTTCTTTTATACATAAAACGAACTTCTACTGTCCTTACTGCGATGAAAAAATATATTGGGAGGGCTTGGCTCATCAGTGGTGAACCCTCCCAGCGGTTTCGCCAATTTAATCCACCAAACCGCTTCTCAGAGCTCTAATACTGTATTGGATCATTCTGCTTTTATATGCTACACTGAAGGATAGAATCTTAGAAATAGTTTTTCAAGTAAACTATGGACATAAGCTTATAGGACAGTAGAATTACATTCAAATATTTGCTTCGAGCAATGCTCTTCAGCAAACTATAAAGACAAGGCCAGTTATGAATAAATTAACACAAAGCAATAACTTTAATAATAACGTTTATTGCTTTGTGTTAATATACATAGGTTGTGGATAATCTCCTGGGGATACTCCTGGTATCTGGTATTTTACTTTGGTATGTTGATTCACTCCAGGAACCTGGGTTATAAATCTATCTCTCTAAATATTGATTTCTGTACTTACCTTAAATAAACTGCTGTGTCATCCTGAAGTTTGTCTTTCCTTATTTTCTACGTGGCAATATTACATATATACATAGGTTGTGGATCATTTCCTGGGGATGCTAGTTCCTTTATTGCCTATCTGGTATTTTATAAATGTTGATTCACTCCAGGAACCTGGGTTATAAATCTATCTCTCTAATATTGATTTCTGTACTTGCCCTTAAATAAATTGCTGTGTCATCCTGAAGTTTGTCTTTCCTAATTTTCCACGTGGCACAATATGATAGAACATTAGCCTGTACTTACGAACGGGTCTAGAATTAATGGGAAACACTGATTATAAAGATAAAATTTATAATACAATATAATGCGGCTTATGATTGTAGAAACGACATTTGAAAATTATCCCTCATGTGTATCTTTTGAACGAAAAATCGAAATTATTTAAGGAGAAATAACGACTATTTCCTATCCTTAATGATGAAGTATGAAAGGATGAATTGTAAAGAGTAATGATAAACACGGAAAAATAAAGTGTCCAGGGGATAGGAAACGAACTCATAGTGTTTCCGCTTACCGGGCAGATGCCATGTCCACTAGGCTTACCCTGGACAAGGGTTAATTTCAAATGACGTTCTACAAAGATATAATGTTTTATAAACACAAGGTAATAAGACCAAATCCAAATAAATAAATAGTGTGTGACGTTTCGGTAACAGCGTTGTTACCATCTTCAGGCGAAAGTACAAAAGTACATTCAGTACTTTTGTCTGAAGATTGTAACAACGCTGTTTCTGAAACATCACACACTATTTGGATTTGGTCTTATTACCTTATGTTTATCTACCACGCTGATGAGGGCCAACAGCCCGAAACGCGTCCGTGGTTAGCTTTTCTTTGATTAATCAAGAATGGGTAATTGGCCAATTCTGGAATAATTAAAAATCAACGAGAATAGTTGTTATTTATTCCGATAGATGGCGCAAGCCATCAGCAACTTTCAGTTGCACGATAAGAAGATGCCTTTTTCTTAATTAATATCTATATATATAAAAATGAATGTATGTGTGTGTGTGTGTCCTTTATGCCTGACCAAGCCACTCATTGGAACGCCATGAAACTTTGGGAGTTATTTAGTATAGTACTGGGAAGGTTTCTAGCAAATAAAATTTTTGAAATAACTTTTCGCCTAAAAATATCAAGATAAATATTCTAATTTATCTGTTATAATTCAACAATCTGCTCTAAATATTATCATGATGATACGATGATTTTGTAATGTAGAAAATTAGGAAAGACAAAATTCAGGATGACACGGCAATTTATTTGAGACAAGAATAATGATACAATTCCAAGGCAAGATACTATTCCTTTAACTTCCAATTACCGAGGGAACCAATTAATATTGATTTTATTCAACTTATCGAGTATTTTTCAAGGGACCGGGAAAAAATGTTCACTTTATCGAGAGATTCGTTAGACAAACCTTTACTCGGGTAAAAACCCGGGGCGAAGCTGGGTACATCTGCTAGTCTATATATATATATAAAATTGAATGTCTGTCTGTCTGTGTGTACTCTATAGATTCAAAAACCATACATCCAATCGCCGTGAAAATTTGGGATATTATTAGGTATATCCCCGGGAAGGTTTTTGAAAAATAATTTCTTGAATATCTTGAATATCCTAAGAGTTATTTGCAGATTTGTAGATTTAACTCGCAAGCAGCGCCACCATTGCGACGATGATAACAAGTTTTTTTATCTATAAGTTTTATTATCACTAAGTTTATTATCTTAAAAATTATTTATCAAAAGTAAGATTATCTCAGGATGACACAGCAATTTATTTGAGACAAGAATAATGATACAATTCAAGGCGAAGATACTATTCCTTTAACTTCCAATTACCGAGGGAACCAATTAATATTGATTTTATTCAATTTATCGAGTATTTTTCAAGGGACCGAGAAAAAATGTTCACTGAATAAAACGATGATTTTGTAATGTAGAAAATTAGGAAAGACAAAATTTAGGATGACACGGCACACAGGGACCGGGAAAAAATTTTCACTTTATCGAGAGATTCAAATTTACGAGTTTCAAATTATCAAAATATATCTTTTTTTTTTAATAAGTTTATAGAGAATTGTTTTAACAAATGTTCGTTAGACAAACCTTTACTCGGCTAAAACCTCGGGCTAAGCCGGGTACATCCGCTAGTCTATATCTATATATATATAAAATTGAATGTCTGTCTGTCTGTCTGTGTGTACTCTATAGATTCAAAAACCATACATCCAATCGCCGTGAAATTTTGGGATATTATTAGGTATATCCCCGGAAAGGTTTTCGAAAAATAATTTCTTGAATATCTTGAATATCCTTAGATTTATTTGCAGATTTGTAGCTTTAACTCGCAAGCAGCGCCACCTTGCGACGGAGATAGGCTTAGGTCTGCCCCACCCCGTCGAGAGAATGTAATCGTCCGGCCCGCCGGCCAGATGGACAGTCCAAGTACCCACCTACCAATAAGAGGGGTCAAGATGTCCTGGCGCGCGGGGCAGAGTTGGTGACACAGCTGTGCCAAGTAGACAAGAAAAAAAAGCCTCGCGGGGGGCTTGCCCAAGATGACCTCCGGGAACTTCGTCCATCTTCCATAAACGACCATGATTTTATTCAACTTATCGAGATAAAACGATGATTTTGTAATGTAGAAAATTAGGAAAGACAAAATTCAGAATGACACGGCACACAGGGACCGGGAAAAAATGTTCACTTTATCGAGAGATTCAAATTTACGAGTTTCAAATTATCAAAATATATCTATTATTTTTTTTATAAGTTTATCGAGAATTGTTTTAACAAATGTTCGTTAGACAAACCTTTACTCGGGTACCGATTAATATTGATTTTATTCAACTTATCGAGTATTTTTCAAGGGACCGGGAAAAAATGTTCACTTTATCGAGAGATTCGTTAGACAAACCTTCACTCGGGTAAAACACGGGCAAAGCCAGGTACGTCCGCTAGTCTATATATATATATATAAAAATGAATGTCTGTCTGTGTGTGTGTGTGTACTCTATAGATCAAAAAGCGTACATCCAATCGCCGTGAAATTTTGGGATATTATTAGGTATATCCCCGGAATGGTTTTCGAAAAATAATTTCTTAAATATCTTTAATATAAACAATACTTAAAGTTGCACCGCATAAGTTTCTTTTCCATGAAAAATCAATATTTTATTTCAAAGAGAAATATCTAGTATTTCTAACTTTTTTGAAGGACGTATGAAAGGGTGAAAATATGAAGCGTAATTGTCTATATATAATTGGATGACGTATGAAAGGATGAAAATATGAAGAGTAATGGCGAACGGAAAAATAAAAGTGTCCAGGGGCGGGAATCGAACCCACAACCTTCTGCTTACCGGGCAGGTGCAATGTCCACTAGGCTACACTGGACGTATTTCTCCGTTCGTAACTAATACTTAAAGTAACTTTTAATACATTATGAAGGACTGCGGCATATGATTATAAACAATACTTAAAGTTGCACCGCATAAGTTTCTTTTCCATGAAAAATCAATATTTTATTTCAAAGAGAAATATCTAGTATTTCTAACTTTTTTGAAGGACGTATGTAAGGGTGAAAATATGAAGCGTAATGGTCTATATTGTGGGTTCGATTCCCGCCCCTGGACACTTTTATTTTTCCGTTCGCCATTACTCTTCATATTTTCATCCTTTCATACGTCATCCAATTATATATAGACCATTACGCTTCATATTTTCACCCTTTCATACGTCCTTCAAAAAAGTTAGAAATACTAGATATTTCTCTTTGAAATAAAATATTGATTTTTCATGGAAAAGAAACTTATGCGGTGCAACTTTAAGTATTGTTTATAATCATACGCCGCAGTCCTCATAATGTATTAAAAGTTACTTTAAGTATTAGTTACGAACGGAGAAATACGTCCAGGGTAGCCTAGTGGACATGGCACCTGCCCAGTAAGCAGAAGGTTGTGGGTTCGATTCCCGCCCCTGGACACTTTTATTTTTCCGTTCGCCATTACTCTTCATATTTTCATCCTTTCATACGTCCTTCAAAAAAGTTAGAAATACTAGATATTTCTCTTTGAAATAAAATATTGATTTTTCATGGAAAAGAAACTTATGCGGTGCAACTTTAAGTATTGTTTATAATCATACGCCGCAGTCCTTTATAATATCTTTAATATCCTTAGAGTTATTTACAGATTTGTAGCTTTAACTCGCAAGCAGCGCCACCTTGCGACGGAGATAGGCTTAGGTCTGCCCCACCCCCTGTCGAGAGAATGGAATCGTCCCGGCCTCCGGCCGGATGGACAGTCCAAGTTCCCACCGACCAATCAGAGGGATCGAGAGGTCCTGGCGCGCGGGGGCAGAGTTGGTGACACAGCTGTGCCAAGTAGACAAGAAAAAAGCCTCGCGGGTGACCCTCCGGGAACTACGTCCATCTTCCATAAAGACCACGATTTTATACAACTTATTGAGTATTTTTCAAGGGACCGGGAAAAAATGTTCACTAGATAAAACGATGATTTTGTAATGTAGAAAATTAGGAAAGACAAAATTCAGGATGACACGGCACACAGGGACCGGGAAAAAATGAGCACTTTATCGAGAGATTCAAATTTACAAGTTTCAAAATATAAAAATATATCTTTTTTTTTTTATAAGTTTATAGAGAATTGTTTTAACAAATGTTCAAGGGACCGGGAAAAAAATGTTCACTAGATAAAACGATGATTTTGTAATGTAGAAAATTAGGAAAGACAAAATTCAGGATGACACGGCACACAGGGACCGGGAAAAAATGTTCACTTTATCGAGAGATTCAAATTTACGAGTTTCAAATTATCAAATATACATCTTTTTTAAAATAAGTTTATAGAGAATTGTTTTACAAATGTTCGTTAGACAAACCTTTACTCGGGTAAAAACCTCGGGCGAAGCCGGGTACATCCGCTAGTCTATATATATATAAAAATGAATGTCTGTCTGTGTGTACTCTATAGATTCAAAAACCGTACATCCAATCGCCGTGAAATTTTGGGATATTATTAGGCATATCCCCGGAAAGGTTTTCGAAAAATAATATCTTGAATATCTTTAATATCCTTAGAGTTATTTGCAGATTTGTAGCTTTAACTCACAAGCAGCGCCACCTTGCGACGGAGATAGGCTTATGTCTGCCCCACCCCGTCGAGAGAATGGATTCGTCCGGCCGCCGGCCGGATGGACAATCCAAGTACCCACCGACAATCAAGGCAGAGTTGGTGACACAGCTGTGCCAAGTAGACAAGAAAAAAAAGCCTCGCGGGAGCTTGCCCAAGATGACCTCCGGGAACTTCGTCCATCTTCCATAAACGACCATGAATTTTATTCAACCTCATCGAGTATTTTTCAAGGGACCGGGAAAAAATGTTCACTAGATAAAACGATGATTTTGTAATGTACAAAATTAGGAAAGACAAAATTCAGAATGACACGGCACACAGGGACCGGGAAAAAATGATCACTTTATCGAGAGATTCAAATTTACGAGTTTCAAATTATCAAAATATATCTATTTCTTTTTATAAGTTTATAGAGAATTGTTTTAACAAATGTTCGTTAGACAAACCTTTACTCGGGTACCGATTAATGTTGATTTTATTCAACTTATCGAGTATTTTCAAGGGACCGGGGAAAAAAAATGTTCACTTTATCGAAAGATTCGTTAGACAAACCTTTACTCGGGTAAAACACGGGCGAAGCCGGTTACATCCGCTAGTCTATATATATAAAATTGAATGTCTGTCTGTCTGTTTGTTTGTTTGTTCTATAGATTCAAAACCATACATCCAATCGCCGTCAAATTTTGGGATATTATTAGGTATATCACCAGGAAGGTTTTTGAAAAATAATTTCATGAATATCTTGAATATCCTTAGAGTTATTTGCAGATTTGTAGATTTAACTCTCAAGCAGCGCCCCCATTGTGACGATGATAACAAGTTTTCTTATCACCAAGTTTGTTATCTTAAATATATTTATCAAAAGTAAGATTATCTCAGGATGACATGGCAATGTGACACGGGAAAAAATGCTCACTAGATAAAACTATGATTTTCTATATGATATAAAAAGCCAACAATGAAGAGTGAATGTAATATAAAAAGCCAACAATGAAGAATGAATGTAAGATAAAAAGCCAACAATGAAGAGTGAATGTAATATAAAAAGCCAACAATGAAGAATGAATGTAAGATAAAAAGCCAACAATGAAGAGTGAATGTAAGATAAAAAGCCAACAATGAATAGTAAATGTAATATAAAAAGCCAACAATGAAGAATGAATGTAAGATAAAAAGCCAACAATGAATAGTAAATGTAATATAAAAAGCCAACAATGAAGAATGAATGTAAGATAAAAAGCCAACAATGAAGAGTAAATATAATATAAAAAGCCAACAATGAAGAGTGAATCTATATTAATAAAATGCAAATTTCATAAGTGTTGTTCACTAAAAACTTTCGTTACAATGCATCAATTTCGACCAAATTTTCAACATTTATGTAAAACGAGATGGAGCAGGTTTTGCTTAACATCAAAATATTTTTCCTAACTTTAACATGCGTAACTTCGCTGTTATCGATTAAATACAAAAAAAATCAACAGAGTTAATTTTATTTATATATAAATACAAAAAAAATTCAGCAATTCATTCAACTCAATCTAAAAAAATATTCAAAACAAGCAATTTTAAGATAACACCATATGTAAAACAGTCGGCCAAGAAAACAACAACGATATTACATCTTTCTCACATATTCACACACAATCTTGATTAATAATTAAAACTAATCTTTAACATTGTTTATTATACTTCATAATATATAATATTCGTTAGGCAAACTTTCACTCGGATAAAACCCGGACGAAGCCGGGTACACATCCGCTAGTATAATATAAAAAGCCAACAATGAAGAATGAATGTAAGATAAAAAGCCAACAATGAAGAGTAAATATAATATAAAAAGCCAACAATGAAGAGTGAATGTAAGATAAAAAGCCAACAATGAAGATTAAATGTAATATTGTAGCGTAGAAATCAAGCCATGAAATATCCTAAGATGTAAAAGTATTTATTGATGACGTCACAGCGACAAGTCGACAATTATTAACAAGTCAGCCCAAAACCATTTTACAGCTAGAGAATCTTAAGCAAGCAAGCAAAGAAATATTTTAAAGATGATTTCACAAATACAGATTAATATATATTTTTATAATCTGTTGAATATATTTTCATTGAATAATATTAAATTAAATAATAAAATACTTCTTCGCCACATAGCCTCCTCCTATAAAGAGCATCGACCGATGCTCAGAAGGAGACTTACATCCTCAGTCTCAAGGCTCGAGAACGGGTGATAGGGCTTGTGATCTCTTCGCGGGTCTGTGGTTGTTGTGTTCGTTCAGTGGGGATGTCTTCTTTCAGTTGAGATAACTTCTTCCTGAGGGCTTGGCAGGTCTATATTTACGTCAATGTAGTTTTTTCTTATTTATAATGTGGTCGGCAAGGTAGGATTTCTTAACTTTGCGGCCTCACCTCCAATATGGTCTATCATCTAATTTTCATGGCGGGGGCGACCAGCTAGATCTTCTAGCAGGTTCTATTGTATATACAGTTAAACCTGTCTATAGCTCCCTCTCTTGGGACTCACCAAAATAGGGTGCTATAGACAGGTCACTTTTAATGTAAATCACATTGTACTACGTATTTAAATCGGATGCTATAGAGAGGGAGGCGCTATAGACAGGTTTAAACTGTATTTATATATGCGAAAAAAATAATAGAAATGTTTTTAATACCTTTATATGTACACATATATATAGACAGCTTCATGCAGCTTGAGGAACTACACTACTATACAACTTAATTTACATCAATGTAAATAATTAATAAGTTACTTTAGAATATAACTCATTGTAAATAGCTCAACTTGATCAACTTTCTCTCTCCACGATACTAATTATTACAGATAACTTCATCAACTTCCATCATTGCTTAACATACTGTAAATAACTACCTTGAGATTTCTTCTATCTGCTTATGTTGTTGCTTATTTTTTTAGTGTATATGTTTATTCAATGCTCTTTTTCTTAATTGTTTATTTTCTTTTTGATAATTCTGTTACCTATCTCTACTACAATTATTGTGAATAGTTTCAATTATCCAGATCGGATATAGTGTGTCTTATGTACATGTCAAATGTACACAATTTTCTAAACACATTTAAAGCATCACACAGCTATCATGCACATCCCTTGGCAGAGCTGACTGCTATAGGGCGCGTCCCCAGGTGGCGGATAGGGGAACGACCTTCAGATATGAAGGCCAACTGCGAAACAAGCAGAATAACTCTGACGAATAAGCAGTTGCGGACCAACAGCAGCATTGTTAGAAGAGGAGTAGACCTCTTTAAAAATCTGACTTCAACTGACCTGGTTGATAGACCTCAGCAGGGGTCCCACTCCAGGGATGCGGAGGAGCTGCGTCTGTACTCCTGTTAGAGTTGGCAGCAAAGGTTTCCATGTTAGGAACGGCCTCAAATTACAGGCAAAGTCAGACTTTCATCAAAGTGTGCCTGGATCATGGTGCCATGATCAACGAAAGCTGTACCTCTACACCCCCATTCCATGAGACTCAGTTCGAGAAGCATGAACTCATGGAATTCGTGTAATCTTTACACAAGGAGATAAGAAACAACATCATGTACATGTACAAGTAGAAGTAGGATTCAAAATAATCCTTTTCCCTGAGGAGAGTGAGGTCACTGAAACGTCAAGAACTAAATAAAAACTTGACATAGCCATATTTTTTCATAAACAAACATCCAATCAACAAATGACCTTCAAATCTTTTTTTTTTTGCTTATCCCTAGTACACGTGGTACAAGCCATGATAATCATGGTGGGTAGAAGTTAGCGACTGCTTTTACTGTAAGTGCACCACATGTCTACACATGTAAAAAGCAGTTTGACTTTACACAAACAAACATTCAATCAATGATCTTCAAATTTAATTGTAGTCTCTCAATCAATATATACAAAGTGTGTGGTATTTTACAGGATGTACAGAAGAGAGAGGAGGCTATTTAAACTTGTTGAACTTCTTCTTGTAAAGGGGAGGAGGCAAGACAGCTTGGAGGGCAGGACGGGAGAGAGACAGGAGGCTGAGATGTCCTGGGCCATGGCAGGTTGCTGACAGGATATGCTGAACATACACAGGTTGGTGAATATGACGTCTATGGGTACACTCTTGGCTTGTATTAGATCCACTAAACTGGACCTTTGGGAGAGGCTGCTGCTTGTCATCAAACAGCTAGAGGATCATGACCTAATGGAATTTGTGTATCCTTTACACAAGATAAGAAACAACAACAACATGGGTACACTCTTGGCTTGTATTAGATCCACTAAACTGGACCTTTGGGAGAGGCTGATGCTTGTCATCAAACAGCTAGAGGATCATGACCTAATGGAATTTGTGTAATCTTTACACAAGATAAGAAACAACAACAACATGGGTACACTCTTGGCTTGTATTAGATCCACTAAACTGGACCTTTGGGAGAGGCTGATGCTTGTCATCAAACAGCTAGAGGATCATGACCTAATGGAATTTGTGTATCCTTTACACAAGATAAGAAACAACAACAACATGGGTATACTCTTGGCTTGTATTAGATCCACTAAACTGGACCTTTGGGAGAGGCTGCTGCTTGTCATCAAACAGCTAGAGGATCATGACCTAATGGAATTTGTGTATCCTTTACACAAGATAAGAAACAACAACAACATGGGTACACTCTTGGCTTGTATTAGATCCACTAAACTGGACCTTTGGGAGAGGCTGCTGCTTGTCATCAAACAGCTAGAGGATCATGACCTAATGGAATTTGTGTAATCTTTACACAAGATAAGAAACAACAACAACATGGGTATACTCTTGGCTTGTATTAGATCCACTAAACTGGACCTTTGGGAGAGGCTGCTGCTTGTCATCAAACAGCTAGAGGATCATGAACTAATGGAATTTGTGTAATCTTTACACAAGATAAGAAACAACAACAACATGGGTACACTCTTGGCTTGTATTAGATCCACTAAACTGGACCTTTGGGAGAGGCTGCTGCTTGTCATCAAACAGCTAGAGGATCATGAACTAATGGAATTTGTGTATCCTTTACACAAGATAAGAAACAACAACAACATGGGTACACTCTTGGCTTGTATTAGATCCACTAAACTGGACCTTTGGGAGAGGCTGCTGCTTGTCATCAAACAGCTAGAGGATCATGACCTAATGGAATTTGTGTATCCTTTACACAAGATAAGAAACAACAACAACATGGGTACACTCTTGGCTTGTATTAGATCCACTAAACTGGACCTTTGGGAGAGGCTGCTGCTTGTCATCAAACAGCTAGAGGATCATGAACTAATGGAATTTGTGTATCCTTTACACAAGATAAGAAACAACAACAACATGGGTACACTCTTGGCTTGTATTAGATCCACTAAACTGGACCTTTGGGAGAGGCTGCTGCTTGTCATCAAACAGCTAGAGGATCATGAACTAATGGAATTTGTGTATCCTTTACACAAGATAAGAAACAACAACAACATGGGTACACTCTGGCTTGTATTAGATCCACTAAACTGGACCTTTGGGAGAGGCTGCTGCTTGTCATCAAACAGCTAGAGGATCATGAACTAATGGAATTTGTGTATCCTTTACACAAGATAAGAAACAACAACAACATGGGTACACTCTTGGCTTGTATTAGATCCACTAAACTGGACCTTTGGGAGAGGCTGCTGCTTGTCATCAAACAGCTAGAGGATCATGACCTAATGGAATTTGTGTAATCTTTACACAAGATAAGAAACAACAACAACATGGGTACACTCTTGGCATGTATTAGATCCACTAAAGTGGATCTTTGGGAGAGGTCGCTTGCTTATCATCAAACAGCTAGAGGATCATGAACTAATGGAATTTGTGTAATCTTTACACAAGATAAGAAACAACAACAACATGGGTACACTCTTGGCTTGTATTAGATCCACTAAACTGGACCTTTGGGAGAGGTCGCTTGCTTATCATCAAACAGCTAGAGGATCATGAACTAATGGAATTTGTGTAATCTTTACACAAGATAAGAAACAACAACAACATGGGTACACTCTTGGCATGTATTAGATCCACTAAATTGGATCTTTGGGAGAGGTCGCTTGCTTATCATAAAACAGCTTGAGGGGCATGAACTAATGGAATTTGTGTAATCTTTACACAAGGGGATAAGAAAGCAACAACATATGTACACTCAAGATATAATTATCATGGTTATTAAAATGTATGGGAAGGAGTAGTCCGACCACACCTCACTGCAGTCTCCCTGAACCTTTTGAATATTTGACCAAATTAAGGTCAGTTTTCAAGGTGACTAACATGACACTTTTGATGTAACGATCTCAAGGAAATATTGGACATATTATATGGTTGTAAACAATATATAGGTGTATGCATGTATATGTGTGTGTATATATGTATATATTTTTAAATTTAATGATGTAACTGTAAATAAAATTCAAAGAATATCTCTATATATGTAAATAATATTTATGAATCTTTCTAAGTCGCTTTCTGTGTATCTTTCCATGTTGAATATTTTCTTTGTTATATTTGTATGTACATTTAGCGCAAGTGTCCTAGGGGGACATAGCGTTTTGAATTGAAATAAATAAATAAAAAATAAAACATGACAACAACATCCATTTTCCAATATAGGGCAAAACATGCAATGACAATCATGGGCCTGATATGATTTGGTACAATTTGTATTATAAATTAGAAATACAAGGTAATAAGACCAAATCTTAATAAATAAATAGTGAGATACTTCAGTAATAGAGATGTTAACATTATCAGACAAAAGTACTGAATATGAAACGTCACACACTATTTATTTATTTAGATTTGATCTTATCATCTTGTGTTTCTAATCTATAATCTAAATTGTACCTAATCATATATTTGTGATAAAGAAATTTGTGTTTCTTTTTTTTTTTTTTGCTTATCCCTAGTACACGTGGTACAGGCCATGAGGATCATGGTGGGTAGAAGAAGGTGACTGCTTTTACTGTAAGTACACCACATGTCTACACATGTGAAAAGCAGTTCGACTTTGCACTTACAAATATGCCAGAGCCCTGTTTGTTTACTTGCACTCGCTGGTGGGGTTGGACTTTTGCAAATATCAAGGGCCATTGGAGCATAATTTGTGTGTAGGTATGTAAAGGTATATGTGATTACATCAGCATATGTCAGAAAATGTTCCTTCGTGTGTAAAAATTTGTTCCTTCATAACTCTATGGTGTTTCCAGCGCCAGTTTAATATGCGGACAAATGGCATGTGGAAACTACAATCTAGGAATCTTCCTGTAATCTATTACTTTGAAAAAGGCTGAACAAAACTTTTAAACAGACAAAATATACAGTAGAACTCTTCCATGAGAGGACACCTCTTTATAAAGGACAGTTTTCATTACCAATATGGTAGAACTTCCATGAGAACACACTTCCACTAGAGGACATCTCTCTACAAAGGACAGTTTTAATTGCCAATATGGTAGAACTTCCATGAGAGGACACTCCCGCTAGAGGACATCTCTTTACAAAGGACAGTTTTCATCACCAAATTTACCATTTTTACTAATTAGTGACTCTCTGGTAATAAGACACCTCTCCCTAAAGGACACTTTGGCTCTGAAACTAGGTGTTGTCCTTTACAGGGAGGTAGTTCTACTGTATATTTAATGACTCAATTTAAACTTGACAGATATCTTCCAACAACACAAGTCCCAATTAACACCACCAGGATTATCTACCACCAAATATCTTCTTCTTTCTTATCTCCACTCAATCACACTAAGGTATCAAGCTGGTAAATCTTGAGACACCACCAAATATGATCTACATGTAGGACAAAACTTACCTCTGCAAACTCAAAGTGCTCGATTGTGGGAGCTTCAAATTTGGTTGGGACAGCCTGGAAACAACAAGAGGTAAGTCAAAGATTGATTGTACAAAAACTTCCTATTTAATAAGCACCAAAGGACGTACAATTTTGGATTATTAGAGATTAAAAAGATAAGGCAAAACAAAACCAAAATCTCCAAATTATTAAAATATTTACGATATTTCAGTAACAAGCATTGTTACCCAAACATTTCCATAATTTGGATTTTGATCTTGTTACCTCTTTTGTTTATCTAATCTTATAATCACCAAGTAATTCGGAACCCAACTTATACAGTAGAACCTGTATGAGAGGACACTCGTGCTAGAGTACACCTCTCCCTAAAGGACACTTCTTCAATTAGGTATTATTTACAGGGAGGTTGTTCTACTGAAAAGTTCTGGTTTCAAAAACCTGCGGAAGAAGGGTCATACCCAAAACTTATTTCTTCTTTCTTATCTCCACTCAATCACACTAAGGTATCAAGCTTGTAAAGCTTGAGACTTTTGATGGTGTCTGTCGAGGTTGAGTATAGCTCATCAATGGATGAGTCAATACAGTCAATGAGGTATTTTGGGGTTGCAGGCTGAGAATTGCACTTAGTACATAGTGGGAAAACCCTGCAACCATTCTGGAAAGTCATTGTCCGTAAATAACCAGACTTAAGTCTGGAAATCAAAGACTGTTGTTCTCTTGGGAGGACAGAACCGGTGCTTGTCCCTCCTGCTCTGTACCATTCATGTGCAGCATTAGATTTCCATTCCAAAGCTTATTTAAATTTAGGCATTGAAAAAATTCTTACAACTTTTGCATGAGAGTTATCTTAAGTGCATCAAATAAATAGAAAGACTTTAGGTTCAACATCTCAAGTAATGGTTTGCTAGCAGTGGTTATTTGAAATAAATGTCACAAAGTGGTTACCTCAGTTTTGTCCCCCTTGGTAGATTTCTTCCTCTTCTTGAGACTGGGCTGCTGCTCCTGGAAACATACCGTGGTCACTGTAGATAGAGGGCATTGGTACAACATATATATTTATAGTAGGACATGCTATGATATATAATTTTTCTTTTTTGCTTATCCCTAGTACACGTGGTACAGGCAATGATAATCATGGTGGGTAGAAGTTGACAACTACCTTTACTGTATGTGCACTACATGTGAAAAGCAGTTCAACTTTGCACTTACAAATGTATCAGAGCCCCGTTTGGTTACTTGCACTTGCTGGTGGGGTTGGACTTTTTCAAGAATCGGGGGGCCATTGGAGCATTTTTTTTTTTTATTAAACATAAAAAAGTGCCAAATGCGGGAATCGAACCCGGGTCATAGCGGTCGAAAATCAACGGTTTAAACCATCTTTCCACCGACCCCCTAAGAACACAGTAAATCCACAAAGGGAGATGACTCACCTCAGAGGTGGTGATGTGGTACAGACACTTCTGGGTGTACAAGATGATCTTGGAGGAGTCCGTAGGGTCAAAGGTCAGTCCAGTGACAGGGTAGTGGGAGGAGATCTCCAGCTGGGAGTGGGGGACAATCTCCTGGGTCTCCGTGTCATACTGGAGCACCTGTAGTCACACACTGGATCAGTCACTGCTGGAACTACACAACCTCTACATACCCAAATCAACATGCGAGACAAGTCATTTTGATTGATTCACACACACACAGTTAAACCTGTCTATAGCGCCCCCTCTTGGGGCTCACCAAAATAGGGTGCTATAGAGAGGGGGTGCTATAGACAGGTCACTTTTAATGTAATGTGTAATGACAAGAGATAATAAAAAAAATTACTATATACAGTAGAATCTCCCTGTAAAGGACACCTAATTGCAGAACCAAAGTGTCCTTTAGGGAGAGGTGTCCTCTTACCGGAGAGTTGTTAATAGTAAAAATGGTCATTTTGGCAAATGAAAACTGTCTTTTGTAGAGAGGTGTCCTCTAGCGCGAGTGTCCTTTCATGGAGATTATACTATTTTTTTATTTTTTTTGCTTATTCCTAGTACACGTGGAACAGGCCATGATGGGTAGAAGCAGACGACTGCTGTTACTGTAAGTGCACCACATGTATATACAATGTGAAAAGCAGTTTCTACTGTACTCATGGAATTTGTTTATTCTTTACACAAGCTGATAAGAAATAAACAAAAACAACACTTTAGGTGTATTTTCCACCAATAGGTATATGTATTTCCATGATAACTCCGCCTTTGCCGGTCCCAAGCCCGGATGAAAAAGGAGGAGGGGAAGCAGTAACAAGCTCACTAAAAAAACCTGGGCTCAGCTGGCCCAGCTGTTAGTACCCTGTAAGGGCTCCATATCCAGGGATACAGGATGAGCAGCGTTTGTACTCCATGTTAGGAGCGGCTGCACATGGCGTCTGTTCCTCATGTCAGATGTAGCCATTTCTTTTGGAGCTAAGTCAGCCTGCTACTGAGTAATGCTCCCAGTCTTGATGACTAAGGCAGACGCATTCTACTTCATTGAGATAAAAAAGAATAAGAAGATTTCAATGAATCTAGAGATGAGACTGTAGTCAACATACACATTTGTTGAAGTAGCACACCACCAGCACGTTGGGACGGCCAGAATGGAAAGCCATACAAGAGATGGGGTACAGATTCCTGGGTAGCCGGCACTTCAATTTCATACTGGTGCCGTCGAAGATGTCCACCAGCCCCGTGCCATCAGCTGCTGCCACCATCTTGCCCTCGGTGTCTGCTGCTAGCTTATAGTACACTCCCTTCTCTGCATGCACACACCTGGTGTCAGTACTGCCAGAACAGCAATATGGATAGCAAACACTCTTGTTGGAGATAAGGCACAATTTGGATTATAAACACAAGGTAATAAGACCAAATCCAAATAAATAGTGTGTTGTGGGTTTTTCCCACTTTTAATTCTAAGAATTATTATCTGTGTTTCTCAGATAAATATCTTCTTATCTGGTATCTTGTTTACACACTTGATAACAGTAGCTATTTGAAACATGCTGTGGTAAAATTTCTCATTAAGTACTTTTGTCTGAAGATGGTAACAACGCTGTTACCGAAACGTCACACACTATTTATTTATTTATTTGGATTTGGTCTTATTACCTTGTGTTTATAAATAGATTTGGTCTTATTACCCTGTGTTTATAAATAGATTTGGTCTTATTACCTTGTGTTTATAAATAGATTTGGTCTTATTACCTTGTGTTTATAAATAGATTTGGTCTTATTACCTTGTGTTTATAAATAGATTTGGTCTTATTACCTTGTGTTTATAAATATATTTGTTCTTATTACCTTGTGTTTATACAGTAAAACCCCGCTAATATGAACCCTGGATATAACGAACCTTCCCTTATAACGAACCCACGCCGATTCCCAATTCCATTCCATTGAAAATACCATCGTTATAACGAACTTTGCGATTTTTAGAATAACGAACTACCCCTATAACGAACCTATTTTCGGTCCCAAAATGATAAAAATCTATTAAAAATACTATGCTTATAACGAACTTAGAATTGTAATTAAAAAAAAAATTAAAACAACCAAATTTTGAGATGTTTCAGCTCGCGGATCGCGATTTCAAAACAATAAATTTAGCGGCATTGTTTGTTTTGAATTTTGCACTTTATTTTTGCTGTATGTTGTATAAATTTTAACACATTATACTTTTTATTAAATATAATATATTTTCATCCATTAAATTTGAAATATAAAAATACAAATGGCTTCCAAAATGAAGAAAACAAAGGCATTTTAAAAACAAAAGCGTTATTTCTTAAAAAAAAAAAAAAGGCCATTTTCAGAACTTTTCAAAGTGAAACAACACAGGCAAAATGTTAAGAACATATTAAAATAAGAGAATATAACTTTTCTATTATAAAAGATAAAATATAAAGCCATTAAAAATTGTTACAAAGAGGAATCAACCTCAACTTTTGCCGCGATCGCGATCGTACGTTTTAGGGCTAAAAAAAAAAATCCTAATAAATTGGTCCCGTGATCAAACAAAAACTATTTTTATGCCATTAACTATGATGATTTTAAAGTCAGCAATGTTTTGCATGACAGGTTTAAAAAAAAAACGAAATCTAGACCTAGAAGAATATGTGGGAAAATGAAATGGAAGAAAAACACCAACTTTATTTGAATGGTGCAATGCTTTGAAGCAACAAGGTGTTAGAGCCATTTTTCCAAGTAAACAATATATTATATAATGTGATAATTATGTTTTAAAATCATTTTATATCTTTGAATATATATTTAATAAAACTTTGCCTAGGATTTGTCTTGATTTTTAAATTAGACATAGAGGTACATGTATGTTAATGATAAGAAGAACCTATCATCTAATGATTTCTATTATTATTCAGTATTAATGTAAGGAAATTGGTCAATTAAGGGAATTAAAACAAAGTGACCACTATTAAGAGGAAGCCTCTTCCAGTGTGTATGGCTGTCCTTTAATTATACGGTCTAAAAATTTTGAAAAGTAAAAAAAATGGCCAAACCGTGGCTATAGTGAACCGTGGCTATAGTGAACCAAAAGCTCTGTCCCATTGGGGTTCACTATAGAGGGGTTTTACTGTAAATAGATTTGGTCTTATTACCTTGTGTTTATAAATAGATTTGTTCTTATTACCTTGTGTTTATAAATAGATTTGTTCTTATTACCTTGTGTTTATAAATAGATTTGGTCTTATTACCTTGTGTTTATAAATAGATTTGGTCTTATTACCTTGTGTTTATAAATAGATTTGGTCTTATTACCTTGTGTTTATAAATAGATTTGGTCTTATTACCTTGTGTTTATAAATAGATTTGGTCTTATTACCTTGTGTTTATAAATAGATTTGGTCTTATTACCTTGTGTTTATAAATAGATTTGGTCTTATTACCTTGTGTTTATAAATAGATTTGGTCTTATTACCTTGTGTTTATAAATAGATTTGGTCTTATTACCTTGTGTTTATAAATAGATTTGGTCTTATTACCTTGTGTTTATAAATAGATTTGGTCTTATTACCTTGTGTTTATAAATAGATTTGGTCTTATTACCTTGTGTTTATAATCTATAATCCAAATTGTGCCTTATCGTGTCTATAGTAGTCTTGAATTATGATAACAGATGGCGCGCTAACGCATGATAGTATAAATGAATGATTTTCACACGGAGCAAGCCTCACCTGTGGAAGTAGCGGAGTATGACTCTGGACAGCCGGCAGAGAGGTCCAGAAGATAGATCCGGCCTGTGTTAGCAGCCAAGTAGAGCTTGAGTCCGTCTGCTGAGAACTCCAGACTGTGGCTGGTCACCAGATTGAGACTCTGGAGTTTATAGCCTTCCTATAACGACATCTTCAGGTGTGAGGATCAAGACACAACACAAGTAACATCTATACACTCATATACAAAACTTAGGGAAGATGGAAATTTTGCCGGGAGGAAAATGATCTAAAGAGACAAGGGTCGCCTCTCCCGTCAAAACAGACGTCTAAAACAGACGCCATCTATTGACCGTCGCCGCAACTAGCGGCCTCGGGTCGGTGACAAAGCCACAACACCAGCTTTGGCAAACTGAAAAGCGTCCACCTGGAGACCATGGTTTCGGGCTGATGGCCCTCGTCAGTCCAGGGCGGACTTTATTCCATGAGATCCACACGGGATCTAATGGAATCTTGACAATCTGCCAAAGAGGTGTTTTGCTGGCAAAGTGGCTGGGCCATATCTATGGCCAAAATATAGATGGAAATTTTGCCGGGAGGAAAATGATCTAAAGAGACAAGGGTCGCCTCTCCCGTCAAAACAGACGTCTAAAACAGACGCCATCTATTGACCGTCGCCGCAACTAGTGGCCTCGGGTCGGTGACAAAGCCACAACACCAGCTTTGGCAAACTGAAAAGCGTCCACCTGGAGACCATGGTTTCGGGCTGATGGCCCTCGTCAGTCCAGGGCGGACTTTATTCCATGAGATCCACACGGGATCTAATGGAATCTTGACAATCTGCCAAAGAGGTGTTTTGCTGGCAAAGTGGCTGGGCCATATTTTCAGTTTGCCAAAGCTGGTGTTGTGGCTTTGTCACCGACCCGAGGCCGCTATGAGATGTCACACACTAATAAATTATTTGGATTAGGTCTTATTTTCTTTTATTATAATCTATAATCCAAATTGTGCTTTATCATTTTCGATAAACTAACCTGTTCATCCTTGATCAAAAGGGGAAGAGCTAGAGTTGAAGGAGTAGGCCAGGAACTTGGAGTCCGGGGAGATAGCGAAGCATTGCAAGATCGGCGTCTCTATAGTTCCCAGGAGGGTCTCCTTCTTCCTCCCTGCACATATCCCTCGTTACTCCACTCTTGTACACAAACACATAGCAGTAGCCACTGTAGGAAGATATTACTGAGAGTCTCCTCATTAGAGTGTACTAAACTCTGTCTTTGCCAGTTCGAAGCCCGGATGAAAAAGGAGGAGGGAGAGCAGTAACAAGCTCACTAAAAAAACTGGGCTCAGCTGGCCCGGCTGATAGTACCCTGTAAGGGCTCCTAATCCAGAGATACAGGATGAGCAGCGTTTGTACTCCATGTTAGGAGCGGCTGCACATGGCGTATGTTCCTCATGTCAGGCGGCCATTTATTTTGGAGCTAAGTCGGCCTTCCACTGAGTAGTGCTCCCAGTCTTAATGACAAAGGCAGACGCATTCTACTTCATTGATATAAGAAAGAAGAAGAAGAGTGTACATAGGAAAATATGGCATTCCGGCACAGTGTAATCTCTTTTTTTTTTTTTGTTTATCCCTAGTATACGTGGTACAGGCCATGGTAATCATAGTGGGTACAAGTAGGCGACTGCTTTTACTGTAAGTGCAATGTGATTTTAACATCATAATTCTAAGATCCCAAGTTTTAAACCCCAAATTAAGTCAAATACAGGAGTCATCATTCCATCATCGATACATAAAACAAAAGCCTGGAGCTATTCTGGAATGTGGGATGAACTGACAAGCAGCAACCTGTATTTCCTGGCTCAAAACTGGCAGCCATACAAGACTGCTTCTTTTTCAGGATGGTGTCTTCCCACAATACACCATCTACAGGACCAAAGAGGCCTCACCAGACCACCTCTTGGAATGTATGGGAACCTCAAGACACAGGACCTATATTCCAACCCTACCAAGATTTAATGCATGAAGGATTGGGTAGATAATGTAATAGAATAGTCAGGAAGAAGAGGTGAAGAGGGCTGTAACATGTATCCAACTTACGGTCAGTAGAGAGGGGAACGAAGTAAAAGTTGATGTGGTTGTCATGGGCAACTACCAGCTCCCTGGTATCACCAGCCAACTTGGCCATGGCAACCTGCACATTCATTGTCATGTGTAGTGAACCAACAATAGCTGTGTACCACAACCATCAACATGTGTACAACATCTTTATTTTCACGGCATACAAGTTTCTACAAGGGTAACAGCTCTAAAATAAAACTGGATTGATCAAACACCATCTTCCCCAGTTGGGATATTGAGGATAAATTCCCGGCCTGACAGTAGAGGACATGTCTTAGGGCAGTAGACAATCCACACCATTTATATAAACATTTTTTTTTTTTTTTTTGCTTATCCCTAGTACACGTGGTACAGGCCATGATAATCATGGTGGGTAAAAGTAGGCGACTGCTTTTACTGTAAGTGCACCACATGTCTACAGATGTGAAAAGCAGTTCAACTTTGCACTTACAAATGTGCTAAAGCCCCGTTTGTGTAGGTAGAACATCTTTAAATATTCCTTTTTTTTTACTTATCCCTAGTACACGTGGTATAGGCCATGTAATCAAGGTGGGTAGAGGTAGGCGACTGCTTTTACTGTAAGTGCACCATATTTAAATATTCTTCTGAAGTGGAGTATTCTATATGATTTTTAAGATCCTTATTAGACATCCTATGGTATGGAAATATTGGTATTTTTTCAATATAATTTACTTATGGACGGGAATTTTTTGCTGGGAGGAAATTTTTTTTTTTTTTACTATCCTTTTAGTCTAAATTAGACAAGATCTTGGAGGTCGTGCTCATAAAGAAGCTCAAGAACTCTTCTTGGTTCTCTGTACAGGGATCTCTTATCCTGTTGTTGTTGTTGTTTCTTATCCCCTTGTGTAAAGATTGCACAAATTCCATGAGTTCATGTTGAGTATATGTTGAGGAGTGGCCTCTTCGGTTTTGCACCTAGTGCACATGGGGAAGCTTTTGGCTCCCTCTTTATAGACTAGAGGGTGCAGGTGACCAGATTTCCATCTGGCCAACTGTGTCGATTCCCTTCTGTTTAGTTGGAAGGTCTGTTTTTTGGGGTTTTCTACCTGGTACCAAGCATGATGGAAACTATCTCTATGGTTCCTTATCAGTTGTATTTATCAAAGCAAAGGTGGCCTCTCCCATCAAACCTAGACGCCATCTATTGACTGTCACAGCAAACTACCAGCCTCAGGTCGATGACAAAGTCACAACATCAGCTACAGCTTCTAGTTTTGATTCTTATTTTGACAGGAGAGGCAACCCTTCTTTTTATACATAACTAGCGGACGTCTAACGAATCTCTCGATAAAGTGAACATTTTTTTCCCGGTCCCTTTAAAAATACTCGATAAGTTGAATAAAATCAATATTAATTGGTTCCCTCGGTAATTGGAAGTTAAAGGAATAGTATCTTGCCTATGAATTGTATCATTATTCTTGTCTCAAATAAATTGCCGTGTCATCCTGAATTTTGTCTTTCCTAATTTTCTACATTACAAAATCATCGTATCATCAATGATAATATTTAGAGCAGATTGTTGAATTATAACAGATAAATTAGAATATTTACCTTGATTATTTTTAGGCGAAAAGTTATTTAAAAAATTTTATTTGCTAGAAACCTTCCCAGTACTATCTACTTATATAATTGCCTTATTCTGTCTGTGTGAAGCTCACGGATAGAATGCGCGCCCATTGGCTGCCGGCGAACACGTGTCCTCCCTGCCCCCCTCTAGACAACCCTGTTATCAGCTGTGTGATACATACACCTGTCTATAGCGGCCATTCTAGACAACCCTGTTATCAGCAGTGTGTTACATCCACCTGTCTATACAGACCACCCTGTCTATAGCGGTCACTTTAGGCAACCCTGTAATCAGCAGTGTGTTACATCCACCTGTCTATACAGACCACTCTGTCTATAGCGGCCACTCTAGACAACCCTGTTATCAGCTGTGTGATACATACACCTGTCTATACAGACCACCCTGTCTATAGCGGCCATTCTAGATAACCCTGTTATCAGCTGTGTGATACATACACCTGTCTATAGCGGCCACTCTAGACAACCCTGTTATCAGCTGTGTGATACATCCACCTGTCTATACAGACCACCCTGTCTATAGCGGCCACTCTAGGCAACCCTGTTATCATCAGTGTGTTACATTCACCTGTCTATACAGACCACCCTGTCTATAGCGGTCACTTTAGGCAACCCTGTAATCAGCAGTGTGTTACATCCACCTGTCTATACAGACCACCCTGTCTATAGCGACCACTCTAGACAACCCTGTTATCAGCTGTGTGATACATCCACCTGTCTATACAGACCACCCTGTCTATAGCGGTCACTTTAGGCAACCCTGTAATCAGCAGTGTGTTACATCCACCTGTCTATACAGACCACCCTGTCTATAGCGACCACTCTAGACAACCCTGTTATCAGCTGTGTGATACATCCACCTGTCTATACAGACCACCCTGTCTATAGCGGCCACTCTAGGCAACCCTAGGAAGCAAGATGTATACAAGGTGTAGACAAGATGAAGATCTACTTATATAATTATATATAGCTAAAACATTTTAAAAACACACAGTTTGGAACGGGACGTTTCACAAGAGTGACATCCGTGGCGCCAATTTATAATTGTAACGAATAGTATTTTAATTAAAACATTTTTAAAATATATACGCACTCGGGTAAAACCTGGGCGTTGCCCGGGCCATTCGTCTAGTACTAAATAACTTCCCAAAGTTTCATTGCGTTCCAATGAGTGGTTTGGTCAGACATAAAGGACAGACAGACACACACACACATACATTCATTTTTATATATACAGTAAAACCCCTCTATAGTGAACCCCAATGGGACAGAGCTTTTGGTTCACTATAGCCACGGTTCACTATAGCCACGGTTTGGCCATTTTTTTTACTTTTCAAAATTTTTAGACCGTATAATTAAAGGACAGCCTTACACACTGGAAGAGGCTTCCTCTTAATAGTGGTCACTTTGATTTAATTCCCTTAATTGACCAATTTCCTTACATTAATACTGAATAATAATAGAAATCATTAGATGATAGGTTCTTCTTATCATTAACATACATGTACCTATAAAATAAAAGGATTTAAAAGCGCAAATGTTTCTTTTATACATAAAACGAACTTCTACTGTCCTTACTGCGATGAAAAAATATATTGGGAGGGCTTGGCTCATCAGTGGTGAACCCTCCCAGCGGTTTCGCCAATTTAATCCACCAGACCGCTTCTCAGAGCTCTAATATTGTATTGGATCATTCTGCTTTTATATGCTACACTGAAGGATGGAATCTTAGAAATGGTTTTCAAGTAAACTATGGACATAAGCTTATAGGACAGTAGAATTATATTCAAATATTTGCTTCGAGCAATGCTCTTCAGCAAACTATAAAGACAAGGTCATTAGGAATAAATTAACACAAAGCAATAACGCGCCATCTATACATATAAAATAAAAGGATTTAAAGCGCAAATGTTTCTTTTATACATAAAACGAACTTCTACTGTCCTTACTGCGATGAAAAAATATATTGGGAGGGCTTGGCTCATCAGTGGTGAACCCTCCCAGCGGTTTCGCCAATTTAATCCACCAGACCGCTTCTCAGAGCTCTAATATTGTATTGAATCATTCTGCTTTTATATGCTACACTGAAGGATGGAATCTTAGAAATGGTTTTCAAGTAAACTATGGACATAAGCTTATAGGACAGTAGAATTATAACCGCTGGGAAGGTTCACCACTGATGAGCCAAGCCCTCCCAATATATTTTTTCATCGCAGTAAGGACAGTAGAAGTTCGTTTTATGTATAAAAGAAACATTTGCGCTTTTAAATCCTTTTATTTTATATGTATAGATGGCGCGTTATTGCTTTGTGTTAATTTATACATGTACCTCTATGTCTAATTTAAAAATCAAGACAATTCCTAGGCAAAGTTTTATTAAATATATATTCAAAGATATAAAATCATTTTAAAACATCATTATCACATTATATAATACATTTTTTACTTGGAAAAATGGCTCTAACACCTTGTTGCTTCAAAGCATTCTTCAAGCATTGCACCATTCAAATAAAGTTAGTGTTTTTCTTCCATTTCATTTTCCCACATATTCTTCCAGGTCTAGATTTCGTTTTTTTTAAACCTGTCATGCAAAACATTGCTGACTTTAAAATCACCATAGTTAATGGCATAAAAATAGTTTTTGTTTGATCACGGGACGGTTTATTTGTATTTTTTTTTTAGCCCTAAAACGTACGATCGCGATCGCGGCAAAAGTTGAGGTTGATTCCTCTTTGTAACAATTTTTAATAGCTTTATATTTTATCTTTTATAATAGAAACGTTATATTCTCTTATTTTAGTAAGTTCTTAACATTTTGCCTGTGTTGTTTCACTTTGAAAAGTTCAGAAAATGGCCTTTTTTTTTAAAAGAAATAACGCTTTTGTTTTTAAAATGCCTTTGTTTTCTTTATTTTGGAAGCCCTTTGTATTTTTATATTTCAAATTTAATGGATGAAAATATATTCTATTTAATAAAAAGTATAATGTGTTAAAATTTATACAACATACAGCAAAAATAAAGTGCAAAATTCAAAACAAACAATGCCGCTAAATTTATTGTTTTGAGATCGCGATCTGCGAGCTGAAACATGCTCAAAATTTGGTTGTTTTAATTTTTTTTTAAATTACAATTCTAAGTTCGTTATAAGCATAGTATTTTAAATAGATTTTATTATTTTGGGACCGAAAATAGGTTCGTTATAGGGGTAGTTCATTATTCTAAAAATCGCAAAGTTCGTTATAACGATGGTATTTTCAATGGAATGGAATTGGGAATCGGCGTGGGTTCGTTATAAGGGAAGGTTCGTTATATCCAGGGTTCGTATTAGCGGGGTTTTACTGTATAGATATGGAGGTTGATGGAAGGATGGTCTAAACTGTTGGTTTTCGACCGCTACGACCCAGGTTCGATTCCCGCATTGGGCACCTTTTCCTGATTAAATAAAAAAAAAGTGCTCCAATGGACCCTGATTCTTGCAAAAGTCAAACCTCACCAGCGAGTGCAAGTAACAAAACGAGGCTCTGGTACATTTTAAAGTGCAAAAGTCGAACTGCTTTTCACATGTGATACACTTACATTAAAAGCAGTCGCCTACTTCTACCCACCATGATTATCATGGCCTGTACCTGTGTACTAGGGATGAGCAAAAAAAAAACATCATATACTTATGTTCACACACATTTTGATGAATATATAAGACACATGGGTGACAGTATGTAAATGACTTACCTGGGCATAAGGCTGGAAGTGGAGCATGGTGAAGGGAGGATAGGTGGAGAACATCAGGTTGGTGTCCAGACCTGCAACACCATCACTGAATCAGTACTGAACAAAGTACAGCTACTACATCCACTTAGAATGTTGAATTAGAAGTGAGTTGAGAGGCAATGCTAACTAAACACACCTGAGCTCAGCTGGCCCGACTGATAGTACCCTGTAAGGGCTCCTAATCCAGGGATACAGGATGAGTCTGTACTCCATGTTAGGAGCAGCTGCACATGGCATCTGTTCCTCATGTCAGAGGCGGCCATTTCTTTTGGAGCTAAGTCGGCCTGCCACTAAGTAGTGCTCCCAGTCTTAATGACAAAGGCAGACGCATTCTACTTCACCCAGTCATGATCTCAAGCTTTACAAGCTTGATACCCTGATATGATTGAGTGGACATAAGAAAGAAGAAGAAGAAGACTAACTAAACACAAGGAATCAACAAGGGATACTATCTTCCAATTAGTTTTTCCATGGGTTTGTATCTCGTTTTACCATGATTAGGTACAATTTGGATTATAGATTAGAAACACAAGGTAAATAAAACCAGAAGGTAAATAAAAAAGAAGTGTGTGACATTTCGGTAACAGCGTTATCACACAAAAGTGCTGAATCAGGTACAATCTGGTTTATAGATTAGAAACACAAGGTAATAAGACTAAATAAATTAATAGTGTGTGGCATTTCGGTAACAACGCTGTTGCAGAAACGTCACACACTATTTATTTATATGGATTCAGTCTTATTACCTTGTGTTTCTAATCTATAATCCAAATTATACCTGATTCAGCACTTTTGTCTGATTATTAATTTTTTTTTTTTTTTTTTGCTTATCCCTAGTACATGTGATACATGCCATGATAATCATGGTGGGTAGAAAGTAGGCAACAGTTTTTACTCTAAGTGCACCACATGTCTACACAAGTGAAAATTGTCTGATTATGGTAACAACGATGTTAGCAAAATGTCACACACTATTAATTTGGATTCAGTCTTATTACCTTGTGTTCCTGCCATAAAAATAACATCCAGGAATGAACTGGTCTCAGTGGGCAGTGAAGCAGTGTAAGAACAAGTGACTGGTATCCAATGGGACCTACCTCCAGACACCAGGAACTTCCCAGCCATGGTCATGGAGTGAAACATCGTGGGTGTGTAGGGACTTGCGCTCCTGAGTCCTATGCCAGTCTCCAGTGGCCGAAGACCGGGAGAACTCCACTACAATGGGGTCCGTCCCACTGGCCCAGATTCTCTTCTCGTCCTGAAACATCATGTTGGTCCCTTTTAGTTAATACCAGTTCCAAGTTGGTCACTTGTATGTTACAGACATTATTCTACCTTTGAGTCAATAGGTGTAATCCATTAAATACATTTATGAAAATTCAAAACTACATTTAAACCTGTTTATAGTGCCCCTTCTAAATAGCGCCTTCCTCTCTATAGCGCCTAATTTTAAACATTAAAATGTAAACATTTTGCATTTAAAGTGACCTGTCTATAGCAACCCCTCTCTATAGCATCCTATTTTGGGGAGTCCCAAGAGGGGGTGCTATAGACAGGTTTAAATGTATTATAGACGCTTATTATTCTTTTTAAAATTAAACAATTTCTACTGCCCTTATTGCAATGTAAAAATTAATGGGAGGTCCTGGCTCACTAGTGGTGAACCCTCCCAGCGGTTTCGCCAGTTTAATCTACCATACCGCTGTTATATTGCAATTTTCTATTTTCCTTTTATAGTGATACTGATGCTAGATTCTTGGAAAATACCCATTCCAAGATTCCAGGATTATTATAAAAGGAAAACTAAAAAAAGCAATATAACAGCAGCGGTATGGAATATTCACCATCAGTGGTGAACCCTCCCAGCGGTTTCGCCAGTTTAATCTACCATACCGCTGTTATATTGCAATTTTCTATTTTCCTTTTATAGTGATACTGATGCTAGATTCTTGGAAAATACCCATTCCAAGATTCCAGGATTATTATAAAAGGAAAACTAAAAAAAGCAATATAACAGCAGCGGTATGGAATATTCACCATCAGTGGTGAACCCTCCCAGCGGTTTCACCAGTTTAATCTACCATACCGCTGTTATATTGCATTTTTTAGTTTTCCTTTTATAGTGATACTGATGTTAGATTCTTGGAAAATACCCATTCCAAGATTCCAGGATTATTATAAAAGGAAAACTAAAAAAGGCAATATAACAGCAGCAGTATGGAATATTCACCATCAGTGGTGAACCCTCCCAGCGGTTTCACCAGTTTAATCTACCATACCGCTGTTATATTGCATTTTTTAGTTTTCCTTTTATAGTGATACTGATGTTAGATTCTTGGAAAATACCCATTCCAAGATTCCAGGATTATTATAAAAGGAAAACTAAAAAAGGCAATATAACAGCAGCAGTATGGAATATTCACCATCAGTGGTGAACCCTCCCAGCGGTTTCACCAGTTTAATCTACCATACCGCTGTTATATTGCATTTTTTAGTTTTCCTTTTATAGTGATACTGATGTTAGATTCTTGGAAAATACCCATTCCAAGATTCCAGGATTATTATAAAAGGAAAACTAAAAAAGGCAATATAACAGCAGCAGTATGGAATATTCACCATCAGTGGTGAATCCTCCCAGCGGAACCCTACCGCTGGGAAGGTTCACCACTGATGAGCCAAGCCCTCCCAATATATTTTTTCATCGCAGTAAGGACAGTAGAAGTTCGTTTTATGTATAAAAGAAACATTCACGCTTTTAAATCCTTTTATTTTATATGTATAGATGGCGCGTTATTGCTTTGTGTTAATTTATTCCTAATGACCTTGTCTTTATAGTTTGCAGAAGAGCATTGCTCGAAACAAATATTTGATATAATTCTACTGTCCTATAAGCTTATGTCCATAGTTTATTTGAAAACCATTTCTAAGATTCCATCCTTAAGTGTAGCATATAAAAGCAGAATGATCCAATACAATATTAGAGCTCTGAGAAGCGGTCTGGTGGATTAAATTGGCGAAACCGCTGGGAGGGTTCACCACTGATGAGCCAAGCCCTCCAATATATTTTTTCATCGCAGTAAGGACAGTAGAAGTTTGATTTATGTATAAAAGAAACATTCGCGCTTTTAAATCCTTATATTTTATATGTATAGATGGCGCGTTATTGCTTTGTGTTAATTAATACATTTATATAAAAAAGAGCGTTCCTGGATCTGTTAAAGGAAATTTTTTTCTCATAATATTTCAAGGGATTGCTCTCCCTCTTTATCAATTTATTGTACAGTAAACCAGTTTGTTTTCATCTCAAAAGCCCAAAAACTTTGAGTTAATAAGATATTTGTACATGAAACTTATACTTGGATGTCTTTTTTTGGATAATTTTTTTTCTAAATGGCCCTCCAAAGTACCAATGGGTAGCAGGATATAGGGGAACTCCGCCTTTGCCGGTCCCAAGCCCGGATGAAAAAGGAGGAGGGGGAGCAGTAACAAGCTCACTAAAAAACCTGGGCTCAGCTGGCCCGGCTGATAGTACCCTGTAAGGGCTCCTGATCCAGGGATACAAGATGAGCAGCGTTTGTACTCCATGTTAGGAGCGGCCTGCACATGGCGTCTGTTCCTCATGTCAGAGGCGGCCATTTCTTTGGAGCTAAGTCGGCCTGCCACTGAGTAGTGCTCCCAGTCTTAATGACAGAGGCAGACGCATTCTACTTCACCCAGTCATGATGGTTGTCAAACAGACACCATCAAGTCACAACTTGATATCCTAATATGATTGAGTGGAGATAAGAAAGAAGAAGAAGGATATAGGGAAACCAAGTCTCCAAGTGGGCATCTATGGATTACCCAGACACCAGTCAGATGTAACTTACCTTAGTGGCACATAGGCTGAGCACGTGTTTCTTGTGGCTCTGGAGCTTCTGCACAGTCAAGAAGGAAACATGTCAGTTTTATTGGCAGAGGAGGAGATGGAAACACTATTTGTGGTTTGAGATTAAAATAAACAAGGTAACCAGCTAACTTATATACATGACAATTTGGTAACACAACTGTGATAAAACACAATTTGGATTATAGATTATAATTACAAGAAATTAAGACCTAATCCAAATAATTTAATAATGTGTGAGGCTAGGGTAACAAAGCTGTTACACCCTTACAGGGGGGTCGGTAGAAGGATGGTCTAAACCATTGGTTTTCGACCGCTACGACCCGGGTTCGATTCCCGCATTGGGCACTTTTTTATGTTTAAAAAAAAAATGTTCCAATGGCCCCTTGATTCTTGCAAAAGTTCAACCCCATCAGCGAGTGCAAGTAACCAAACGGGGCTCTGGCACATTTTTAAAGTGCAAAGTCGAACTGCTTTTCACATGTGTAGACATGTGGTGCACTTACAGAAAAAGCAGTCGCCTACTTCTACCCACCAAGATTATCATGGCCTGTACCACGTGTACTAGGGATAAGCAAAAAAAAAAAAAGGCTGTTACAGAAATGTCACACACTATTTATTTATATTTGGATTAGGTCTTATTTTCTTGATGGTAACACTACATTGTTACCCAAACACCAAAATTATATATATTACTTATTTATGGAATTTGTGTTATTTAGCTTTTTGTCATTTATTGACTTATGTTAAATGGTACACATGTGGAAAAAATATACACTTAAGGAAGTGGAAAGTCTTTTAATTGCCAGTTGTCTAGCTTTTTTTTTTAAGGAGACAGAGTTGATTTTGTTCACACTTGGTTATCTTGTGTGTCTTCAATAAAGGTCACTGTAATATCTTTCAGAGTTATTGTCTCAATCCCGATATACATGGTAAAAGGTACAACTTCCTTAAGTTTTGTCCATGAGTGTATCTTTCAGAGTTACTGTCTGAATCCCGATATACATGGTAAAAGGTACAACTTCCTTAAGTTTTGTCCATGAGTGTATCTTTCAGAGTTATTGTCTGAATCCCGATATACATGGTTAAAAGGTACAACTTCCTTAAGTTTTGTCCATGAGTGTATCTTTCAGAGTTATTGTCTCAATCCCGATATACATGGTAAAAGGTACAACTTCCTTAAGTTTTGTCCATGAGTGTATCTTTCAGAGTTACTGTCTGAATCCCGATATACATGGTAAAAGGTACAACTTCCTTAAGTTTTGTCCATGAGTGTATCTTTCAGAGTTACTGCCTGAATCCCGATATACATGGTAAAAGGTACAACTTCCTTAAGTTTTGTCCATGAGTGTATCTTTCAGAGTTATTGTCTGAATCCCGATATATATGGTAAAAGGTACAACTTCCTTAAGTTTTGTCCATGAGTGTATCTTTCAGAGTTACTGTCTGAATCCCGATATACATGGTAAAAGGTAAACTTCCTTAAGTTTTGTCCATGAGTGTATCTTTCAGAGTTACTGCCTGAATCCCGATATACATGGTAAAAGGTACAACTTCCTTAAGTTTTGTCCATGAGTGTATCTTTCAGAGTTATTGTCTCAATCCCGATATACATGGTAAAAGGTACAACTTCCTTAAGTTTTGTCCATGAGTGTAGATATACATAGGTACCCAAGAGGTTGGTGTCATGGCAGTGACATTGATACAATTACAACTCTCAATAGTCATATGGAATCACATAATTCTTAGGAGAGTCTGAAATCTTCCCTAAAAGTTGTATTACATGAAAGAGAATATTTTCCTTTTTTTTTTCCGATTATACCTAGTATAAATGAAATTGGTGGTTACAAGCAAAGATAATCATGGTGAGTAGTTAGTGACAACTTTACTGTAAGTACACCACATGTCTACACATGTAAAAACCAGTTCAACTTTTGCACTTACAAATGTGCCAGAGACCCAATTTAGTTACATGCACTCACTTTTGGGTTTGTATTTTTGTAAGAATCCGGGGCTATTGAAGCATTTTTTTTTATCAGAAAAAAAAGTGCATAATGTGCAGGATTCAAACCCTGAAATGTAGCAGTCGAAACTAATGTTTTTAAACTACTCGTCCATCAACATCCCCAAAAGAATCAGTGGGCAGCACCAACAGTTTCCAAATGAAAAACTGTAATACTATATAGTAAGTTGTACTTCTATGTAAGTACTCCTATTGAAGAGCATGTTAGCCTGAATGCAAAAGAAATAAAAATAGCGCAAGAATTGCTTTTGTTGTTGATGATGTTATTAAATTATAAGTCGGCGATGAACATTTACATATATTGAGAAAAAGAGCATTTCCTGATTATGCAACTAAAAATTGCTGATGGCTTGCACCATCTATCAGAATAAATATCTAGTTGATATTTATTCGGATAGATGTGGCAAAGCCATCAGCAATTTTTAGTTGCATAATCAGGAAATTCCCTTTTTTCTCAATTCATCCACCTGATCCAAGTATAAATTCACTCTGACACATTTGTAAGTGCAAGTCGAACTGCTTTTCACATGTGTAGACATGTGGTGCGCTTACAGTAAAAAGCAGTCGCTAACTACCCACCATGATTATCATGGCCTGTACCACGTGTACTAGGGATAAGCAAAAAATAATAATAATAAAATAAATTCACTTTTGTACTGTTTTTCACATTTACAGATATCGTTTTGTAAATAGAGTAATCCATAAATAAATCTTTAATTAAAAAGACATATATTGGATCAAAAATATGATTTATGTTACCAATATTTGACACCAATAGTTGTTGACACACATTAATATGTTATAACACCTTGATAAAGGTTGGCGTTCAGCTAACGGAAATATTGGTAAAATAAATGATATTTTGATCCAATATATGTCTTTTTAATTAAAGATTTACAGATATGTTTGTACAGCTTTGGTTGAAAGAAGGGAGAGACTGAACACACTCACCGTCACCAGGTTCAAGGTGGAGATCTCCCAGAACGACACTTGTCCTTTGGCATCTCCAATCACCAGGGTATGGCTGCAATCACAGGATATTTAGCTCCACCACACTCCAGAGAAAACTATTCATGGCATATGTGGCACAGTTGAGATTTAAAAAGAAACTTTAAAAATCCTGAGTTCAACTGACCCGGTTGATGGACCTCAGCAAGGGTCCCACTCCAGGGATACGGAGGAGCTGTGTCTGTACTCATGTTAGAGTCGGCAGCAAAGGCTTCCATGTTAGGAACAGCCTCAAACTACAGGCAAAGTCAGACTTTTACCAAAGTGTGCCTGGATCATGGTGCCATGATCAACGAAAGCTGCACCCTACACCCCATTCCATGATATCAGTAACTTGAGGAGCATGAACTCATGGAATTTGTGTAATCTTTACACAAGGGGATAAGAAACAATAACAACAACAAAAAAGAAACTTTCCCAATTGATTTGTTTATATGCAAATGGTAACCAAGAGCAGAATGGTTCAGCACAGAACAACAACAAGTATTTTTTTCTAAGCCATCATCACTCTTGGGATGCGATGGATCAAGAGTTTTATCACCTACCTGAGATAAGAACAGCACCACACCGGACTCTCCAGAGATATGGATCCAACCTGATTGGCTGAGGCCATTTTGTAGATCACAAGGGAGTTTGTCAAGCCAACTGCCAGTTCAGTGTCATCGGGAGACCAGGCAAGACATGTCACATCTGTACATCACACACACATCCTGAGCTCAACTGACCCGGTTGATAGACCTCAGCAAGGGCCTCCTCTTCAGAGATACGAAGGAGTCTGTACTCATGTTAGAGTCGGCAGCAAAGGCTTCCATGTTAGGAACAACCTCAAACTACAGGCAAAGTCAGATATTCACCAAAGTATGCCTGGATCATGGTGCCATGGTCAATGAAAGCTACACCCCATTCCATTGGAATTCGGGGTAATCTTTGCACAAGGGGATAAGAAACAACAACAACATACACATCATTTCCTGCTGCTGACCTTGTCTGAAGGAAGAAAGAAAAAGAACTGAGATTTTTGAAATGTAAACATGGAGAAAACTACTCAGAGTGCCCAATAGACTGATATAAAAGGTCAAAGGTTTCAATTTTAAATAAATTAAATATAAAATTAGAATCCTAAAATATGTAAACAAAGACTGACCTCCTTCAGACACATAATAAGAGCAAATGGCTTACATAAGATTTTTATGTCAGGAAATATTGAAGATGGAATTTCCACTGTCCCCTCAAAGCTCTCTCTCTCTCTCTTATATCCATAATTCAATTAAAATACACTTTCCAAGAGTCTAACTTAAATATCAGTATAAAAGGAAAACAGCCAAATGCAATACAGTAGAACCTCCATGAGAGGACACTCTCACTAGAGGACACCTCTCCACAAAGGACAGTTTTCATCTGCAAAATTACCAGTTTTACTATTTACCAACTCTCTGGTAAGAGGACACCTCTCTCTGAAGGACATTTTGGCTCAACAATTAGGTGTCCCTTTATAGGGAGGTTCTACTGTATCATATGTAGATTAAACTGGCAAAACTGCTGTGAGGGTTCACCACTGATGTGCCAGGCCCTCCCAATATTCTATCATTGAAGTAAGGTCAGTATAATTTTTTTTTTTTATTAAAAAATAATTATACGCATCACAAAAATAGTTTATATTTCTTATTAAGAGAGAGAAAGATGTGTCAGGGACTTACCGCTGCGGATGTTGACCCGGGTGAAGAGTTTCTCCGTCAGTTTTTTGCCGGACAGCTCCAGGAGATAGATAAACCCAGACTTGGTGGCCACCTGCATCAACCCTCAACATGGAATCTCCAGCCAGATGGATGACAGCAATGGACAGATACAAGAAAATAAGATCTAATCCAAATAAATTAATAGTCTGTTACGTTTCAGTAACAGCGTTGTTAACATCATCAGACAATAAAAAAATAAATGAGAAAAAAAATAACACAGCATGTCCTTAAATAGTTGTTGTTGTTGCTTATTCCTCAAGTTGTTTAAACGATCTCCATTGGGTTCTATTGTCTCAGCTTTTCTATTATAGTCCTGAGGTTTTCCCAGAGGTCTTCTTAAATAGTACTGTTATCAAGTGTGTAAACAAAAGTTTGAGAAAAATACCACAGCATGTTCTTAAAAAGTACAGTTATCAAATGTGGTAAACAACTTATTTTTATTTATTTGTATATATATTAGGGTTCATTTTCTTTAAACAAACTTGTTTTACACACCTGATAACTGTACTTTTTAAGAAGATGCTGTGATATTTTTTCCTCTTTTCCGCTTTACGCGGCCATTGGGGCACAAAAATCATCTATTTTGGTTAGCAGCCCTGTAAATAAAGATATTTCCATTTTTTTCTCATTTATTCTTTTGTCTGATGATGGTACCAATGCTGTTACCGAAACTGTCACACACTATTAATTTATTTGGATTAGGTCTTATAGCTATAATCCAAATTGTGCTTTATCACCAATGAACATGGGCTCTGGCACATTTGTAAGTGCAAAGTTGAACTGCTTTTCACATGTGTAGATATGTGGTGCAACTTACAGTAAAAGCAGTCGCTAACTACCCACCATGATTATCATGGCCTTGTACCAAGTGTACTCGGGATAATTTAAAAAAATAATAATAATAATGAACAGACTTACGGCTATCTGGGTGTCTCCATGGTTGGTCTCCATACAGGAGCAGGCTCCGTACTCCATGGTGAGTTTATCCTACAAACACCACACCAACATGTAGCTGTGAGAAAGACCTAAAGTATGATGATACACCTCAAATAACCAGGTTTTATAAAATCACCAAAACAACATATAGATAACAACAACAAAAAACCATAAGACAATGCAACTCTCTTTTATTTACTTCTTCTTCTTTCTTATCTCCACACTGGGTGAAGTAGAATGTGTCTGCCTTTGTCATTAAGACTGGGAGGCTGACTTAGCTCCAAAAGAAATGGCTTGCCTCTGACATGAGGAACAGATGCCATGTGCAGCTGCTCCTAAAATGGAGTACAGACGCTGCTCATCCTGTATCCCTGGATCAGGAGACCTTACAGGGTACTATCAGCCGGGCCAGCTGAGCCCAGGTTTTTTAGTGAGCTTGTTACTGCTCCTCCTTTTTTCATCCGGGCTTGGGATTTACTTGATGAAATGAAGCTTTCAGGCAAGCTCTTCTTCAGCTAACTTAAAACATGTTTCTTCAACAGGCCTTTGAAAACGATGCACAATTATTATTTTATAGGTCTGTTAAAGAAGGGCTTTTAGCTCAAAAATTATCTACATGAATTGATAAGGCGCACAATTTGGATTATAGATTATAAACACAAGGTAATAAGACCAAATCCAAATAAATAAATAGTGTGTTGACATTTTGGTAACAGCGTTGTTACCATCTTCATTCAGTACTTTTGTCTGAAGATGGTAACAACGCTGTTACCGAAACGTCACACACTTTTTATTTATTTGGTCTTATTACCTTGTGTTTATAATCTACATGAATTGTATTAAAGAAATTTTTACAACAACAACAAATCCTATATTAATTAAGGACACGTGTCCCTTACAGAATTCTCCAAGATAGGAAGTAAACATAGCAGTTATCTACAAAAAGTGGAGAATAAGATCGAACTTTCTTCAAGTTGGATCCATCATTTGTTGTTACGCCTATTGTCTGTGTGCTGTTTTCCAGAATTTGTAAAAAGCTAATGCATTAGGTTATATATTAAAGAAATAAAAGGGGGGGGGGGGAGAAGTCCGACCACACCTCCCTGCGGTCCCCCCTGGACCCTTGGAATATTCGACCAAATTCTGGTTCGTTTCCAAGGTGACTAACGTGGCAACGGCACCCATTTTCCAATGAAGAGCAAGATAGTGGATATTGCTGCTGCTGTGATGGAGATGCATGGAGACATCTGAGACTCTTCATTGGACACGACAACAACAACAAAGAAATAAATTGTTTTTTTCAATTGTATAGTGAATGGTTGATTTATAAATCCACTTGATTAAGCTGAATAGAGACAGAATTATAAAGTTGTGTAGATAAGAAAGAGGAAGATAAAGTTGTGTTTAGACCATGTTGAGACCTCAGATGCTACAAGAGCAACTTCCAAGGAACAACAAGGGGTTGAGGGGGTCGGTGGAAGGATGGTCTAAACCATTGTTTTCGACCGCTACAACCCGGGTTCAATTCTCGCATTGGGCAACTTTTTTCTGATTAAAAAAAAAAAAAATGCTCCAATGATCCCTCATTCTTGCAAAAGTCCAACCCCACCAGCAAGTGTAAGTAACCAAACGGGGCTCTGGCACATTTGTAAATGCAAATTCGAACTGCTTTTCACTTGTGTAGACATGTGGTGCATTTACAGTAAAAGCAGTCGCCTACTTCTACCCACCATGATTATCATGGCCTGTACCACATGTGTACTAGGGATAAGCAAAAAAAAACAAGGGGTTGATTAGATGGTACCATCTTCAATATCAACCATCATGGAAGAAAGCCACTTCAACCCTCAAATGTGGCAACTTTCTATGAGAACACTTCAAACTGATACAGTAGAACCTCTGTGAAAGGACACTCATGCTAAAGGACACCTCTCTCTCTATACAAAGGACAGTTTTCAATGTCAAAATTACCATTTTTACTAATAAGCAGCAATTCTGTACGAGGACCCCCCCCTCTCTAAAAGACACTTTAGCTCTGCCACTAGGTGTCCTTTCCAGGAAAGTTCTACTGTACTGTATAAGAACTACTAAAACCTAATACAGGTTTGTAATCAAAGTGGTCTCTTTTAGAAGAATTGATGATAAAGGCTTTCTCTTTATGAAGATCTTGGTTTGAAATATTGTAGAATCTCTATGAGAGGACACTCATACTAGAGGACACCTCTCTCTATACAAAGGACAGTTTTCAATGTCAAAATTATCATTTTTACTAATAAGCAGCAATTCTCCTGTATGAGGACACCCCCTCTCTAAAAGATACTTAGGCTCTGAAATTAGGTGTCCTTTCCAAGAAAGTTCTACTGTACTGTATAAGAACTACTAAAACCTAATACAGGTTTGTAATAAATCTCTTTTAGAATAATTGATGATAAAGGCTTTCTCTTTATATGAAGATCTTGGTTTGAAATACTGTAGAATCTCTATGAGAGGACACTACCACTAAAGGACACCTCTCTCTATACAAAGGACAGTTTTCAATGTCAAAATTATCATTTTTACTAATAAGCAGCAATTCTCCTGTATGAGGACAACCCCCTCTCTAAAGGACACTTTAGCTCTGAAATTAGGTGTCCTTTCCAAGAAAGTTCTACTGTACTGTCTAAGAACTACTAAAACCTAATACAGGTTTGTAATAAATCTCTTTTAGAAGAATTGATGATAAAGGCTTTCTCTTTATATGAAGATCTTGGTTTGAAATACAGTAGAATCTCTATGAGAGGACATTCATGCTAGAGGACACCCCTCTTTACACAAAGGACAGTTTTCAATTACTCAGTCAAAATTACTAATTTTTTACTAATATGCAGCAATTCTCCCGTATGAGGACACCCCTCTCTAAAAGATACTTAGGCTCTGAAATTAGGTGTCCTTTCCAAGAAGGTTCTACTGTACTGTATAAGGACTTTTAGGACCAAATACAGGTTTGTATGTGATAAAAGTGGTGTCTTTTAGACGATAGTTAATAAAAGCTTTACTGTCTTTCTAGGAAGCCTTTGGTTTGAAATACAGTAGAATCTCTATGAGAGGACACTCTGGCTAGAGGACACCTCTCTACGAAGGAAGGGCAATTTTCATCACCAAAAATCACCATTTTATTAATTAGTAACTCTCCAGTAAAAGAACACCTGTCTCTAAAGAACACTTTGGCTCTGCAACTGTTGCCCCTTAGTGAGAGGTGTTCTCTACTGAGCTATGTAAAAGTTTTCCGCCTCCGTATTCAGTTCTGTCTTTGAATCCCCATCTATTGGAAGCCCAAATCCACCTTGCCATAGTATTACCGTTGGGTTTACGTAGCATTTTTAAAGGGTTGACAGTAGTTACAAAGAGCTTCTACCTACCTTGATAGATAATGTGGCAGGGTCAATGTGCTTGATGAAGATGTCTCGGCCGGCAGTGTAGAGGTTACCCTGGAGCCAGGCCATCGTGGTGTCCCCGGACAGGAGGGCCATGGACTGGGGACATCACATCAGCTACTGAAGCATTTGAGAGCCTGACTCATCAGTGGTGAACACTGATTCACCTATTTATTCAACCATACCGCTTTTTAGAGCTCTACAATGTGTACAGTAGCTCTGGACTAAGAACAACACTACATCAGCTGATGCTTTGAGATAAGAAAGAAGACATCAGCTACTGAAGTATTTGAGAGCCTGACTCATCAGTGGTGAACACTGATTCTCCAGTTTATTCAACCATACCGCTTTTTACAGCTCTACAATGTGTACAGTATCTCTACAAAGATTGACCTACTTCGTACACATTCTTCTTCTTCTTTCTTATCTCCACTCAATCATATTAAGGTATCAAGCTTGTTGATGGTGTCTGCCAGGGAAGAGTAGAGCTCATCAATGGATGAGTCAATAACTTCATATACATAATGAGAGCAAATTAATTAGAAAAGACATTGATGTTGAGAAAAATTGAAGGAAGACTTGAAATGAACCTGGCTAGAAGAGGTCAAGAAATCTGCCAGAAAGTCACTAGATGAACTACAAGTGATGTTCATTAATAGATCAAATCGAGGTATATTTGTTCGAGGTCACCAAAATTTAAACTTGACTTGAAGGACAGTAACAATAACAAAGGTTTTAAAAAAAGCATTATGTGTTTAGAGGTATTGGGGAATTTTTCTTCAAACTTTTCAATACAAGAAAATAAGACCTAATCTAAATAATTTATTAGTGTGTGACGTTTCGGCAACAACATTGTCACCATCATCAGACAAAAAAAATAAAAATTATTCTTTTGTCTGATGATGGTGACAATACCGTTGCCGAAACGTCACACACTAATGAATTATTTGGATTAGGTCTTATTTTCTTGTATTATAATCTATAATCCAAATTGTGGTTTATCCCTTCAAACTTTTCTAATAGCAGTAAAACCTATGTTAAGAAACAACCCAGCTCTTACTCTTCTGAATGGGTTTTATGACAGATGTTTCTGTACGTGATCACAAGATCTCTTGATGACAGAGGTATGATATCTTAGCCACAGCCATGACATTGTCTGAAATGGTAACTTCAGCTGGTAGAGGATAGTTAATATTCCAAAATATAGTTTCTCTTCTTCAATCTCAGCCCATATATGTTTGCACGAACTCTGCCTTTACCGGTCCCAAGCCCGGATGAAAAAGGAGGAGGGGGAGCAGTAACAAGCTCACTAAAAAACCTGGGTTCAGCTGGCCCGGCTGATAGTACCCTGTAAGGGCTCCTAATCCAGGGATACAGGATGGAAAATTACCATTTTTACTAATTAGCAATAGGGAGTAAGAGAACACCTCTCCTTAGAGAGGACTTTAGCTCTACAACTAGGTGTTATCCTTTAAAGGGAAGTAGTTCCCTGTATAACCACATTGCTGTTATAACGTGGTTTAGACATTGTTTTTAACCCAGAAATTTCTCTCTACATTATCTTTCTCAATAGCTTGTCTATAACATTGCCCATCTATAGCATCTCTTCCATGGGAAGAGAATCCAACAAAAAAAAGGTGATGTTCTGTGATGTTTGCCCTCCGTATCCATTAGACTACATGACAATAATGAAAAAGGAGTCAGTTCTTCTGTCATTTGAGAGAGAAAAAAAAATCCATCCAGGGAAGAGTATCTTGAAAAATATATAATTTTATTAACTCAAGCTTTCGGGCCTTGGAGAGCCCTTCTACAAGAGTAAGGTTAAATATCACAGCACTTCATTGTGATAAAAGTTTATATATATAGTTAAACCTGTCTATAGCACCCCCTCTTGGGACTTAGCAAAATAGGGTGCTATAGACAGGTCACCTTTAATGTAAAATGTTTACATTTTAATGTTTAAAATCGGGCGCTATAGAGAGGAAGGCGCTATTTAGAGGGGGCGCTATAGAGAGATTTAACTGTATATACGAATTGCTTGATTTACATAACTGAGATTGAATTTAGAGAAAAGTATTTTTTTTAAATTGTCACTTTTAGTCTGATAGATTTCCTTATTGGCAACTTGTCTCATTCCTTAATTCAAGTGAACTACGTTGTTGCAGCAGCCACCAATTAGAGGATAGCTGTCATTTGCATATTTACTAATGCAGTAGAGTCTCCCGTTAAAGTCCATAGCCTAAAAACATGACCCAGTCTCTACTGGAGGTAGTGGTCCCTTATCAGAGACTCTGTCATGTCAGGCCATATCCTGGAGTCTTTCAACTGAAAAACAGTCTCTGATAAGTCTCTGATCAGAGACTCTGTCATGTCAGGCCATATCCTGGAGTCTTTCAACTGAAAAACAGTCTCTGATAAGTCTCTGATCAGAGACTCTGTCATGTCAGGCCATATCCTGGAGTCTTTCAACTGAAAAACAGTCTCTGATAAGTCTCTGATCAGAGACTCTGTCATATCAGGCCATATCCTGGAGTCTTTCAACTGAAAAACAGTCTCTGATAAGTCTCTGATCAGAGACTCTGTCATATCAGGCCATATCCTGGAGTCTTTCAACTGAAAAACAGTCTCTGATAAGTCTCTGATCAGAGACTCTGTCATGTCAGGCCATATCCTGGAGTCTTTCAACTGAAAAAACAGTCTCTGATAAGTCTCTGATCAGAGACTCTGTCATGTCAGGCCATATTCTGGAGTCTTTCAACTGAAAAACAGTCTCTGATAAGTCTCTGATCAGAGACTCTGTCATGTCAGGCCATATCCTGGAGTCTTTCAACTGAAAAACAGTCTCTGATAAGTCTCTGATCAGAGACTCTGTCATGTCAGGCCATATCCTGGAGTCTTTCAACTGAAAAACAGTCTCTGATAAGTCTCTGATCAGAGATTCTGTCATGTCAGGCCATATCCTGGAGTCTTTCAACTGAAAAACAGTCTCTGATAAGTCTCTGATCAGAGATTCTGTCATGTCAGGGCCATATCCTGGAGTCTTTCAACTGGAAAACAGTCTCTGATAAGTCTCTGATCAGAGATTCTGTCATATCAGGCCATATCCTGGAGTCTTTCAACTGAAAAACAGTCTCTGATAAGTCTCTGATCAGAGACTCTGTCATGTCAGGCCATATTCTGGAGTCTTTCAACTGAAAAACAGTCTCTGATAAGTCTCTGATCAGAGACTCTGTCATGTCAGGCCATATCCTGGAGTCTTTCAACTGAAAAACAGTCTCTGATAAGTCTCTGATCAGAGATCTGTCATGTCAGGCCATATCCTGGAGTCTTTCAACTGAAAAACAGTCTCTGATCAGAGACTCTGTCATGTCAGGCCATATCCTGGAGTCTTTCAACTGAAAAACAGTCTCTGATCAGAGACTCTGTCATGTCAGGCCATATCCTGGAGTCTTTCAACTGAAAAACAGTCTCTGATAAGTCTCTGATCAGAGATCTGTCATGTCAGGCCATATCCTGGAGTCTTTCAACTGAAAAACAGTCTCTGATCAGAGACTCTGTCATGTCAGGCCATATCCTGGAGTCTTTCAACTGAAAAACAGTCTCTGATAAGTCTCTGATCAGAGACTCTGTCATGTCAGGCCATATCCTGGAGTCTTTCAACTGAAAAACAGTCTCTGATCAGAGACTCTGTCATGTCAGGCCATATCCTGGAGTCTTTCAACTGAAAAACAGTCTTTGATAAGCGACTGCCTTCAGTATAGACCCAGTTAAGCAATATTTTTAGACTATGGACTTTCATTGAAGACTCTACTTTTTTTTTTGCTTATCCCTAGTACACATGGTACAGGCCATGATAATCATGATGGGTAGAAGTAAGCGACTGCTTTTACTGTAAGTGCACCACATGTCTACACATGTGAAAAGCAGTTCGACATTGCACTTACAAATGTGCCAGAGCCCCGTTTGGTTACTTGCACTCGCTGGTAGGGTTGGACTTTTGCAAGAATCGGGGGCCAATGGAGCATTTTTTTTTTCTTTAAACATAAAAAAAAAAACCCAGGTCGTAGCGGACGAAAACCAAGGGTTCAACCATCCTTCCATCGACCCCTACAGACTCTACTAAGTCATGATTGTCAGAAATTGACAGCTTATACTACAATTAAAAATTACTAGTTAAACTTTATCAAGCTCTAACCTGTTGTTGTTTCTTATCCCCTTGGTAAAGATTACACAAATTCCATGAATCCATGCTCCTCAAGCTGTTTGATGATAAGCAGCTGCCTCTCCCAAAGGTCCTGTTTAGTGCATTTAATGCAAGCCAAAATGTGGCTTGATAACTTAATATGATCGAGTGAAGATAAGAAAGAAGAAGACAAGTTAAATATAGTGTATCACACAAAATCAACAAAGTACACTCATAGACAAAACTTGAAGTGGAAAGTCATTAATGTCATCAGTCATCTATTTTTAAAGGAGACAGAGATGTTCACACTTGGTTATCTCGTGTGTCTTCAATAAATGTCACTGTAATAACTTTCAGAGTTATTGTCTGAATCCCAATATATATGGTAAAAGGTACAACTTCCTTAAGTTTTGTCCATGAGTGTATATTTCAGAGTTATTGTCTGAATCCCGATATACATGCTAAAAGGTACAACTTCCTTAAGTTTTGTTCATGAGTGTATCTTTCAGAGTTATTGTCTGAATCCCGATATACATGCTAAAAGGTACAACTTCCTTAAGTTTTGTTCATGAGTGTATATTTCAGAGTTATTGTCTGAATCCCGATATACATGCTAAAAGGTACAACTTCCTTAAGTTTTGTCCATGAGTGTATCTTTCAGAGTTATTGTCTGAATCCCGATATACATGCTAAAAGGTACAACTTCCTTAAGTTTTGTCCATGAGTGTATATATCAGAGTTATTGTCTGAATCCCGATATACATGCTAAAAGGTACAACTTCCTTAAGTTTTGTTCATGAGTGTATATTTCAGAGTTATTGTCTGAATCCCGATATACATGCTAAAAGGTACAACTTCCTTAAGTTTTGTCCATGAGTGTATATATCAGAGTTATTGTCTGAATCCCGATATACATGCTAAAAGGTACAACTTCCTTAAGTTTTGTTCATGAGTTTATATTTCAGAGTTATTGTCTGAATCCCGATATACATGCTAAAAGGTACAACTTCCTTAAGTTTTGTCCATGAGTGTACAGTAAAACCCCGCTAATACGAACCCTGGATATAACGAACCTTCCCTTATAACGAACCCACGCCGATTCCCAATTCCATTCCATTGAAAATACCATCGTTATAACGAACTTTTCGATTTTTAGAATAACGAACTACCCCTATAACGAACCTATTTTCGGTCCCAAAATGATAAAATCTATGTAAAATACTATGCTTATAACGAACTTAGAATTGTAATTTAAAAAAAAATTAAAACATCCAAATTTTTAGCATGTTTCAGCTCGCGGATCGCGATTTCAAAACAATAAATTTAGCGGCATTGTTTGTTTTGAATTTTGCACTTTATTTTTGCTGTATGTTGTATAAATTTTAACACATTATACTTTTTATTAAATATAATATATTTTCATCCATTAAATTTTAAATATAAAAATACAAATGGCTTCCAAAATGAAGAAAACAAAGGCATATTAAAAACAAAAGCGTTATTTCTTTAAAAAAAAAAAGGCCATTTTCAGAACTTTTCAAAGTGAAACAACACAGGCAAAATGTTAAGAACATATTAAAATAAGAGAATATAACTTTTCTATTATAAAAGATAAAATATAAAGCCATTAAAAATTGTTACAAAGAGGAATCAACCTCAACTTTTGCCGCGATCGCGATCGTACGTTTTAGGGCTAAAAAAAAAATTCCTAATAAATGGTCCCGTGATCAAACAAAAACTATTTTTATGCCATTAACTATGATGATTTTAAAGTCAGCAATGTTTTGCATGACAGGTTTAAAAAAAACGAAATCTAGATCTAGAAGAATATGTGGGAAAATGAAATGGAAGAAAAACCCCAACTTTATTTGAATGGTGCAATGCTTGAAGAATGCTTTGAAGCAACAAGGTATTAGAGTAATTTTTCCAAGTAAACAATGTATTATATAATGTGATAATGATGTTTTAAAATCATTTTATATCTTTGAATATATATATTTAATAAAACTTTGCCTAGGATTTGTCTTGATTTTTAAATTAGACATAGAGGTACATGTATGTTAATGATAAGAAGAACCCCACCGGTGCACAGAGGAGGCCCTGGAGTGGATTCGTCACCTCGACATTCCACTCTAGAGAAACTTGCCAACATTGTTGTATTGTGCTGTAAAAAACAATATCATACGCAATATATATATATATAAGAAGAACCTATCATCTAATGATTTCTATTATTATTCAGTATTAATGTAAGGAAATTGGTCAATTAAGGGAATTAAAACAAAGTGACCACTATTAAGAGGAAGCCTCTTCTTGTGTGTATGGCTGTCCTTTAATTATAAGGTCTAAAAATTTTGAAAAGTAAAAAAAAAAGCCAAACCGTGGCTATAGTGAACCGTGGCTATAGTGAACCAAAAGCTCTGTCCCATTGGGGTTCACTATAGAGGGGTTTTACTGTATATGGAAAAAAAGGCTCGAGGTAACACAGAAACTATTACATTAAAGCTTTAAGAGTTTTTACCCGAAAGCTTGCGCTCGTTTTATATAAAAAAGACACCCATCTTCCTTATCGCCTGGTTCATTTCAAAGTTTACTAGGAAGAGTTCTTTGCAACAATTTGGATTATAGATTATAAACAAATGTTAATAAAACCAAATCCAAATAAATAAATAAATAGTGTGTGATGGTTCTGTAACAGCGCATTATTACCATCATCAGACAAAAATACTCAATCATTCAGTTACTTTTTGTCTGATGACAGTAAAAATACTGTTACCGAAACGTCATACACTATTTATTTATTTGGATTTGGTCTTATTACCTTGTATTTATTGCTCCCCTATAGCAAACTTCTCTTTTTTTCTTGGCTCTTCCTCTCTTCCTGACACTAGTTTCTGATCTCTGTTGTAAGATTGGGCCAGACCTTTTATTCTACCTAAAAATAAGCTCAGTTCATATCCTTTTACAGTTAAACCTCAATATAACAGCATTAAGCTCTTAGCTTTGTTACGAGGGTGAGTAGAAAAGTAAGGTCTCCTATTTTTTTTTTCATAGAAAAACACATTTAATCACAATTTTTTATACATCATTGGAAAGGTTGGACACTTTGCTATTTTTCTACATAGTCGCCTTGATGCTCAATCACTTTTTTCATCCTGTCAACCAACTTTGTAATTCCAGTGTTGTACCACTCTCCCGCCGCCTCTTTGAGCCACTTGTCGACCCACCTGGCGGACACCTTTCTGTAGCCGAGGGTCTCAGACACAATCTTGTGCACGGAGAAGTGGCTGCAATCTTCATTCAGGCCATCCTCGATCTCTTCAAAGGTTATCCGCCGGTTTGCGCGCACCATTTCGTCGATTCGAGCCACAGTTGATTCCGGCAAACTCGGCCGCCCAGACCGCTGTTCATCGTGGACGTTTAACCTCGTTAAACTCCCGGCACCATTTCCGCACATTTTTGATGTCCATGCACTTCTCACCATACACTTCCGCTAACTGACGGTTACTGAGACCCTCGGCTACAGAAAGGTGTCCGCCAGGTGGGTCGACAAGTGGCCTCAAAGAGGCGGCGGGAGAGTGGTACAACACCGGAATTACAAAGTTGGTTGACAGGATGAAAAAAGTGATTGAGCATCAAGGCGACTATGTAGAAAAATAGCAAAGTGTCCAACCTTTCCAATGATGTATAAAAAGTTGTGATTAAATGTGTTTTTCTATGAAAAAAAAAAATATAGGAGACCTTACTTTTCTACTCACCCTCGTATAACAAAATTGATTATTTAAAACTTCGGAATTAGGAAGTTATAGTAGGAAAGTTCTAGAAAAGTAGACTCTCACTAGAGGACACTTCTCTACAAAGGACAGTCATCATCGGCAAAAAATGACCATCATCTATTTTTAAAGGAAACAGAGGTTGTTCACACTTGGTTATCTCGTGTGTCTTCCAATAAAGGTTATTGTAATATCTTTCAGAGTTATTGTCTGAATCCCGATATACATGCTAAAAGGTACAACTTCCTTAAGTTTTGTTCATGAGTGCATCTTTCAGAGTTATTGTCTGAATCCCAATATACATGCTAAAAGGTACAATTTCCTTAAGTTTTGTTCATAAGTGTATCTTTCAGAGTTATGTCTGAATCCCGATATACATGCTAAAAGGTACAACTTCCTTAAGTTTTGTTCATAAGTGTATCTTTCAGAGTTATGTCTGAATCCCAATATACATGCTAAAAGGTACAACTTCCTTAAGTTTTGTTCATAAGTGTATCTTTCAGAGTTATGTCTGAATCCCGATATACATGCTAAAAGGTACAACTTCCTTAAGTTTTGTTCATGAGTGTATCTTTCAGAGTTATTGTCTGAATCCCAATATACATGCTAAAAGGTACAACTTCCTTAAGTTTTGTTCATGAGTGTATCTTTCAGAGTTATTGTCTGAATCCCGATATACATGCTAAAAGGTACAACTTCCTTAAGTTTTGTTCATGAGCGTATCTTTCAGAGTTATTGTCTGAATCCCGATATACATGCTAAAAGGTACAACTTCCTTAAGTTTTGTTCATGAGCGTATATTTGCATTGTATTTATACCTTGTACTCTGGGGTGTGTAATGGGGGCCATTGAAAGTGAAACCAATGGGAGGCCTTGGGTTCAGTGCTTACTAACCCTAAACTAACGTAACATGTTCACTGGCAATGATAAGGATGGCTAAGTTTGTTTTAGGGTTTGTAAACACTGGAACCAATTCCCAAGACCTCCCGAAAAGAACCCAAATATTAAGGACTAATTGTGACATTTAGGTAGGATCATTGCAACTAGAATCAGGCTAGAGCAATTACTTCAACTAAAACTTATAATTATATTTTGTTTGCCATTCTCTTGTCCTTTTAAATTTTTCCTTCAAAATGTCTATTTTAAAATCATTTAAATATCGCTAATAAGTAATGTTAATGATGTTATTAGAAAGAAGGAATCATATATCGCCGCAACTCTTTTTTATTATTAACGCGATTAAAGAAGCTATAGTCGATATATGATTCCTTCTTTCTAATTTGTCGAAATCCGCAAACCGTTTACCATGAATGATGTTATTGTTGATGTGTATTTATGTTGCTGAAGTAAGATTTTCAGCTTGTGTTATTTGTATGATCATGAGGCATGCGGAATTTTTATGAGTTAATTATTATGTAAAGGTTGGTGTACATATTTACCTTCTCTTTATATTGAAAATCTTTAACGTTCCATATTTCTATAAAGTTAGTTCTCAAAACTGCCAACTTGTTGATAATTTCGTAAAACCTTATGCATTTAATGCTTCGTCCATTAATTTCCTCACATGTGGGCTCGAATTTTATCATTTTATTTAATTTTCTTCTTTAATAATTAAAAGTTTCAATTTGACGTCCTAAAATTAAATTAAGAAAACTCAGTCAAAATAACAGGAACACACGTGAAAATTTATAAACAAATATTATATATGATGATATAAAACAGAATATTATTTTCATTCAAAAGATTTAAAATATATTTTATGTTAGTGAAAAAAATTTTATTTTTTAAAATATTTTTATTTTGTATATAATATTATTTTTAAAATTTGAAAATTTTAAAAGTTTTTATTTAAAAATTCACTAAAAATGATCAAATAAATATTTCTGCCGGTACCATTTACCAAATTAATTAATAAGAAATAAAAGCGGTGGGGAACAAGCATCAAGAATTTGGAAGTTAATCTAATTTTATATGAAGATAATAATTGGTAAGAATATGTCATTCATTAAATTTTCACCTCTTCTTTTCATAAATGATTATCATTCCTTGACTTATATTTTTACTCTTATTGACCCTATATATTTTTTCAGTTATCTTGATTGAGAACTATTTATTAGTTAAAATAAAAGCGGTGGGGGACGATCACAAGGTATTATGAAATTAATTAAATTTGATAGGAGCCAACTGATTATCAAGCTTTTATGCTTCACTATTTTACCTTTTCAATCAATTTGCAATATATTTGCAAAACTACAAATGTTTTCAGATATAACAGAAAGAAAAACACCAATTTTCAATAACACACACAAGAGGCTGCGTTCCAAGCCTGAAATTAAATGGGATTACTCCTGGACCAAATCACTTTTATTAACATACTACATTGAAAAGTATGAAACTTGATAGGTGCTCTGGTTCTGTGGCACATGGATTTCTTGCTTGATTGTTGTCTATTTCTTAGAAATTCCTTAGCTATTTTACTTAGCGCTTTTTTTTTCATTTTATAAATGTACTAGTAGAAAAGCCCGTCCAAGGACGGGATCGGCTAGAGCAGGTGGATTGAGAGGTTTAAATCGGTTCAAGTTCGACTTTTCCTTTGGAACAGCATTTATGAAAAGTTTTACTGTATGTCGTACATTTTGGGCAAACTTGATCAAGTTGGCCACAAAAGTGCAGGGGAATTTGATCTTCCTCGAAACATGTCCCTGTTGGCAAAGGTAGATTATCTCCCTGTCGAATTCTTTGCATCCTCAGCCTACTGTTTTCCCTTTGAAGGGCTCTTTGATTTTCGCTCATATTCATTAGGTATTGCCGTTGTTGTTCATTATGCCTTCTCTTACGGGTGAATTTAAACGTTTTTTGTCGCTGCTGTTCAATACGACGTTGCTTTGCTTCGATGGCCTCAACAATAGAAAGGGCTTTTTAAGGAGCCATTGTTTATAAAATAAAATAATCAAGCTAAATTAAAAAATAAAATTATTTAAAAAATATTATTCCTCAAATATTCACCGAATAAATTGCCGACGTCACGTCACACGCCACGTCACACAGAATGGACCAATCCTATTTGGCTTCAACGAACAGACGCTTTATTATCCCGTGCTCAGTCCCATCTCATCACGTAGTCAGTCCCATCTCATCCCGTGCTCAGTCCCATATCATCCCGTGGTCAGTCCCATCTCATCCCGCTGTCAGTCCCATCTCATCCCGTGCTCAGTCCCATCTCATCCCGTGCTCAGTCCCATCTCAACCCGTGGTCAGTACCATCTCATCCCGTGGTCAGTCCCATCTCATCCCGTGCTCAGTCCCATCTCATCCCGTGGTCAGTTTCATCTCATCCCGTGCTCAGTCCCATCTCATCCCTTAGTCAGTTTCATCTCATCCCGTGCTCAGTCCCATCTCATCCAATGCTCAGTCCCATCCCATCCCGTGGTCAGTCCCATCTCATCCCGTGGTCAGTCCCATCTCATCCCGCTGTCAGTCCCATCTCATCCTGTGCTCAGTCCCATCTCATCCCGTGCTCAGTCCCATCTCAACCCGTGGTCAGTACCATCTCATCCCGTGGTCAGTCCCATCTCATCCCGCTGTCAGTCCCATCCCATCCTGTGCTCAGCCCCATCTCATCCCGTGCTCAGTCCCATCTCACCCTGCTGTCAGTCCCATCTCATCCCGTGCTCAGTCCCATCTCATCCCTTGCTCAATCCCATCTCATCCCGTGCTCAGTCCCATCTCATCCCGTGGTCAGTCCCATCTCATCCCGTGGTCAGTCCCATCTCATCCCGCTGTCAGTCCCATCTCATCCCGTGCTCAGTCCCATCTCATCCCGTGCTCAGTCCCATCTCATCCCGTGATCAGTCCCATCTCATCCCGTGATCATTCCCATCTCATCCCGTGCTCAGTCCCATCTCATCCCGTGCTCAGACCCATCTCATCCCGTGCTCAGTCCCATCTCATCCCGTGCTCAGTCCCATCTCATCCCGTGCTCAGTCCCATCTCATCCCGTGTTCAGTCCCATCTCATCCCGTGATCATTCCCATCTCATCCCGTGCTCAGTCCCATCTCATCCCGTGCTCAGTCCCATCTCATCCCGTGCTCAGTCCCATCTCAACCCGTGGTCAGTACCATCTCATCCCGTGGTCAGTCCCATCTCATCCCGTGCTCAGTCCCATCCCATCCTGTGCTCAGCCCCATCTCATCCCGTGCTCAGTCCCATCTAATCCTGCTGTCAGTCCCATCTCATCCCGTGCTCAGTCCCATCTCATCCCGTGGTCAGTCCCATCTCATCCCGCTGTCAGTCCCATCTCATCCCGTGCTCAGTCCCATCTCATCCCGTGCTCAGTCCCATCTCATCCCGTGCTCAGTCCCATCTCATCCCGTGCTCAGTCCCATCTCATCCCATGTTCAGTCCCATCTCATCCCGTGATCATTCCCATCTCATCCCGTGATCATTCCCATCTCATCCCGTGCTCAGTCCCATCTCATCCCGTGGTCAGTTTCATCTCATCCCGTGTTCAGTCCCATCTCATCCCTTAGTCAGTTTCATCTCATCCCGTGCTCAGTCCCATCTCATCCAGTGCTCAGTCCCATCCCATCCCGTGGTCAGTCCCATCTCATCCCGTGCTCAGTCCCATCTCATCCCGTGGTCAGTTCCATCTCATCCCGCTGTCAGTCCCATCCCATCCTGTGCTCAGCCCCATCTCATCCCGTGCTCAGTCCCATCTCATCCTGTGGTCAGTTTCATCTCATCCCGTGTTCAGTCCCATCTCATCCCTTAGTCAGTTTCATCTCATCCCGTGCTCAGTCCCATCTCATCCAGTGCTCAGTCCCATCCCATCCCGTGGTCAGTCCCATCTCATCCCGTGCTCAGTCCCATCTCATCCCGTGGTCAGTCCCATCTCATCCCGCTGTCAGTCCCATCCCATCCTGTGCTCAGCCCCATCTCATCCCGTGCTCAGTCCCATCTCATTCTGCTGTCAGTCCCATCTCATCCCGTGCTCAGTCTCATCTCATCCCTTGCTCAGTCCCATCTCATCCCGTGCTCAGTCCCATCTCATCCCGTGGTCAGTCCCATCTCATCCCGCTGTCAGTCCCATCTCATCCCGTGCTCAGTCCCATCTCATCCCGTGCTCAGTCCCATCTCATCCCATGTTCAGTCCCATCTCATCCCGTGATCATTCCCATCTCATCCCGTGATCATTCCCATCTCATCCCGTGCTCAGTCCCATCTCATCCCGTGGTCAGTTTCATCTCATCCCGTGTTCAGTCCCATCTCATCCCTTAGTCAGTTTCATCTCATCCCGTGCTCAGTCCCATCTCATCCAGTGCTCAGTCCCATCCCATCCCGTGGTCAGTCCCATCTCATCCCGTGCTCAGTCCCATCTCATCCCGTGGTCAGTCCCATCTCATCCCGCTGTCAGTCCCATCCCATCCTGTGCTCAGCCCCATCTCATCCCGTGCTCAGTCCCATCTCATTCTGCTGTCAGTCCCATCTCATCCCGTGCTCAGTCCCATCTCATCCCTTGCTCAGTCCCATCTCATCCCGTGCTCAGTCCCCATCTCATCCCGTGGTCAGTCCCATCTCATCCCGCTGTCAGTCCCATCTCATCCCGTGCTCAGTCCCATCTCATCCCGTGCTCAGTCCCATCTCATCCCGTGCTCAGACCCATCTCATCCCGTGCTCAGTCCCATCTCATCCCGTGCTCAGTCCCATCTCATCCCGTGTTCAGTCCCATCTCATCCCGTGATCATTCCCATCTCATCCCGTGCTCAGTCCCATCTCATCCCGTGCTCAATCCCATCTCATCCCGTGCTCAGTCCCATCTCAACCCGTGGTCAGTACCATCTCATCCCGTGGTCAGTCCCATCTCATCCCGTGCTCAGTCCCATCCCATCCTGTGCTCAGCCCCATCTCATCCCGTGCTCAGTCCCATCTCATCCTGCTGTCAGTCCCATCTCATCCCGTGCTCAGTCCCATCTCATCCCGTGGGTCAGTCCCATCTCATCCCGCTGTCAGTCCCTTCTCATCCCGTGCTCAGTCCCATCTCATCCCGTGCTCAGTCCCATCTCATCCCGTGCTCAGTCCCATCTCATCCCGTGTTCAGTCCCATCTCATCCCGTGATCATTCCCATCTCATCCCGTGCTCAGTCCTATCTCATCCCGTGGTCAGTTTCATCTCATCCCGTGCTCAGTCCCATCTCATCCCGTGGTCAGTTTCATCTCATCCCGTGCTCAGTCCCATCTCATCCAGTGCTCAGTCCCATCCCATCCCGTGCTCAGTCCCATCTCATCCCGTGCTCAGTCCCATCTCATCCCGTGCTCAGTCCCATCCCATCCTGTGCTCAGCCCCATCTCATCCCGTGCTCAGTCCCATCTCATCCCGTGCTCAGTCCCATCTCATCCCGTGATCATTCCCATCTCATCCTGTGATCATTCCCATCTCATCCCGTGCTCAGTCCCATCTCATCCCGTGCTCAGTCCCATCTCATCCCGTGCTCAGTCCCATCTCATCCGTGGTCAGTACCATCTCAGCAGGCCACGTCACTTAAGTGGGGGGGGGGGGGGGGGGGGGGGCGGCCAAGCCAATCAGGTTTGAACACGTCACACAGAATGGACCAATCCTATTCGGCTTCAACGAACAGACGCTTTATTATATGTGATGTCAAATTCCTTATTTGATAGAGTTGTGACTCAACAATTAACGCGACCGACTATTTAAATTATTCCCGCGCAGTAAATTTCTCCTTCATTTCGCCTGTCTCTGTTCTCGCCATTCAAAAGATATTTAAAAAAAATAATAATAATATTGAGAAATATAATTTCTCTGTATATCTAGAACTAATTTTTGAATTTTTATTTAATATTTCCTAATAATATATTTTTCTTAAGAAAATATGTCATTATTCTTAAAATATAGTTTGTAAAGTTCAAAATTTTCAACAAATAATTGGTTCTGAGTATAGGAATTTGAGTTAAAATGGCATATTACTTTTTTTAAAATAACAAATGTCTTTTTTTTTTTCAAGGCACATTTTTTTTTTGTATAAAATTTATTCTTTGAATAATTTTTATAATCCAAGAAAATTTTTATTATAACACGTATTTTTCTATTTTCAGGATCAGGATTTTGAATAAGTAATAAATGAATTAAAGATTTGTTTTCGTGTCTATATTAATAATAATAATAATAAAACAATGATATTTTAATCCGGCCACTTCGATTTGAAAAGTGTGTTTTTGTTTTTTGTCTTTCTTAAATTATGTTATTTCTAAATTTTAATGAACAATTTTAAAACTTTATATATTTTATATGGTAAGGGGACCCTAATTTATCAGAAAAATTATTGGTTACGTTAATTTAATCTTAATTATATACACACATATTATACTATTACAAGTCAACCTACTATGTCATTTCTTTTGCTTTTAATTTTTATACACTTGGCCCACAACTTTCTATTTTTGATAAGTTATATACATATGTACAATACAATTAGAAAATAGTTTCCTAGGTTACCAGTTTGTACACCATCGTGACGACAACTGTCCAATTCCTCAATTGACCATTTAGACAGTTGCAATTTCGCACACAATTCAAGGTTTTATTTATAAAATGGGTTTCGATTATGAGCACAGATATTTTAACGAGTTTCATTAATTGTCAAAAAATAATAAATATATTTAATAAGTATAGATTTTCAATATTTTTCATTTATATATATTTGTACAATAGAACTACCATAACAGGGCACTTTTACTACAAAATACAATTTTCATCATCAAAATTATCATTTAGATTAATTAGTTGTTCTTTGTTAAGAGGACACCTCTCTCTAAAGGATACTTTGTCTTTGCAACACAAGTGTCCCTTTTAGAGATAGACGAAGGATTGGTTTGATGATCTAATAGAATGGTCTGGAATTAGAATATTTGAGGGAGAATTACTCAGAACAAAATGAAATGGGTGTTTCATGATAGCCAATCTCCATATCTGAGATGGCACTACACAAATTGCATGAAAGTGGGTGAAATCTAATACTGCACATGACTGGTACAGAGCAGGAGGGACAAGCGCCGGTTCTGTCCTCCCAAGAGAACAACAGTCTTTGATTTCCAGACTTAATTCTGGACATCTACGGACAACAGAATGGTTGCAGGGTTTTCCCACTATGTACTAAGTGTCAACCTGCAACCCCAAAACACATTATTGACTGTATTGACTCATCCATTGATGAGCTCTACTCATCCCCGGCAAACACCATCAACAAGCTCTACAAGCTTGATACCTTGATATGATTGAGTGAAGATAAGAAAGAAGACACATCCCCAGCAGACACCATCAACAAGCTCTACAAGCTTGATACCCTGATATGATTGAGTGGAGATAAGAAAGAAGAAGACACATCTCCAGCAGACACCATCTACAAGCTTGATACCCTGATATGATTGAGTGGAGATAATAAAGAAGAAGACACATCCCCAGCAGACACCATCAGCAAGCTCTACAGGCTTGATACCCTGATATGATTGAGTAGAGATAAGAAAGAAGAAGACACATCCCCAGCAGACACCATCAACAAGCTCTACAAGCTTGATACCCTGATATGATTGAGTGGCGATAAGAAAGAAGACACATCCCCAGCAGACACCATCAACAAGCTCTACAAGCTTGATACCCTGATATGATTGAGTGGAGATAAGAAGAAGACACATCCCCAGCAGACACCATCAACAAGCTTTACAAGCTTGATACCCTAATATGATTGAGTGGAGATAAGAAAGAAGAAGACACATCCCCAGCAGACACCATCAACAAGCTTTACAAGCTTGATACCCTAATATGATTGAGTGGAGATAAGAAAGAAGACTACACAAAGTCAAGTTATTTATTTAGGTAACTTCCCCCCAGGTTCCTGGAGCATACAAAAGTCGCCAACTACCCAGGCTGACCTTCTGACACCTAAGACATCTTGGTTTTATTTACCATGTCAGTGGAAATCCAATCCAATACAATACATGAGGTGGAGTCATACAGATTTCTTTCTTGGGAGATTTTCTAGGGATGCTGTACTTGTTGTAGACAACATGAGGAAGGAAAGAGGGGTACACCTGTGGTTGGTCTGAAGTACCACTCTGTGTGACTTTGTTTCTTTTGGTCTCTTGACATGGAGCCGCTCCTATGGAGAACAGACAATTGATACATTAGCCGGGTACAGGGTGGCCCTACCAGGAGCTAAACTCCCGACGTCCTGTGCTACCTGTTTACACCCTCCCGCCACTTTGAGGCTGTAGGATAGGATTTTGGGAGGGATGCTGTACTTAGGAGGGTGGCCGTCAGGAATCTTTGGAATTGGAAGGTTGGGCAGGTGAAGTGGTCCACAGTTTGTTCTTCTTCTTCTTTCTTATCTCCACTCAATCACACTAAGGTATCAAGCTTGTAAAGCTTGAGACTTTTGATGGTGTCTACCGGGGAAGAGTAGAGCTCATCAATGAATGAGTCAATACAGTCAATAATATGTCTTGGGGTTGCAGGCTGACACTTAGTACATAGTGGGAAAACCCTGCAACCATTTTGGAAAGTCATTGTCCGTAGATGACCAGACTTAAGTCTGGAAATGAAAGACTGTTGTTCTCTTGGGAGGACAGAACTGGTGCTTGTCCCTCCTGCTCTGTACCTGTCATGTGCAGCATTAGATTTCATCTTCATCTTGGAAATGGGGGCAAGTTTGGTCTTCTTTCAATACCTTTGCAAAGTTTGCCTGAATATAACCATGACCAGTCAGAATTGTTGAGGTATGTTAAATTGCTCTCTAAGATGACATAGTAAACAAAATCTAAACTGTGGTCTGTAAGAAAGACAAATGTATAAAAGCTATGTGATGGTGAATATTGTAATGTGGCTAGATTTCATGACTTTTTTGTTATCTCATATGTTTTGTTGGGTTGTCATTAGAATTGACTTTATAGATGTTTATTGAGTATTTTATTTTAAATTTTAATGATATAAACACAAGGTAATAAGACCAAATCCAAATAAATAAATAGTGTGTGACGTTTTGGTAACAACACTGTTACCATCTTCAGACAAAAGTACTGAATAAAAGTGTTGAAATGGGATTCAGTACTTTTGTCTGAAGATAGTAACAACGCTGTTACCGAAACGTCACACACTATTTATTTATTTGGATTTTTGTCTTATTATCTTGTGTTTATAATCTATAATCCAAATTGTGGCTTATCATTTTAATGATATGTTTTAGTATGTGTGTATTTACACAAATTTGGTCTTAATTTAGTCTTGATTTTACAGGAAGCTTTTAGGATCCTCCTTTTTGGTTGTTGAGGTACAACCTGCACCACACAGATGAGGGCCAGCACCCTGAAACACGTATGTGGTTATTATTTTACATTTTATAATATTATTTGCTCCCTGGATAGCTAACAAACAACAGCAGCTCTTTTTACCCATCATGGAGACTTCAGGCTCCGTGACCTTGTATAATTATACAATAGGATATACAAAAGGTAATAAGACCTTAATAAGTACTCTTGTCTGAAGATGGTAACAACGCTGTTACCGAAATGTCACACACTATTTATTTATTTGGATTTGGTCTTAATACCTTGTGTTATAATCTATAATCCAAATTGTGCTTTATCTATACAATGGGATAAACACAAGGTAATAAGACCAAATCCAAATAAATAAATAGTGTGCAACACACTACAGAGTCAGGCTCTCCCATTAATTTTTCCATTACAGTAAGGGCAGTAGATATTGTTTAATTCAAAAAGAATCTTACGCGTCTAAAATAGTTTCTAAATTACACTATTTATTTATTTGGATTTGTGGTCTTATTACCTTGTGATTATAATCCAAATTGTGCCTTATCACAATAAGATAATAATAAAATAATTTTTATTGACCAAGAGATAATGGATTGGCAAAGAATGAAGATAAACCCAGACAAGACTAGATCCTACAGGAATTGCAATAACTGTCACAACACCCAACTCACTCCGGACCATATATACCCTGGTCATCCTTGCAGCCCTCTATATGGCAGACATCAATCCAGAAGAAGATATCCATACAGACAAGACACCTCAGGTGGCCGGTATTTTGATCAGGGTGCATGGACCGATCTGATCTGCTCCATGGACAAGACACCATAACCACAATGGGTTGGCCAATAATTGTAGAATAAATTAACATTTAATTGATATTAATTCCAAAAGATAGCACTCTACCAAAAAATGATTATTTGAGCAACCAAAATATGTCTAGTTAGGCTACATGACCTTCTATTTTTTCTTACTTTTTTTTCCCCCTTTAACCTATTTAGTAATATTTATAACTGGCATTGATAAGGCACAATTTGGTTTATAGATTATAAACACAAGGTAATAAGACCAAATCCAAATAAATAAATAGTGTGTGACGTTTCGGTAACAGCGTTGTTACCGAAACGTCACACACTATTTATTTATTTGGATTTGGTCATATTACCTTGTATTTATGGATTATGGATTGTGCTCAACAGCAACAAAAATAAAATTAGAAGAAATAATGGAAATAGCTGAAAAACAAAAGATACAAATTATAGCCCTACAGGAAACCAAATAAATGAAAAGTACAATCTCAAATATAAAAACTACAGTATTCTCAGAAAAGACAGAAATAAAGAAGGGGGTGGCCTTGCATTTTTAATCAAGAATTTGTACTATGAAGACATAGCCATTAATATCCCAAACACATCAGACCTCGAAGCCCAAGGTATCAAAGTCTACCTCAATCAAAACAAAACCATCAACATATTCAATATGTATCACCCACCAAACAATAAACTTATTGACGATGGAACAATGGCTCAATTTCTTACAGACAACACTATTATTGTAGGTGACCTTAATGCCAAACATCAACTATGGGGATGTTCCATGCCAAACCCAAGAGGCAAAATACTTTCAAACTTATTTGACGACAATGCCTTCATGTGCTTAAATAATGGGAATCCTACCCACCATTCCTTAAGTTATAATACCGCACAAGCCCTTGATATAAGTTTCTCCAGTCCTGACATTTTCCACAAATGCAAATGACAAATATTAAAAAGTATTGGAAGTGATCATTTGCCTATTTTGATAGAAATTAGCACTAAGACCAAAACCAGCTCAATTAAAGAAAAATTCTGGAACTTCAAAAAGGCTAATTGGAATCTTTACCAGAAAAACACCAATGAAGACTTTGGAAGAGCACCCACTAGAATAAAAGATCTGGAACAAAATTGGATATCTTTCAAAAACACCATTATTAAAGCAGCCAAAGTTTCAATACCAAGAGGTAATATTAAGAAATGGATTCCAAATTATACACACCAGGCAAAAGATATTCAAACACTTATAACTAAAAGAAATGAACTACAAAAAAAGTGCATCCAAAACCAAACAAATTGTAGAACTGAACTGAACATTGTGAATGCAAAAATAAAAAGATTATACGTAAATATGAAAAAGGAAAAATGGAAACAAACTTGTGAAAACCTGAACCCAAGAAACCCAAATACAAAACTTTGGCATTTGGCAAAACAAATTGACAAAGCCCAGCCACAAACTGAAAACACAAATATGATTAAGAATACAGATGGTACCCCAGCAACTAATGACAAAAATGCTGCTAATCTTTTAGGTAATTCATATCAAATAAGTAGTAAAATCAAATTTGAAATAAAAGATAAGAAAGTTGAAAAAAAGGCCAGAAAGATTATCCATGACTGTAAAAACGTCACTAGCACTTATAATATTTTCCATGAAAAAATCAATATGAAAGAGCTAGATTATGCATTAGAAAACAATGACATTAATGATATTAAACTTGGGCAAAAATGGCAAAGAAAGACTTCTTGATATTTTCAATAACTCCTGGAAAACTGGAAAATTGCCTCAAGACTGGAAAACTGCAACAATAATTCATATTAAAAAACTTGACAAATCTGCTGATGACCCAAAAAACTACCGACCTATCTCCCTCACAAGTATTTGCTGCAAATTAATGGAAAAAATTATACTCAGACGACTCACCTACCACCCCGACACAAGAAATCTCTTACCAGAAGAACAATATGGATTTAGAAAAGAACATGGGACAATAGACCAACTCTTATTTTTTACACAAAAGGTAAAAGATGCACAAACAGAAAACCAACTAACCACACAATAGCAGCTTTTTTAGACCTTACACAAGCTTTTGATAAGGTATGGAAAAACAAGTTAATTACAAAATTATACAAACATTTCAAAATTGATGGAAAAGCTATCACTTGGATAAATGATTTCCTTAAAAATAGATACATCAGGGTCAAATATAATGGCACTCTATCTAAAACCTTCAAATTGTACCAAGGATTACCATAAGGATCAGTCCTTAGCCCAACTCTCTTCACCCTATTTATTGCAGGCATAGAAGAAAAAATTTCACATAATACCAATATTGGACTTTTCGCTGATGACATTATTCTATGGAGCAGCAACACTAACTGGAAAAAAGCTGAAAGGGATTTGAACAAGACTCTTCTCCACCTAGAAAATTTTTCTAATAAACATAAATTAGAATTTAACCCTCAAAAATCTGAAACCTGTCTTTTTACTACCGATAAGAAACTATACAAAATAAGACCAAAAATTATTTTGAAAGAACAACAATTGCATTATAATAAACATCCTAAATATCTCGGCTACACCCTGGATCCAGAAATTAACTCCAGTAAACATATTGAAGAAGTTATTAGAAAAGGAAGAGACCGACTAAAAATCCTGAAGTATATTTCAGGAAGAGAGCGGGGAGCCGAAGCAACCACACTAAAATTAACTTACACATCTCTAATTAGACCTATCCTGGAATATGGATATCAAATCTATGGTACAGCATCTGAAACAAACCTAAAATCACTGGAAAGGATACAACTAAGCGCATCTAGAATTATTACAGGTCTTCGAAATACCTGCCCTAATGATATTGTACTTTACGAGACAGACATTATGCCCTTAAAGGATAGAAGAAGCTACAATCTGCCAAAATATATAAACAAAATAAAAAGTTATGGAAACAAGCACAGAACTTCCAATTACATACTTAATTGGGAATCCAATATAAGACTCAAAAAAGAAGGCCCTCTCCACCTGGCCAAAAGAAATGAATTTTTAAAATATAAAGTGGAAAAAAATTATTTAGCAGAAAAAATATCTCCATGCGAACCACTACAAAATGTTATTTTTAATGCCACTTTAAATGAACCCACCAACAAACAATACCAAAATCCAGAATACTTAAAACAATTATCATTAGAAATAATTAGCAACATTCCTAAAAATGCAATAACTATCTATACCGATGGTAGCAGAGACGAGCTAGGACACACTGGCAGTGGCTGTCTCATCAAAACCACAAATGGCATTGAGAAAATGAACAGAAGAAACCCAGGCTATGAAGCCTTAAAATCCATCAGAAATACTAATTATCAAGATATCTGGATTCTCTTACTGATAGTAGAAGTGCCATACAACACTTGAGTTACACAGGGGAACTCAGAGACAAAGTAAGCAGGAACATAATTGGTTATCTCCAAAAACTCTCAAAAACCTCAAAATTCACCTTCAATGGATACCCTCACACGTTGGCATTGAAGGCAATGAAGCTGCTGATGTGCTAGCGAAAAAAGGCACAAAAGAACCCTTCTAGAGAAAAATAAACTTACTTTTAAAGAAATAGAAACAATAGCCAAAACAAAAATAAACAAGAACTGGAGGATACCACCTAAGCACAGTTGGTACAGTGGAGTGAACCCAGGAGGAGCTCTGAACATCAGAAATAGACAGCATCAAACAACACTAACAAGATTTAGAACAGGCCATCTCAAGCCATTGAAGATAGAAAATAATAACAAAATTTATCCCACTTGCCCAAAATGTAGTTTGGTACCTGCAGCTCCAGAACACATTTTGGCTTGCATTAGATGCACTAAACAGGACCTTTGGGAGAGGCCGCTGCTCATCATAAAACAGCTCGAGGAGCATGAACTCATGGAATTCGTGTAATCTTTACACAAGGGGATAAGAAACAACAACAACAACAACCTTGTATTTATAACTGGCTTTTCAGTTCAAGAGAGTTGGGCATTCATTGAAAATGATATAAATAGAATGCACCACAATTACAGTTAGGACTATTGTAGTACGCTTACAAGATTATTATCCATGCAGATGATAACCTACACAAAACACATCATTGACTGTATTGACTCATCCATTGATGAGCTCTACTCATCCCCAGCAGACACCATCAAAAGTCTCAAACTCTACAAGCTTGATATCTTAATATGATTGAGTGGAGATAAAAAAGAAGAAGACAATTCTGCTAATTGATAAGGGACAATTTGATTATAGATTATAACTACAAGGTAATAAGACCAAATCCAAATAAATAGTGTGTGACATTTCAGTAACAGTGTTGTTACCATCATCAGGTAAAAAACTTGATTCAGTTACTGTCTAAAGATGATAACAACATTGTTACAGAAACGACACACACTATTTATTTATTTGATCTTATTACCTTGTGTTCAGTTAAATCTGTAAAAGAGAGATGTACTTATCCCAAGTACACATGGTACAGGCCATGATAATCATGGTGGGTCATTAGCAACTTCCTTTTACTGTAATGTACTGCACTTTACTGTTCTGCAAACTCAAGAGTTCCACGAGGCCAGACTATATATATATTGCGTATGATATTGTTTTTTACAGCACAATACAACAACGAGGCCAGACTATCTCTGTTGTATGATAAGGTACAATTTGGATTATAGATTAGAAACACAAGGTAATAAGACCAATATCTAAATAAATAGTGTGTATAATATATCGTAGCAGCATTATAATATCAACAGAGATTCAGTACTTTTGTCTTTCGGATGATGGTAACAATTGTGTTACCAAAACATCACCCACTATTTATTTGGTTTTGGTCTTATTACCTTGCGTTTAATACAAGAAAATAAGACCTAATCCAAATAATTTATAGTGTGTGACGTTTCGGCAACAGCATTGTCACCATCATCAGACAAAAGAATAAATGAGAAAAATATCACAGCAAGTTCTTAAATAGTATTGTTAACTGTTATTAAGAACTTGTTGTGATATTTTTTCTCATTTATTCTTTTGTCTGAAGATGGTGACAATGCTGTTGCCGAAACGTCACACACTATTTATTTATTGGGATTAGGTCTATTTTCTTGTATCTATAATCCAAATTGTGCTTTATCATCTTGTGGTTTAAGTTAGTACTGTTTTGGTTGGGAGATTTGAAAAAAGAGATTGAAAGAGAATAATTGTATATTTTTAGGTGAAGAAAGAGAAAAAAACTCTTAAAAACACCTTCTGGAGACTTAGCAACCCACTGAAAGACGCTGAGAACTATTTCAGAAAAGAAAAATATAGCAATAGAACTCTATAATTTCTACAGATCAATTGTAAATAGATTCATGCACAAAAGAGGTAGTGAGGAAAGTTTTAGAACAGATGACTAAATAAATCCCTTTTCACACAAAGACTCGCGTGCACAAGGGGAAAGAGAGAGGAATTGCTGTATTGTTTTGTTGTTGTATGGCGAATCCATACAGGGCAATGGGCCCTAATAAAAGCCTTTTTGTTGTTGTTGAGAAAATTTTTTGTTTAAAGTGTTGGTAGTTGTTCCCACACCAGTTCTTGGAAGTTGTGCACAACTAGCTTTTCTCAAGACTTCTTTAGGGTTTAGTAAGAACTCTTTCTTTTCTATTTGATCCGATGATGTGTTGTGGTGAGACAGAGTTTATGAGATAAACACAAGGTAATAAGACCAAATCCAAATAAATAGTGTGTGACGTTTCGGTAACAATGTTGTTACCATCTTCAGACAAAAGTACTGAAATGTAGTTTGGTACCTGCAGCTCCAGAACACATTTTGGCTGGCATTAGATGCACCAAACAGGACCTTTGGGAGAGGCCGCTGCTCATCATAAAACAGCTTGAGGAGCATGAACTCATGGAATTCGTGTAATCTTACACAAGGGGATAAGAAACAACAACAACAAAGTACTGAATGAGAAATTTTATCACAGCATGGTTTAAATAGTTACTCTAAACCATGCTGTGGTAAAATTTCTCATTCAGTACTTTTGTCTGAAGATGGTAACAACGCTGTTACCGAAACATCACATACTATTTATTTTATTTGGATTTCGTCTTATTACCTTGTGTTTATAATCTATAATCCAAATTGTGTCTTATCAGTTTACGAGGTAGTTGATGCAGAGTGGGAAAACATTCTCATCTCTCCTCAAATGGCAAGGGTTTCAGTTTGCCTTTTCTAAACCTCCTGCTGGAATCACTGCATGAGAGAAATTGGGACTCAAAAAGTTCTCCTGGTGTTTTTTTGCTTCTGTACTTTGTGTTTGGAATATATAAATAATGAAATTGTGAACTTCAGTTATCTTTTTCTTCTTCTTTCTTATCTCCACACTGGGTGAAGTAGAATGTGTCTGCCTTTGTCATTAAGACTGGGAGCACTACTCAGTGGCAGGCCAACTTAGCTCCAAAATAAATGGCCGCCTCTAACATGAGGAACAGACGCTATGTGCAGCCACTCCTAACATGGAGTACAAACGCTGCTCATCCTGTATCCCTGGATTAGAAGCCCTAACAGGGGTACTATCAGCCGGGCCAGCTGAGCCCAGGTTTTTTAGTGAGCTTGTTACTGCTCCCCCTCCTCCTTTTTCATCCGGGCTTGGGACCGGCAAGGGCGGAGTTACTTCAGTTATAAATCTGATAAGATACAATTTGGATTATAGATTATAAACACAAGGTAATAAGACCAAATCCAAATAAATAAATAGTGTGTGACATTTTTTAAAACAATACTGTTACTGAAAAATGTTATAAACTATAACCGGTTGTATGTGTATGTTATAACCGATGTCATTAAAGATTTTGCTCTTCCTTAAGTTTTGTCCATGAGTGTATATATACATATTATATAATCTAAATATAAAAATATTCTGTGATTTAAAAAATATATATTTTATTTTCATTCATTGATTTCATTCATTTGATTCATTGATTCTACTTGTTTTTTGACCATAGTTTTAGAATATGACGACTTTTAATACTTGTTGTAAATAGGTAGTTATCTAACCTATTTTTGAAAAATCACTAATATAGAATTTATGAAATAAATTCTATATAACTGTGAAAAATGTCTTATTGTAATTTTTCTTCAAGTAATTTAAAATAAAAACTACTTGTTTAAAATAAAATAGTAAATAATTATTCTCCTGCTTTTCTTTTAAGATGACACGACTACAAACGATACCATTAAGTACTCATGTACTCAAAAGAACCAGCAATTAATCTCTATTTCAAAATAATATTTATTATAACATACATGAAGAAAGCATTCCAACTTTTGCACTTTACCAAAATGCCAAAGCCCTGCTTGGTTACTTGTACTTGCTGGTGGATTAAACTTGTACAAGAATCTCAGGGCCCATTGAACTTGGAATTTGTGGAATTAGATATCAGGTTGTGGTTTTTGAGAATAGGCAATGCGTACTATTCCTCCCCAAACCCTCTATTGACGTGTCCCTAGTTTCATCCAGATCTGCTAAGTATCAAGAGGATGTGGTGCAGTTGAGCAGAGTGGAGGACCAACACCAGAACAAGCGTCCTCGGCTGGAGTTGGATGATGAGGAGCTCTGGGGTCCGGAGATGACGGCTGAGGAGGTGGATACCATTCAGAGTCAGGTGTCCACCATCGAGTCCCAGTTCTCCATCAGTGCCATCATCCCACTTGGGGGCGTACTGCCCTCCACGTCCTCTAAGGTAATCTATACTTGGCTTACACCATCTCATCACAACACTCTAGCACTTTGGGTCCAACCTCATATCAACAACAGGACATTCTGATATCACTAAAAAGGAGGAGGGGGAGCAGTAACAAACTCAAAAAACCTGGGTTCAGCTGGCCCGGCTAATAGTACCCTGTAAGGGCTCCTGATCCAGGGATACAGGATGAGCAGCATTTGTACTCCATGTTAGGAGCAGCTGCACATGGTGTCTGTTCCTCATGTCAGAGGCGGCCATTTCTTTTGGAGCTAAGTCGGCCTGCCACTGAGTAGTGCTCCAGTCTTAATGACAAAGGCAGACACATTCTACTTCACCCAGTCATGATGGTTGTCAAACAGACACCATCAACTTGATACCCTAATATGATTGATTGGAGATAAGAAAGAAGAAGAAGACTCTATCATCAGATGTAAAACTTTCTAAAACCATTCCTACAACAACAAGATATTCTGAGACCATTCCAATCAACACTTTCTCACATCATTTCATCATGTATAAAATACAAGGTAATAAGACCAAATCCAAATAAATAAATAGTATGTGACATTTTGGTAATAACGCTGTTAACGAAACGTCAAACACTATTTATTTATTGTCTATATTCATTTCCAGGGTAGCCTAGTGGACATGACATCTGCCCGGTAAGCGGAACATTGTGGGTTCGATTCCCACTATTTATTTATTTGGATTTGGTCATATTACCTTGTATTTATAATCTATAATCCAAATTGTCCCTTATTATCAGATGTAAAACTTTCTAAATCCATTCTTACGACACCAGCCCATTCTGAGACCATCTCAATTAACAACAGGACATATTCAGAGGTCATCAGATCTCTCAGCTGTATTGTTTACTTCATTTAAAAGACCTAACTCTCTAATTCACTTTCTCCAAATTTCTCTGTTTGTCATTTTATCTTTCCATTTGGGATCTTAAGACCTATCACACCAGATGTTCAAAAGAATTTATTTTCCTCTCTGTGGTTCTTTGATCATTGTCCAAGCTTCACATCCATACAGGAAAAAACTGACAGAATCAGGGGGATCAAAAATTTTCAGGTCAAATGCAATTTGGTCCATTTTGATGGTTAGTTATCCCACAAAGATTATAGCCAAAACAAAAATAAACAAGAACTGGAGGATCCCACCTAAGCACAGTTGGTACATCCCTGGAGCAGTAATGGCTACCCAAACCTCGAAGGTCCACAAGCCGGTGCACAGTTGGTACATCCTTGGAGCAGTGGCCACCCAGACCTTTCGGTCCATAAACCGGCATGCGATAGCATACCCATTGCTGTATCAAG
>CP092873.1:8761380-8794318 GCA_030710605.1 Cordylochernes scorpioides
TTAATTGACGCCGAGCATCTCCAAGGAGAATCGGTATAGAAAACTAAAGGTTAGTAAAGATATTGAGACTCATACACAATTTTATTTAATGTACACCAATACCTCGCTTTGCGTCGTTTCGTTTTGCGTTTTTTTCGAAGTTGCGTCGCTGCTTAATTTTTACTGATTTTCACTGTGCGTCGTTAGATTTTCGAAGTTGCGTTGTTTTGGATTCGAGTCTTTAATTTTTTATTGATTTTTTTTCCCTAAAATATGGCAACACCTTTGTTTTTGATTGCGCCTTCACATATTTTCCCTTTGCGTCGTTTCAATTTGCGTCGTGTTTTTTTTTGGAACGCAACCCCGACGCAAAGCGAGGTATGGGTGTATATGTTTATTCAATGATCATTTTCTTAATTGTTTATTTTATTTTTGATAATTCTTTTACCTACTCTACTATCATTTGGTGTTTCTTGCGCTCCAGAGGCCTGGATTATCCTTTTTTTCTCTCGCTCTCTCTACTACAAGATGAATTATTGTAAATAGTTTCACGCGCAATTATCCAGATCGGATATAGCGTGTCTTGTTTGCAACTGGTAATAAATAAAAAATTCACAACATCCTTTAAAAAAAGGAAACGCTTTGAAAATAGCATTAAAACATTAGAGACAAAAGTAAAAAGTTTAATGTAAATATTAAATTTGTAATCACTTCCAACCTGAATACGTGATAGGCTTCAGATCTTTATAAAAAAAAATGTGAATGTAAAGGTTGTTCACCAGACTACTGGAAGAATCTGTGTTTAGAAGAGCTCTAAGGGAGCTTCCAAAACAAAAACAAAAAGCTTCTTCGGAAAATATTATTGTTTAGAGACTGTTACGTCAAAATATTTACTCTTTCAGATACTTCTGGTGGCGGTTTGTAGTCGTTTAAACATCTTGTGGAACAAAAGACGTGTTCCTTGTATATTTGACGAAATGTTTATTAGCTCATATTTCAGCGATCTGGTGAATCCGCGGTAAATCCATGTATAATACATTTCTTTTCCTCCAATATACCCAGACTAATCTATTAGCTTGATTGTCTGGTTCAAATCACATTAATAGGTACCGCTCAGCAATAGCAACCTAGTTCATGATAATTAAAACAATGAATAATATGTGAAGGTTATTCACATATTAAACAAATTTTAACGCGGGATTCAATCCCGGTTCATGACTGTCGGGAATCGAGCGTGTTACCCTCTCATCCACCGACTTATATCGGGAATCGAGCGTGTTACCCTCTCATCCACCGATATTTTTTGTGTTTCTTAGCTTGATTGTCTTTATATAATTTTTACTTCTGAATATAGAGCAATCCATACTATGAATATTTAAAATATAAGGCTTATATTTTGGATTGTAATAAGATTATTTATTAATCCGATATTTATATAGACCAATCGTTCATCTTTTACATCAAAAACCCTCGTAAAAGATGGACGATTGGTCCATCGAAATATTGGATTAATAAAAAGAATCTTATTACAATCCAAAATAAGCCTTATTTTAAATATGTTTTCCTGTATATAAATATCATATTACCATTAAGGTACTATTACTGTTATTCCTGTATGTAAATATCATATTACCATTAAGGTACTATTACTGTTATTCCTGTATGTAAATATCATATTACCATTAAGGTACTATTACTGTTATTCCTGTATGTAAATATCATATTACCATTAAGGTACTATTACTGTTATTCCTGTATGTAAATATCATATTACCATTAAGGTACTATTACTGTTATTCCTGTATGTAAATATCATATTACCATTAAGGTACTATTACTGTTATTCCTGTATGTAAATATCATATTACCATTAAGGTACTATTACTGTTATTCCTGTATGTAAATATCATATTACCATTAAGGTACTATTACTGTTATTCCTGTATGTAAATATCATATTACCATTAAGGTACTATTACTGTTATTCCTGTATGTAAATATCATATTACCATTAAGGTACTATTACTGTTATTCCTGTATGTAAATATCATATTACCATTAAGGTACTATTACTGTTATTCCTGTATGTAAATATCATATTACCATTAAGGTACCATTATTGTTATTCCTGTATGTATCCTATATTTCTGTACTTGGAGAATCTGTATAAGACTTAAAGGTCTTAATAAAGCTGTTTGTTGTTGGTATTTAAGCAATCTACAGACGCTCTTTTTTTAAGGTGGAAAGTTTTAAGTGAAGTTTGCGCCGAAATATCGAATAATATTTTTTTGAGTGTTGATACAGCTTGAATATGGACTGTTATTAAAACAATGATAATATCTCCCTATTGACTATACAAGAAAAAAAAACACAAGTAGGGAAGAAGAGATTTTCTTTATATAAGAATCTCTTATCTACGACTTGTGTTTATTCTCCTTCTTTCTTATCTCCACTCAATCATATTAAGGTATCAAGCTTGTAAAGCTTGTTGATGGTGTCTGCCGGGGATGAGTAGAGCTCATCAATGGATGAGTCAATACAGTCAATAATGTGTTTTGGGGTTGCAGGTTGACACTTAGTACATAGTGGGAAAACCCTGCAACCATAACCTACTTTTATACTATGCTTATCATCCACTTCAGTGTTAAGTGAACAACACTAAATTGGTTTCTACTCATTTTTTAAGTGTAATTTTAATGTTTGTAGTAATGGCTTTATTAGGTTGTGCTAACCTAAAGTTCTTCTTCTTTCTTATCTCCACTCAATCATATTAAGGTATCAAGCTTGTGAAGCTTGTTGATGGTGTCTGCTGGGGATGAGTAGAGCTCATCAATGGATGAGTCAATACAGTCAATAATGTGTTTTGGGGTTGCAGGTTGACACTTAGTACATAGTGGGAAAACCTTGCAACCATAACCTACTTTTATACTATGCTTCGCATCCACTTCAGTGTTAAGTGAACAACACTAAATTGGTTTCTACTCATTTTTAAAGTGTAATTCGAATGTTTGTAGTGATGACTTCATTAGGTTGTGTTAACCTAAAGTTCTTCTTCTTCTTTCTTATCTCCACTCAATCATATTAAGGTATCAAGCTTGTGAAGCTTGTTGATGGTGTCTGCTGGGGAAGAGTATAGCTTATTACTGGATGAGTCAATACAGTCAATAATATGTTTTGGGGTTGCAGGTTGACACTTAATACAAAGTAGGAAAAACTTGCAAACATAACCTACTTTTATACTATGGTTAGCATCCACGTCAGTGTTAAGTGAACAACACTAAATTGGTTTCTACTCATTTTTAAAGTGTAATTTTAATGTTTGTAGTGATGGCTTTATTAGGTTGTGCTAACCTAAAGTTCTTCTTCTTCTTTCTTATCTCCACTCAATCATATTAGGGTATCAAGCTTGTAAAGCTTATAGTAAACGAATAATTTTTTGCGCTACAAATATTAAAAATAAAGATGTAACCTTTCGCAATGAGTTTCTTTTATTACAATAAACGCGAGCTTTCGGGCTGTTGATGGTGTCTGCTGGGGAACAACCATCATGACTGGGTGAAGTAGAATGCGTCTGCCTTTGTCATTAAGACTGGGAGCACTACTTAGTGGCAGGCCGACTTAGCTCCAAAAGAAATGGCCATCTCTGACATGAGGAACAGACACCATGTGCAGCCTCTCCTAACATGGAGTACAAACGCTGCTCATCCTGTATCCCTGGATTAGGAACCCATACAGGGTACTATCAGCCAGGCCAGCTGAACTCAGGTTTTTTAGTGAGCTTGTTACTGCTCCCCTTCCTCCTTTTTCATCCGGGCTTGGGACCAGCAAAGGCGGAGTTTAACCTAAAGTTAAATTGACATAATCAAAACTAAGGCTTAAATTGATGTACTCTTACTGCCAACAAACAGCAATGTGGGGCAATGTTTTACTAACCTTAGTGAAGACATTTTCAAATCATTTTATATTTGATTTTAGAAAGGTGGGAGACACTTGTATGCTCCGTTTAAAAACTTGGATAATTGCATTCAACAATTCTTCTCCTTTACTAAATTCACCTTAAAATTTTCTTCTCCACGACTTTCTACTTCTATAGTATTGACCAGTGCTAAGTTCTTTTAATCTGTTGTAAGATTTAGGTACTTACAGCTTGTATGAAGGCATGAGGACGTTGATGATTATATAATAATAAACTTTATTATCCATTTAGTTAAAGAAAGTTATAGTAGCGAACACATTAACAGTATAGAGAAGAAGTAAACAAACTGTAGTGATGATGATAAGGCCAGTGTGGCGCTAGCTGTAGTCGTAGCATTCAGTTTCCAACATAATCACGTCCTATTTTGATTACTGAACAGAACCAGTTGACCAGTAAGTTTCGTACTGAGGTTGAGTCTAGCCATAAATGTAGGATTGAGATGGATCTGTTTAGATTGTACCTATACTAGCCGAATGGCCCGGGCAACGCCCAGGTTTTACCCGATTAAATGCTTTTATTCAAATACTCCTCGTTACAATTGTAAATTGGCGCCGTGGATGTCGTTCTTGTATAATATATAAATTAGTTTTAAAAATTGTAAAAAAAAATGCATCGGCCGGGAATCGAACCCGCGTGGCAGGCGAGTATTTAACCACTGAACTACCGATGCTTATAAGAAATGGCCATATTTGGGTATTTATTCCATTCACAAAAGCACAAACGGTGACAGAATTAAGAATTGATTGATGACTCTCTGATACTTGTATATTTTAATAATTACACTGTATAGGTATTGAGCATGTTAAGATATGAAAGGGGAAGAGTATATTTAGAATAAACGACACCTATCTGACTAGTAGATGATGACATAACGTGGAAATGAGAAATGTAACCACTACCGACCACAAAAGATGACTCGCCAGACACCGCACGCCATCTATTGCTGTAAAATGGAACTACTGCCGGCTCGAGAGATATTTTCTCTCTTTGCTCATTTTAAAATCGATTGAGAAGGTTCTGTAGAAATGAAGTAACTTTCTAATTATGTTTGAGAGAGTGTTTATGCAAATAATATTTACCATGCTAAATACATAATCTAAATGTTGTTTATATATACAACTATTTTTAAAATAAGAAATGTAAACTATTTTTGGATGCGTATGATTCTTTTGGAATTGAAACAATTTTTTGCTAATCTTACTGCAATGATTTAATGGGAGGGCCTGGCTCATCAGTGGTGAACCCTTCCAGCGGTTTCGCCAGTTTAATCATCTACCATACCGCTGTAATATTGTATTAAGCCGTTTTGCTTTTATACTTTTTTTGACGTGACAACGTCTTAAATTAGGTTGCGGCTGGGAGTCACTTATGAAAAAGTGTAACGCCCGGTAACGTTACGATGAGTCATCGAACGAGAGTGCTGCGCGCGCAGCGCTAGAGAATTAGGCGCATTGAATCGGCGCATGCTTGTCTCTGTCTTTGTCTTTCTCGAACGTTCTTGGCGTTGGAAAAACAAGAAAGCGTCATAATACAAGTTCACACGTGTGGTTAAAGTATCGTCAGCTGTGTCTGTAGTGAAAATGTGGAGTGCTTAGATTCGTCATTTACAACAACTACAACAATAAAGGTAAATAATTGTACACTGATATTTCATTATCGTAAACTATGATTGATTGATTAATTGTTAGATTGACACAAAAGTTGAGAAACTGAGTTTATAGGTTATGTCATACTATTGATAAATGTTGATAGTGTTAAGTAAATTATTAGTTTAAAATTAATTAATTAATTAATTATTATTTTACAAATTTTAAATAGTTTCAAATTTATTTAGCAAAAATTTGAACCTTCGATCTGAATAAATGTTTTGATTTTCGAATTGATTCTTTAAAATTACAAATATTAAGAAAAAGTGGCAGATATAAGAAAACTTTATTTAAACTGTGTTGAGCAAGAATTTTAACATCTAATTTAAGTAAATGTTTTAATTTTCAACTTCATCATTTACAATTACAAATTTTATTTAATTTCAAATTTATTTAGCAAAAATTTGAACCTTCGATCTGAATAAGTGTTTTGATTTTCAAATACCAACGCGGCTGGTGGAGTGGCGATCTATCGTAAATTATCATCGACATCTACGGCGGAAGTGTTCCAAGTTGCGATTACAGACGTAACTCGTGTCATTAAAACCAAGGGTGACATGTGCATGACTGAAGTTACTTGCTTCGCCGCTAATACTAGCTTCAAGTTTATACTCGGTGCTGTATATATTCATCCAGGAGCTAGTATGCAGGATATTGGAATGTTACTATGGCAAGGACTCGGTCCGTACATTCACAACAGCCAGTACGTGCCACCGTTCGTGCAAGTTGATTCTAGTATACCGATTCTTCTGTGTGGTGATTTTAACAAAAACGTAAAGCCTGACAACTCGTTTCTTAAATTCATGAAAAATACGTATAATCTTGATTGCGTATCAAACGTTTCTAAGTCAACTACGTTAAAAGGAACAACTATCGACTTGACTTTCGCAAGACACATTACAGCAGAAACACTTCCTTTCATTTCATATTTCTCCTATCATCGTCCTATCCTCAACAAAATCACTCAAATAGGAATTAGTTAAGTTTAAGTTTACATGTACAATGTTTTAGTAAACAAAATATATTTCTATAGTTAAAATTTGTGCAATTCTTATTTTCATTCAATTCCTTGTTCCTATTGTGCAATTTAATTATATTCATATCAATAAATATTCTACCGTTGTCACGTAAAATCTTCGCCCGTAAAACCGACTTTACAGGCAACCATTGTTTTTTAAATTGGGGGTGGTACACCAGCCATTTTCGGAATATATTTTCTTCTTTCTTATTTCCGCTCAATCATATTAGAATATCAAGTTTTGACCCTTGATGGTGTCTGTTTGATAACCATCATGACTGGGTGAAGTAGAATGCGTCTGCCTTTGTCATTAAGACTGGGAGCACTACTCAGTAGCAGGCCGACTTAGCTCCAAAAGAAATGGCCGCCTCTGACATGAGGAACAGAAGCCATGTGCAGCCGCTCCTAACATGGAGTACAAACGCTGCTCATCCTGTATCCCTGGATTAGGGACCTTACAGGGTACTATCAGCCGGGCCAGCTGAACCCAGTTTTTTTAGCGAGCTTGTTACTGCTTCCCCTCCTCCTCTTTCATCCGGACTTGGGACCGGCAAAGGCGCAGTTTCGGAATATATAATTTCTTTAACTTAATGAATTCAGTGTTGAAAGTAGAAATATATAATTTTATTTTATTATATTCGTGTGTATTTATTTATACTCTTGAAGAAGGGATAGACCGAAAGTTTCTAGAGTACTACTAAAAAGAGGTGCGGTATATACACTCATGGACAGAACTTAAGGAAGTTGTACCTTTTAGCATGTATATCGGGATTCAGACAATAACTCTGAAAGATATTACAGTGACCTTTATTGAAGACAACACGAGATAACCAAATGTGAACAGCCTCTTTCTCTAACCGGCGAAATCAAAGACTTTCCACTTACTTAAGTTTTGTTCATGAGTATATAAATATACAGAAAGAGGCACCTCTCCCTTTGAAAAATACACCAAAACAATGCAATTTGGTTCATCATCTCCGTACAAAACGATATTGTGTCTTATCAGACAATATAGAAGTTTGAAAACTTGTACATTCACTTAATAGAGATAACAATGCAAGTTAACAAAATTGTATAATTTTACGTGGTAGGGAAGGCAAACAAGTTCGCAAACATATTATGATTTATATTGTTGCATCAATTTTAATGCGCCCTACATTTATTCAAAATATTCTATGATATTTAATATTCATTTTTGAAGTAAACGAAAAGATTGCGATACAAATTTTAAAATAAAAATACAACCTTTCGCAATGAGTTTCTTTTATTATGTCTTATCATATATCATTTAATATTTATAATATTCATTTAAAACAGAATATTTAGATTATCATCATTCCTTTTTATAGTTTCATTCCTTTTGTTATTGTACAAATATCTTGATTGATTATTGGAGCGAGAGAGGACCTAGACCAAGACTGCGGATCACGACCTACGAGGAAGACAACGAATAAATAAACACAATAACTTTAAAAGGTATTTTTTTTGTATTTACTTTTCTTCATTTACTTTGAATATGGAAACCCGCTCGGGAAACGTGTATAACACCAAGAAGGAAGAAACCAAGGTCGACGACCCTGGAAAGCTGCAACTTGGTGCAACAATATTTTTCCAATGTTTACGAACTTTTGAGACAACCTCGGTAATATTAGTACCCTTAGTAAATTTATAACAGAATTCTTATAGAAGAATGATTTAATCTCTGATTTTGTATTCAAGGGTAGCCAATCGGCAAGTGGGCCAAGTTTCAGAATTACAAGGTTGTTCCAAAAGTTCGTAAACACTTGCAAAATATAAATCATAATATTTTAACGTTTGGGAATTTTATAATTATTTCTTTTTCAATGAATTTTGTATATTAATTTAAAAAGTTATTTTTGTTATCATCATCACATACAATGTATTTTTTTTTATATAAACAAACGATAATAAATAACGACAACATTCTCTTGCCTAACCTGCCTCTTCCCTAATGGAGATCCTGTCCCTAGCCTCCCCAGCCTGGTCATAGTGGTTTTATATATTCCGCTTTACACGGCCATTGGGGCTCAAAAATCATTTTATTTTGGTTTGTAGCCCCGTAAATAAAGATATTTCCGATAACGACAACCTTTTGCATCTTCATTATTATAAAACAACAACAAATTAAATTAACAATGTAAAAAATATATTTTAACATTACAATATTTTAACATTTAACACAAAAACGTTATGTTTATGAACTTTTAGAACAACCATGTATATATATACACTGGCCCGCAAAATTAAAGGAACAAAATATTTTTTTAAATCTCAAATATCTCAAAAGATCATTGCTTGACCAGCTGATTTGCATAAAATACATGTTATATTTTTTGATTTCGGGTAATTTTAATCAATAACGGAATAATAAATTTGTGTATAAAATTTCATTGCTAAATGTTCAATAAAATTTGAGATAAATGAAAAAATATGTTGTTCCTTTAATTTTGCGGGCCAGTGTATATATAATTTCTACTTTTAATTCTGTGATCAAGAGCGTTGTTTACGTTCAGTCAAATAGTTTCCCAGGATTATCTTCCAGTAGCTGGCATTATGTGTCCAGTGAGAACATTGGTGATGAAACAATGGGCAGAGAAAGATTTAGTGCCAGAACCAAGTCGTGACACCACGACAATATCAAATCCTGGTTTAGACATAGCACTGGTATTATATCCATTGTTTGGACAGCTTCGTACAAATATCTCGAAATGACCTTCATGTAATGATAGCTTTGTAATAACTTCTCATAAATTACTTACTCAATACTTTACTTTTATTCACGTTTCTGTAACTCTGTAAATACACATCTTTAAAAAAGAAAGTTTTTATTGACAAATTTTGACGGGAGGATAATGATCTATAAATACAAAAGACACCTCTCCCGTCAAAATAGACGTCAAAACTAGACTCCATCTATTGACTACTACCAAAGCTGGTTTTGTGGCTTTGTCACCAACCCGACGTTGCTAGTTTGCGGCGATGGTCAATAGATGGTGTGTATTTTGACGGGAGAGGTGTTCTTTGTTTATATAGATCATATCCTTCCGGCAAAATGTCTATCAATATTTTAGCCATAGATTTGGCCTAACCACTCTCCTAACTAAACATCTCTTTGGATATTGTGAAGATATCATTTGATCCCTTGTGGATCTCATGAAAAAAAGTCCGCCCTGTACTGACGAAGACCATTAGCCCGAAACCATGGTCTCTAGGTGGATGCATCTCAGCACTTCAATTGATAGTTCGTGGCGTACGCACTTAGCCAGATTGAAATCACCTACATCCACTGATATCTAAAGAAGGATCAAAAATCTTTTTCTAAACGTACAAAATGTAAAATTGAAGAGGTCAGCACTCCCCAGCATATACTGTAATGTATTGGGATGTACAAAAGCATTCTATGTAATGAATCAAAGAAAGCATTCTATTATCTTAAATAAGATGTTTTCAAGGATTTAGTCTGAAGACCTTCAAATTTAGTTTAAAAAACAGTATTTATTGTTTGTTTTCTATATGTACCTATCTTATGCACCTACTGTTTGTAATCTACAGACGTGAACTTGTATTGGGATGGACAAAATCATACATAAAGACATAAGGAACTAAAGAATGCATTCTACTGTCTTAAATAGGATGTTCTACAGGATTTGGTCTGAATACCTTCAAATTTAGTTTTAAAAAACAGTAATTATTGTTTGTTTTTGATATGTACCTGGCTTGTACATCTATTTTCACATTGTGTCGCGGTCTCACGCAATTCTGGCCTTAACTACCCGTTTCATGATTTTTCAGGATGCCTGAATGACCAGTTTTTTGGTCGTTGAGGTACAGCTTGCACCACGCTGATGAGGGTCAACAGCCCGAAACGCGTCCGTGGTTAGGTTTTCTTGATTAATCAAGAATGAGTTTTTGACCAATTCTGGAATAATTAAAAATTAACGAGAATAGTTGATATTTATTCCGATAGATGGTTCAAGACATCAGAAACTTTCATTTGCACGATAAGAAGATGCCTTTTTCATAATTGTACACCTACTGTTTGTAATCTACAGAGGTGAACTTGTATTGGGATGGGCAATATGTACCTGGCTTGTACATCTACTGTTTGTAATCTACAGAGGTGAACTTGTATTGGGATGGGCAATATGTACCTGGCTTGTATACATGCCGTTTGTAATCTACAGAAGTAAACTTGTGATAGCTGTTAGAGAGATCTGTGCTGTTCGGTCGACCAATCGTATCTATGGCGAGTGACAAACCACTTGACGAAGCCAAGTGCCTCTTCAAGATTTTTTGCCAAGTTCTGAGCAAATATGGCCACGCGCGTTATCTCTAGGCAATACAAGGAATACCATTCCCACCTAATTTATTCAGGAAGATTTCTTGAGGTTCTTTAATACGACTAATGAAAATGAAGACAACTCAGTCAAAACTTTTATATATTATTGATGTGTTAGACAAAATATTTTGATATCTTCAGGATAAGTTGGAAGGAAAGTATGAAGCAAAGTCGTTAAAATGAATGAGATCTAGTCGTCTTTCATATTTAGTACATGGATGGGGACATCTTGGCTAGATGGAAATTTTATATTTGCATAGCGTTTCGTGGAAGAAGAGTTTATTTATGTTTGTTTTTATTTATTTATTATTATTTTTTTTTTTAATTATCATTTTAGGGGGGTCGGTGGAAGGGTGGTCTAAACTGTTGGTTTTCGACCGCTACAACCCGGGATTGAATTCCGCATTGGGCGCGTTTTTCTAATAAAAAAAAAAAAATTCCAATGGCCTCCGATTCTTGCAAAAGTCTAACCCCACCCAGCGAGTGCAACTAACCAAATGGGGATCTTGCACATTTGAAGTGCAAAATTCGAAATACTTTTCATATGTGCAAGCATGTGATGCACTTGTAAAATCAATCGCTAACTACCCACTATGATTATCATGGCCTGTACCACGTGTATTTTGGATAAAAAAGTTTAATGTGATTGTTCGAGTCTAAGTATGCAAATATATATGTATATAGCATAAATGGAAATATGGTATCAATAATCTATTTTAAACAGCCATGATCTCGGCTCGAAAACCACATTGGGCACTTTTTTTTTTTTCTGAAGAAAATATCACTTCAAATGGCTCACGATACTTGCAAAAGTCCAACTTCACCAGTGAGTACAAATAACAGAGGCTCTAAAATAATTTAAAGTGCGAAAATGCCATACGGCTTCCTACAAGTGTAGACATGTGGTGCGCTTACAGGACACCCGTTGACATACATGTATATTATGATGCATTAGCGCGCCATCTGTTATCAAAATTCGAAACTATTATAGACGCGTATGATTCTTTTTTAAAAATTAAATAATTTCTACTGTCCTTACTGCAATGGAAAAATTTATGAGCCAGGCCATCCCATTAATTTTTCCATTGCAGTAAGGACGGTAGAATTTGTTTAATTTTTAAAAGAATCATACGTGTCTATATTAGTTTTGAATTTTCATACATGTGTGTTTTACATTTGTCTATACATATTTATAGTAATTTTAGGTCATAAAGAATAGTTATAATATATTAACAAGGAGAAAGAATAAAAAAAGAAAACATTGTCATTAAATACTTACAACAAAATCGGTTCATTTATCATTATGATTAAAAGAGAAGAAGAAAAGATTTTTATATGTAAGATTTTAAACATTCTAAAGACAAAGGGAATAAATTTCCCAGAGCAGCAGCTTTATACACCCAAGATAGAGGACATTGCTGTGATAGAGATGTATGGAGACATCTGAGGCTCTTCATTGGACACGACAACAACAACAGAAAATTGACATGGACCCAGAGCAGCAGCTTTACACACCCAAGATAAAGGACATTGCTTTGATATAGATTTATGGAGACATCTGAGGCTCTTCATTGGACACGACAACAACAACAGTACAGTATACACACCCAATATAGAGGACATTGCTTTGATAGAGATGTATGGAGACATCTGAGTCTCTTCATTGGACACGACAACAACAACAATGCAGTATACACACCCAATATAGAGAACGACTGCTGTGATAGAGATGTATGGAGATATCTGAGGCTCTTCATTGGACACGACAACAACAACAGTACAGTATACACACCCAAGATAGAGGACATTGCTGTGATAGAGATGTATGGAGACATCTGAGGCTCTTCATTGGACACGACAACAACAACAATACAGTATACACACCCAAGATATGTTGCGTTCCCGGTTTGGATAGATGAAAAGGGAGGATACACGATGTGACTTATTAAAGTTTCCTTACTTAAGTATATATATATATATATAGCAATTTAGGCCAACAACCCCATGTATATAACCCGCAGCAAGACCTTAATGTTGTATAATAGAAGCACAGCTGTCAATGATACACTATCGACATATGTCTTTACATCATCACATGTAATGCAATTTGTGCAAACAGGATAAATAAAGAAAAAAAAACGGGGGAAACTCTGTAATTGATTAAGAGTTTGAGTTAAAGCAGGGATCGAGCATATAATATTATCAGGACAAAGGTCTAAAGATGGAAGCAACCACGACACTAGTATACAATTTCATCAGACAACCCATGAAATCGTTTTTAAATTGGGCAATCTATAAAAGACTCCTTCTGGAGGTTTAGCAACCCACTGAAGACGCTGGGAGCTATTTCATAGAGGAAAATTATAGCAACAGATCTCTATAATTTCTACAGATCAACTGTAAATAGATTCACCTTAAGGCATTTTTATAGCCCAAATAACAAAAACAATAGTCAAACATACAAATCTGTTTGCATCATGCCGTACCCTCCTAACAGCGTAAAAATAGCCCGAGGAATCAGAAAATATGGTATAATGGTAAATATGATGGAATAACGCACTGAAACACATAAAAGTACAAACATTACTAAAACCTGACAGATGGATACCCTCAAAGTAGCCCTAATAAAGTCGTAATTTTGCAACTGTTGCTGTGTCAATATATCACAGCAAAGATATAGTACACAACTCTATTTCAACAGAGTCGGTTGTTCTATAATTTGTACACTTTGTGAAATTAAGGTGTGGGGGGTAGTACCATAAAGCAAAAGGAATGAAATATGTATGAGAGGAAACAAGAAAATTTATCTAGATATTTATTTAAATAAATTAAAATTTGGGAACATGTCTATACTGACGAGATATGCTATTTACATAGTAAAAATTTAGATAGAGGTGACCTGAAGTTACTTTATAGCCCTTTAGGGCCCATGCGAAATCTAGGTTGGTTACTACACAAAAAAAAAAGGGGGGGGGGCGCTAAGTCATAATGACAAATGGCTTACCTTTTTTCGAAAGTGCCGGCAAAGGTCTGGTCTCCCGTCTAAAGACTGTCCTCTCACTGAGCGACTCCGATCGAATCTGCCTTTTGGCAAAGAAACCCTCTTTTATTCATGTCTCTCCCCGTTTTCATTCGCTGCCGCGCCAAAGTTTCTATTGGCTGGCATTTTCATTCGCCGAAAGAAACACCAATCAAAATGGCCAACGGCTCCAGTATACAATTTCATAGACGCCCCAGGCCTCTCCCATCAAAATAGAACATATAGTATTACCAAAACAAAAAAATCTAAAGAGAGAAACAGCCACGGCACTAGTGTAAAATTTCAGACCCCAGGCCCCCCTCCACATGGATTGAAATACTATCCTCCCTTTTCTCGGGACGGTATATATATCGCCCCCCGTCTTGGCTAAAAATCGACCCAGGCCCCTTTTACCTGGACTGTAATGTGATGCTTCCTTTTTTCGGGAAGGATATTTATAAGGCTTAGTCTTTTAGAAATCTTCCTTCTCCATTTTTTTTTTTCTGGTCACCTTTACCTAAATTTTTGGTGAGGGGAATATATGTACATATGGAACAACAGCTTCCAGCGCGGATGTCCCTGGATGTCACTGGTGTCTTCTTCACCAGGCATCAGCTTTCGGCATGGAAGTCTGGTGTCATCAATTGTCTAGGTTTCTGGGCAAAAGGTGGTCTGTAAGTCTATGTGGGAGGGAAGCCATGTATCCATTTGATTTGATTATACATACGCCTTCTGTTGGGGTATGGTTACAAAAACGTGCCCCAACAGATAGAGAACGACTGCTGTGATATAGATGTATGGAGACATCTGAGGATCTTCATTGGACACGACAACAACAACAAATGGGATTCCAGAACCTTAACAAGAACAGATAACTATGTACAAACAAGAAAGATATTTCTAGCAATATCTACAGTTAAAACTATTATCTCTTGTTCTCTATCATGATTATCATGGCCAGTACCCATGTTTTATAAAATAAAGCTTCCAGGGCTAATTTTCTTTTGTGCAGACCTTTTATTTTCAATCTTTCGCACTTGTCATTACATGTACCCATGTGTACATGGAAATAAGTAAAAAAAAAAAACAGTTTTAATGGAATGGTTTGTGAAAAAAAGACATTTTGTACTATCGGTTTATTATCCTTATTTTTACAATTTCTTGAAAGTTTTAGGCAATTGTCTTCACTTGAGATAGTTTCGCTCCAATGCTTTATGCATATCTAGGCCACCGTCCTCTACTATCTTGATTAGACGTTTTAAAACTTATTTTTTAGTTAACCTCCTTTTACTACTTCCTCTTCCATATTTGGTTTATTCTTTTTTACGAATTCTTTAATTGTCTTCATCGCGTGTTCATTTTCTATCAATTAATCTACCTTTATTAAGATTTTTGTATAAAACACAGTTCGTAAGCACTTGAAAAATTTTGAAATACCAATATTATTCGCCGTTATGTATAATTTCTTTGTATTATTTATAAAGTCTTCTTCTTCTTTCTTATCTCCACACTGGGTGAAGTAGAATGCGTCTGCCTTTGTCATTGAGACTGGGAGCACTACTCAGTGGCAGATCGACCAAATGTATAAAGTAATTGTATTATGTGTATTATTATGTATTCGCCGTAATAATATTATTCGCCAAGTAACAAGAAAAACAACGTTTTAAGAAAAAACACGAACTTTTGGGACAACCTTATATACAGATTCTCTCCTGAGACATACAAAAAATGAGTGTAAAAATTGGAAGAAAGAAATTTAATTACACAATGTTATAGATTTTGAAATTTTGTCGGAAGGATAACGATCTATAATGCCCCGCCTCTCCCGTCAAAATAGACGTCAAAACTAGACGCCTTGTGAAGATTCCATTTTTATCCCTTGTGGATCTCATGAAATCGAAGTCACCCTTAGGCTGAAGAGGGCCATTAGCACGAAACCATTGTCTCTAGGTGGATCCTTCTCTATTTGTCAAAGCTGGTGTTGTGGCTTTGTCACCAACCCGAGGCCGCTAGTTTGTGGAGACAGTCAATAGATGGTGTCTAGTTTTTAGTATCTATTTCAACGGGAGAGACAATTTTTATACAAAGTTATATGGGACATATGCATATAATAGACAGTTTGCTAAGTTTGATATAGGCTTTCTTCTTGAGGAACACATGAACCCAACCCCTGGAAAGTTGCGTACGTATTGGGTTGGATCTACGTGGTTGTAACACAGATTTACATGTATCAAGTGACAGAATTCAATAAATCCATATTGTTGCACCAAGTTGAAGCTTTGCAGGGTCGTCGACCTTGGTTTCTTCCTGCTTGGTGTTATACACGTTTCCCGAGCGGGTTTCCATATTAAAAGTAAATAAATAAAATTAAATAAAAATAAATTACCTTTTAAAGTTATTGTGTTTATTTATTCTTGTCTTCCTCGTAGGTTGCGATCCGCAGTCTTCGTCTAGGTCCTCTCCCCCTCCAATCAGCAATAAAGATATATCTACAATAAATATTTAAAAAGGAGTGAAACTATAAAAAGGAATGATGCTAATCTAAATATTCTGTTTTAAATAAATATTAAATAGCATAGAATATTTTGAATAAATGTAAGGCGCATTAAAATTGATGTAGCAATATAAACAAATTGGCTCTCATGTAAGAAATGTAATCATTTAGATCAGGGAACAAACGATGTCTCACTTCTGTAAAGTTCAGACAGTCATAGATAAGGTGTGGAGAACAAATAGCTTATATTTGTACAGTTCTTGAAGTTGGAAACTGCTTCTAAAGGTGGATGAACCTCTGGTTAGGTCAATGGTATATGGATAGGAAAGGCAAAGAGGAAAACCACCTTATTTTCCCCACGAAAATCCTCAAAAAATGGACCAAGATATCTTCTATGGCTATAGATCTATTGGCTTGGAGGAATCTGATTAAGGAAGCACACTGGTATTCGGACATAATTATCTGAAATTTACATATAAAATGAAAGGATTTAAAAGCACGAATGTTTCTTTTATACAAAATACAAACTTCTTCTATCCTTACTGCGATGAAAAACATATTGATTGGCTTGGTTTATCAGTGGTGAAACCTCCCAACAGTTTCGCCAATTTAATCCACCAGACCGCTTCTTAGAGCTCTAATACTGTATTGGACGATTCTGCTTATATATGCAGCACTGAAGGATGGAATCTTAGAAATGGTTTTCAAGAAAACTATGGACATAAACTTATAGGATAGTAGAATTACATTCAAATATCTGAAATTTAAGAGCTATTTGTAAAACGACATTTGAAATACTATCCCGCATGAGTTTCTTTTCAATTAAAAGTCAAAATTATATTTTAAGGAGAAATAACGATTATTTCTAACCTTAGGGATGAGGTATGAAAAGATGAATTGTGAAGAGTAATGATAAACGGAAAAATAAAAGTGTCCAGGAATGGGAACCCCTTTATATTTCCGTTTATCATTACCCTTCACAATTCATCCTTTCATACCTCATCCCTAAGGTTAGAAATAATCGTTATTTCTCCTTAAAATAAATTTTGATTTTTCGTTGAAAAGAAACACATGCGGAATAGTTTTCAAATGTCGTTTTACAATCACAAGCCGCATTATATTGTATTATATTAAGATATATTTATTTATATTTGGAAAATTTGCCGGGAGGAAATTAATCCATAGAAGCAATGGGCGCTTCTCCCGTCAAAATAAACGTCAGAATCTGACGCCATCTATTGACCGTCGCCGCAACTAGCGGCATCGGGTCGGTGACAAAGCTACAACACCAGCTTTGGCAAACTGATAAGCGTCCACCTAGAGACCATGGTTTCGGGCTAATAGCCCTCGTCAGTCTAGGGCGGACTTTATTCCATGAGATCCACACGGGGTCTAATGGAATCCTCACAATCTACCAAAGAGGCGTTTTGCTGGCAATGTGGCTGGGCCAAATCTATTGGCAAAACATAGATGGAAAATTTGCCGGGAGGAAATTAATCAATAGAAGCTATAGGCGCTTCTCCCGTCAAAATAAACGTCAGAATCTGACGCCATCTATTGACCGTCGCCGTCCAAAGTTGATGTTTGTGGCTTTGTCACCGACCCGATGCCGCTAGTTGCGGCGAAGGTCAATAGATGGCGTCAGAGATTCTGACGTTTATTTTGACGGGAGAATCGCCCATTGCTTCTATGGATTATTTATACTTTCCTCAAAGCTTATGTACATAGTTAGTTTAAAATACCTTTTCCTAAGAGTTTTTTCTTCAGTAGCTGGTATAGAACCAAAACTGCGGGTAATACAATATTAGAGTGGTAGATTGAATAGGCGTAATATCTGGGTGGGTTCACCACTGATGAGTCTCTCAGTTGCACGATCAAGAGTGGGTAGAAGGATGGTCTAATCCGTTACTTTTCGACCGCTACGACCCGAGTTCGATTCCCGCATTGGGCACTTTTTTCTGACTAAAAAAAAAATGCTTCAATGGACCCTGATTCTTGCAAAAGTCCAAGCCCAGCGAGTGCAAGTAACAAAAAGGGGCTCTGACACATTTATAAATACAAAGTCGAGCTGCTTTTCACATATGTAGATATGTGGTGCACTTACAGTAAAAGCAGTCGTCTACTTCTACCCACCATGATTATCATGGCTTGTACCACGTGTACTAGGGATAGGCAAAAAAAAAGATGCCTTTTTATTAATTCGGTTTAATCCGTGCTTAAATGCTTTATTTCCTATATAACCTACACATGACGCGTAACTGCTGATGCTACAGCGTGAATTTGTTATAACCCTATGTTGTTACTTAAAATGCAAAACCTTTTTGATACCTTAAAAGTAATATTTTTATAATTTGTTTTTAATTATCATTACTCCTTCTCTAATACCAACTATCTTTCATATAAATTATATTTAATTCTACTATATATATAGATAACTCGTTATTGATTTATATTAAAAGAAATGAAAAAAAGTTGTATATCAAAATTCTATAACACCCAGAATACGCTAATATAATTAGCTGTTAATTTTATCCATAAACAATCTGTGAAAACCTGAGCGCTCCGCATTGAGGGAGCTCACGTGACCGCCGGCCACATTCCATTAGGCGAAATACGATCCAAATATTTGACAGACGATACACATAGCTGACCACAGAAAATACGTCTGTTAATTATTTGTTTCCTGCGAACATTGAATCTTGTGCTGTATCGTGATTGGATGGCTCTTGTTCTTGAAATGATTCGTCATCAAAATGCAACACTTAATTTTCAAATTTTAATGAAAAATGTAGTTATTGCAGTAACTTCAACTTATTCAAGCTTTGTGATGTAAACTAGTAACAATTCTATATGGCCAATTAAATTGAAAGAATATTCAAACTTCTCATTAGATTTATTTTTTTAAAGTAAAAAGAGTGTAGGTTATAGAAACGACAGAGACAATAAGAAAGATACACTCATGGACAAAACTTAAGGAAGTTGTACCTTTTAACATGTATATCGGGATTCAGACAATAACTCTGAAAGATACACTCATGTACAAAACTTAAGGAAGTTGTACCTTTTAACATGTATATCGGGATTCAGACAATATCTCTGAAAGATACACTCATGTACAAAACTTAAGGAAGTTGTACCTTTTAACATGTATATCGGGATTCAGACAATAACTCTGAAAGATACACTCATGTACAAAACTTAAGGAAGTTGTACCTTTTAACATGTATATCGGTATTTAGACAATAACTCTGAAAGATACACTCATGTACAAAACTTAAGGAAGTTGTACCTTTTACCATGTATATCGGGATTCAGATAATAATTCTGAAAGATACACTCATGGACAAAACTTAAGGAAGTTGTACCTTTTAACATGTATATCGGTATTCAGACAATAACTCTGAAAGATACACTCATGTACAAAACTTAAGGAAGTTGTACCTTTTACCATGTATATCGGGATTCAGATAATAATTCTGAAAGATACACTCATGGACAAAACTTAAGGAAGTTGTACCTTTTAACATGTATATCGGTATTTAGACAATAACTCTGAAAGATACACTCATGTACAAAACTTAAGGAAGTTGTACCTTTTACCATGTATATCGGGATTCAGATAATAATTCTGAAAGATACACCCATGGACAAAACTTAAGGAAGTTGTACCTTTTAACATGTATATCGGTATTTAGACAATAACTCTGAAATATATTAGGTTGCCCCACAAAATTTGCAAACATGATTTATATATTGAAAGTGTTTACGAACTTTTAGGACAACCTTATAATTCTGAAACTTGACCCAACTACTGATTGGCCACCCTTGATATAGAACATCAGAGATTAAATCATTCTTCTATAAGAATTCTGTTATAATTTTACCAAGGTTGTCCTAAAAGTTCGTAAACACTTGCAAAATATAAATCATTATATGTTTACGAACTTTTGTTACAACCTTGTTTTGGATATACAGTGATCTTTATTGAATACACAAGAGATAACCAAGTGTGTATACACTCATGGACAAAACTTAAGGCGTTGTACCTTTTACCATATATATCGGGATTCAAACAATAAGTCTGAAAGATATTACAGTGACCTTTATTGAAGAGACACGAGATAACCAAGTGTGAACAACATTGTCTCTGTTTGAAAAAAATAATACAAATGTGATATTGTACTGGGATAAGGTACATAAATTATGAAAAAAAAAAGAGGCATCTCCTTATCGTGCAACTGAAAGTTGCTGATGGCTTTCGCCATCTATCAGAATAAATATCAACTATTCTCGTTGATTTTTAATTATTCCAAAATTGGCCAAATACCCATTCTTGATTAATCAATTAATTTCCATTTTCATTAATGGGCGTCCGTAGTTAGCTTTTCTTGATGAATAAAGAATGGGTATTTGGACAATTTGAAATAATTAAAAATCAACGAGAATAGTTAATATTTATTCCGATAGATGGCAAAAGCCATCAGCAACTTTCAGTTGCACGATAAGAAGATGCCCCTTTTTTTCATAATTGTCTCTGTTTACCTAAAAAAAAGCAGACGACCGGTGATATTAAAGATCTTCCACCTTCTCAAGAGTATAGATTCAAAGATATCTTAATAACAACGGTATGATATTGCATATTAAGTTTTACTGCATAAACGCTATCGATAATAAACACCATCTAGACTCGGGTACACAGCTTGAGTTTTATAAACCAAACACACACATAAAAACCTTTATTAGGGATCAAGCCCCATACAGGATTCTCCCAGTATAGTAATGGTTTTAATTGAATATAAATCAAGTACTATATACAATTCAGTATTAACATGAGCCCCAAAAAAAGGAAAAATATTCACACCTGTTTATCATCCTTCTCGCCTTCTCACAAAATTTGTATAAATCTATAGCGTCTACTTTTCACCGTTTCTGACAGCAGGACATAGAGTGATAAATGATTAAACACTCTTATAGGTTTTATAAATCAAGTAGAAATCCTAATTAAGTAGCAATCATCACCCAGATATCTTAATCATGGATATATATCAACAGAAGATGTTCTTACATTAGGGTAAAGTCCTGATGATGAGCTAACGCATGGAAGCTTGCCATTTTACTTAATAAAGAAAGCTATTTCAAATTTCCTGATTGGTATATTGTATTTATAACTTTGTTTTAAGAATCTTTATAGTCAAAATGTATTATCATAAAGAAAGAGGTTGCCTATCCGGTATTCATATTTCTTAAAATTAAAGATACTTCGGCCAGTTAATATTTATTTACTTGCCGAAGTATCTTTAATTTTAAAAATCAAAATGTATTGTTATAATACACTAGCCGAATGACCCGGGCAACGCCCGTGGCGTGGTCGTAGCCAACCAATAGGAGGGCGCCATTCCAAAAAAAAAAAGCAAACGGTGACAGAGATGACTGATTAAGAATGACGCTCGTAACTGTATATAGAATATTTAAAGGGAGGGTTGCAACTTTTGGTACATTGAATACCATTCCCCCTCAAGTTTATAACGTATTAGAAAAAGCTTCTGAACTCACTCATTCTTCTATAGGCTGTAAGAAACGTTTTGTGCTAATGGATTGTTTGTTGCTCTTTGGTAAAAAGAAAGATGTAGCGCAGTGGATAGGATGGATGGTGATACAGGTGTGACGGACCTGGAGGTCGAGGGCAGATACTGGAGCAAGGACACACTGCACCAGCTGTTACTTCATCTCTCTCCAGGACTTTGTGGCACTTTCCTTGTGGCGTCATTGTTGGAACGTTCTTCTTACTTCAGATTGGTTTTGTGTTTCTGAGGAACTTCCTTGTCACTGTCTTGGCTGATCCATTCTTAGAACGTGAACTCAGGAATTTAGTTCCTATATTGACTGATTTCGTTTTGCTGAGAGACTGACTCTAATGGTTGTACAATTCTTGGAAGTCTCTGTGTTCGTGTATTTTTCTCAATAATTGACTAATCTGTGTCAGAAATGTTGAATCCACATTTCTGCCATTCTTGGAAGGTGTCGTACTTATATTCTCTTTCCAGGACTTTGTGGCACTTTCCTTGTCGTTATTGTTGGAACGTGCTGTTCTTTTATTCTTACTTCAGATTGGTTTCGTGTTTCTGAAGAACTTCCTTGTGACTACCTTGGCTGATCCATTCTTGGAACGAGAACTCAGGAATCTAGTTCCTATATTGACTGATTTCGTTTTGATGAGAGACTAACTCTAGTGGTTGTACCATTTTTGGAAGGTGCTATGTTCGTGTCTTTTGCTTTATAATTTTTTTTTTTTTGCTGATATGTGTTAGGAACTTTGAATCCACGTTTCTTCTATTCTCGGAACGGGCTGAACTCGTGCATCTAGCTCCAGTATTGGCTGACTTTTGTTTTTCTGAGAAACTGGCTTTAGTGGTTGTGCCATTCTTGGATTGTGCTGAACTCCTGCATATAGATAGCACCAGTATTGACTGACTTTGTTTTCTGAGAAACTGACTCTAGTGGTTGTGCCATTCTTGGAAGGTGCTATGTTCGTGTATTTTGTTCCAGAATTGACTGATCTGTGTCAAACTTTGAATCCACATTTCTGCCATTCTTGGAATGTACTGAACTCCAGTATATAGTTCCAGTATTGACTGACTTTGTTTTCTGAGAAACTGACTCTAGTGGTTGTGCCATTCTTGGAAGGTGCTGTGTATGTGTATTTTGTTTCAGAATTGACTGATCTGTGTCAAACTTTGAATTCACATTTCTGTCATTCATATAATGTGCTGTACACGTGCATCTAGCACCAGTATTGACTGACTTTGTTTTTCTGAGAAACTGGCTTTAGTGGTTGTGCCATTCTTGGAAGGTGTTGTGTTCGTGTATTTTGCTCCAGAATTGACTGATCTGTGTCAAACTTAGAATCCACATTTCTGCCATTCATATAATGTGCTGTACACGTGCATCTAGCTCCAGTATTGACTGACTTTGTTTTGATGAGAAACTGACTCTAGGTGTTTATACCATTCTTGGAATGTGCTCAGTCTGTGTCTATGGCTTCAGAATTGATTGGCTTAGTGTTTCTTTGTAAATTTATCATCAGCGGTTTTGCTATTCTTAGAAGGTGCTCTGTGTCTTTTGCTTTAGGATTGGCTGGCTTTGGTTTTTTTTTTAATTTTTTGCAACTACACTCATGGACAAAATTTAAGAAAGTTTATACTTTCCACTTCCTTAAGTTTTGTCCATTAGTGTATTTGTGAATATTGAACATTATGTATTAAAAAACTGTAAAAATATGGAAAGTGATATTTGTAGAATATTGCATATAAATCTTATTTTCTTGTTCTTTTATAAATTAATCATTCAAAAAAAGGTTAATTGATCCAAGTTGTAACGCTCTCTGTGGGCTGAACCCAGCCAAACAAAACCGTTTATTCAGTTTTTTCTTACTTCCTCTACCCACATAGAAACACCAAATGTCTTACAATAGAATTTTTCTATCTTACTTACCGCTAATTGCGAAGAGGAGTACTTTTGCGTTTTAAATTTAGGTGACATTAAGTGGTGCCTCCATTACTCATCTCGCTCGACTTCCTTCTTGGCTTTAGAAAACATTCCTGGACGGTTGACTTCAAAACATGACCTTTTTAAATCTCTTAATTTATACTCTATCTACGCTTTAACACTCATAGACAAAAGGAAGTTGTACCTTTCAGCATGTATATCGAGATTCAAACAATAACTGAAAGATATTACAGTGACCTTTAATTAAAAAGTAATATATTTACCAATATTTAAGCTGAATGAACGCCAACCTTTTTCAAGGTATTATATATATTTTTTTGCTTATCCCTTGTACACGTGGTACAGGCCATGATAAGCATGGTGGGTAGAAGTAGGCGACTACTTTTACGGTAAGTGCACCATATGTCTACACATGTAAAAAGCAGTTCGACTTTGCTCTTACAAATGTGCTAGAGCCCCGTTTGGTTACTTGCACTCGCTAGTGGGGTTGGACTTTTGAAAGAATCGGGGGCCATTAGAACATTTTTTTTTTTTTTCAGGAAAAAAGTGCCCAATGCGGGAATCGAACCCGGGTCGTCGCGGTTGAAAACCAACGGTTTAGAACACATTATCACCGACCTCCCTTCAAGGTATTATAACATATTAAAGTATATAACATATTGAAGACACACGAGATAACCAAGTGTGAACAAAATTGCCTTTGTCTCCTTCAAAAATATCTATCCTTGCCGCAGTAGGAATTGTGGGAATTAAAATAGGAGCCGGTCTCTAATAAAGACCTATGAGCTCTCAGAGGACGACAAATACAGATATTAAAGCAGTTTTGTCTTTCGTACCAGCAAAATTTGTGGAAATATCTCAAAGACCGGTTCTTTTTTTAAACAAAAAAACTTTTCAATAAGTATCAAAGAGATCTACTATACAAGCTCATTCTATTTTTTAAATTCGAAATCCTAGAATTAAAGGTACTTACATTTTTAAAAAATCGTATATATATATTTTATTATGATTATTTTTAAAATAAAAAATGCAAACTATTTATAACGTACGTATGTTTTTCTTTATAAAAAAAGTGAATTCTACGCTACCCTTACTGTACTAATTATATAATGTTTCGATAGACTATTGGTAAAAAAAAAGTGTTTTATTCCAAGTCATATGCTATAGATTTGCATAATAAATTTTAAACTATTTTAGACGCGTAAGATTCTTTTTAAAATTAAACAATTTCTACTGCCCTTACTGCAATGGAAAACTTAATGGGAGGGTTTACCACTGATAAACCAGGCCCTCCAATTAATTTTTCCATTGCAGTAAGGACAGAATTGTTTAATTTTAAAAAGAATCTTACGCGTCTAAAATTGGTTTTAATTTGCATAACAGATGGCGCGCTAGTGCATCGTAATAATAAATTGTATTTGCATAATATAAGTTTGCATTTCCATTAACAGATGACGCCTTAACGCGGACAGGTAAAAAATCTCATTTTTTTTCTGCCGAACATCGTTTGAGAATGAATAGTTTTGATTGTTGTTTTTTAACTTGTTCATCTGTGGTAGAATATGCTATTGGCGTATCTACACTCATGGACAAAACTTAAGGAAGTGGAAATTCTTTGATGTCGATGTGCATCAGTTATTTGAAGGAGACAGAGGCAATTTTGTTTACACTTGGTTATCGCTTGTATCTTCAATGAAGATCGCTGTAATATCTTTCAGAGTTATTGTCTGAATCCCGATATACATACTAAAAGTTACAACTTCCTTAAGTTTTGTCCATGAGTGTATCTTTCAGAGTTATTGTTTGAATCCCGATATATACATGTTAAAAGGTACAACTGCCTTTTGTCCATGAGTGTAAACTGAACAATGCCGCTTTCACATGCACATTACTCGGTCTGAGCATCATGCTATTAAAGAAGACAATATGACACAAACTCACCGTCGATACGTCTTACTCCGACCTGTCCTGGATCTTCCCAATGGGTCTTGAGGATCACACCATCTCCTTGTAGGTGAAATTTGCGATTCACGTTTATATCTTCGGCCAAGTAATGTCGCAGAAGACTCAGTATTCCATCATACTCTGTACTCTGGTTGGCTATCCACCATATGACAGATTTTGACCCCCATACTGTTTCTCCGAATTAATTAACAAGATGTTAAATCAGTTGGTGGTGGTGTCTTGTCCATGGAGCAGATCAGATCGGTCCATGCACCCTGATCACAACATCGGCCAAATCAGTTATAAATATCAACAAAATTGTCTTAATCTCACCTTGACTCCTGCAGTTTAAGATCCTCCCAGCGATACTGTACATCATCCGGATTGTTCCCCCGCCCTACCTTCCTTATTTATGACTGACTTCAAGGCCACGAAGATGGTTAACGGCTCAAGTTTTTTTACCTTCAAGATGGCCGGAGGATACATGACTGGGATTTCCCCCTAACGGCCTGTTTCTCCAGTGTACGGACACTACAACGGTAGCAGAGCTCTACAATTCACCGTTCTAAAACTCTTTATTCAGACATTAATTACATAGCATTATTTACATAGTAGTATTTATATAAGAACAATGGCTATATACACATAGTAAAGTCAGTTTTACATGAGTCAAAGTTTCAGTTCAGCAAGTAAAGATGAATATAGAGACATTAAGAGAGTATATATTTACACCATACATTAGACATGAGCCTCTAAAAGTGAGTTAAACTCCATGTTATAGTCATAGTTAAAATCGATGCTTATCCAGAATTTGTACATTACATATTTGAGGATGGTAAAAATGTGCGTCTTATCTGTTGTTACATGATCTAAAACGAATTTCCCTCGATCAAAAACAAAACTTGAATCACTACTCTCACAGATATGTTTTCATTTTACATAAAAACACGCTAACGACGGGCAATCGAAATAGCGGTGTTCTAATGTCGGTGGTCCCCTGCACGTCGCGATTTGCCAAGGCGTCTGGGATACGGCTATACAATTCACTGTATATAGCGTTCATTTAACACTTTCACTTCCAGACATCTTCTAAACGTATATCGTTATCCAGTACCATAATAGTAGATTTGTCTCAAGACCTGCTGGATAAAACATTTGTTTATAAATATTTTAAATTTTTCAAGGCGATTGATAAAATGAGAGAAGAAGTGCTCAACTCCACAGACAACGGCTGATTGCTCCCCCTCCCCTCTAAATTGCTTTTCCTCCTCACTCATGTACATATATAACCTTTTAGGGGAATCCCCTTGTAAGACAATAGTGTCTTAATAAAGGTTTTTCTTGTTGTTGATTTGTCTCAAGTTCTGTCATTCTTTTTTAACAGATTATTTAATATTAAAAATACATTAGTTGATTTTTGTTCCATTAGATGGCGCTCTCTGGCATATAGATTGTTCATGTAAGTGGTCAGGATATGCCATTTCTTCCAAATATATACATATTTAATATATTATAAACTTATATTTTACCTTCTATTTAAACTTATGAAATTGACGAATAGCATCGTTTGATTTCTAACATTTAATATCCATAGAATCTGATGTTCTATAAAAAGATGTTATATGTTTGGAACAAGCTATCTGCTTTGTGCTAATCTTGTTGATGTACAATGACCCCTGAAACCCTGTGGTAAAAGGAAAGTTACAAGAGACTGCACAGTTTCATTTCAGTGAAATCCGATTAAAACGTGACATCTCCAATAATACAATCAGACATAAACATCGATTGTATTCTCTGATTAGATTGTACGGAGAGAAACTGAAGATGGGGGCATCTAGAGATTTCTCTTTGGTCTTCAAAATACAACAATCTTTATTAAGACCTCTTTGTCTTATACAGATTCTCCGAGTAGAAGAGGGTATATACAACAACAACAAAAAGCTTTATTAAGACCTTTTAGTCTTATACAGATTCTCCGAGTAAAAGAGGGTATAGACAACAACAAAAATCTTTATTAATCTTTTAGTCTTATACAGATTCTCAGACTAGAAGAGGGTATATACACTAACAGAAATCTTTATTAAGACATTTTTGTCTTCTACAGATTCTCCGAGTAGAAGAGGGTATATACAACAACAACAAAAAGCTTTTTAAGACCCTTTAGTTTTAAAACAGATTCTCCGACTTGAAGTCTTATACAGATTCTCCGAGTAGAAGAGGGTATATACAACAACAACAAAAAGCTTTTTAAGACCCTTTAGTTTTAAAACAGATTCTCCGACTTGAAGTCTTATACAGATTCTCCGAGTAGAAGAGGGTATATACAACAACAACAAAAAGCTTTTTAAGACCCTTTAGTTTTAAAACAGATTCTCCGACTTGAAGTCTTATACAGATTCTCCGAGTAGAAGAGGGTATATACAACAACAACAAAAAGCTTTTTAAGACCCTTTAGTTTTAAAACAGATTCTCCGACTTGAAGTCTTATACAGATTCTCCGAGTAGAAGAGGGTATATACAACAACAACAAAAAGCTTTTTAAGACCCTTTAGTTTTAAAACAGATTCTCCGACTTGAAGTCTTATACAGATTCTCCGAGTAGAAGAGGGTATATACAACAACAACAAAAAGCTTTTTAAGACCCTTTAGTTTTAAAACAGATTCTCCGACTTGAAGTCTTATACAGATTCTCCGAGTAGAAGAGGGTATATACAACAACAACAAAAAGCTTTTTAAGACCCTTTAGTTTTAAAACAGATTCTCCGACTTGAAGTCTTATACAGATTCTCCGAGTAGAAGAGGGTATATACAACAACAACAAAAAGCTTTTTAAGACCCTTTAGTTTTAAAACAGATTCTCCGACTTGAAGTCTTATACAGATTCTCCGAGTAGAAGAGGGTATATACAACAACAACAAAAAGCTTTTTAAGACCCTTTAGTTTTAAAACAGATTCTCCGACTTGAAGTCTTATACAGATTCTCCGAGTAGAAGAGGGTATATACAACAACAACAAAAAGCTTTTTAAGACCCTTTAGTTTTAAAACAGATTCTCCGACTTGAAGTCTTATACAGATTCTCCGAGTAGAAGAGGGTATATACAACAACAACAAAAATTTTTATTAAGACCTTTTGGTCTTATACAGATTCTCCGAGTAGAAGAAGGTATATACAACAACAACAAAATTTTTTATTAAGACCTTTTGGTCTTATACAGATTCTCCGAGTAGAAGAGGGTATATACAACAACAACAAAAATTTTTATTAAGACCTTTTGGTCTTATACAGATTCTCCGAGTAGAAGAAGGTATATACAACAACAGAAAAAATCTTTATTAAGACATTTTGGTCTTATACAGATTCTCCGACTTGAAAAGGGTATATACAACAAAAACAACAACAAAAAGCTTTTATTAAGATCTTTTGGCCTTATACAGATTCTCCGAGTAGAAGAGGGTATATACAACAACAACAACAAAAAATCTTTATTAAGACCTTTTTGTCTTATACAGATTATCCGACTTGAAAAGGGTATATATAACAACAACAAAAATCTTTATTAAGACCTTTTAGTCTTATACAGATTCTCCGAGTAGAAGAGGGTATATTCAACAACAACAAAAAGCTTTATTAAGACCTTTTAGTCTTATACAGATTCTCCGAGTAGGAATTGAATAAGAAATTGGTGTCTTATAAACAGATTATTCTGAGAGATATAGCAAATGAGTGGGAAAGAGAAGGAGAAACAAATTAGATTATGCAAAGTTTCATATGGGAAATATGTCGTATTCCATGACAGCAATGTCTCCTTGTACCAAATCAATTTGTAGAAGTTATAATTAAGAAGACTTGTAGACGTTGAAATGTCTAAGATTAATGACAGGATAATATGGTGGTGCTACTTGAGATTTTGATTTTTTCTGTTTCAACCTTCTAGTTATCTGGTTCATCTTGATGGCTAGGGCGGTATGGCCTTGGCGTGTTTTACATGGATAAAAAAGTATATATATTACACCTCTTCGATAAAGTGTGGTAAGCCTTGGTTGATGGAATTTGGCGGCTGTTTACTGCTTAAGCTGATGTACACTCATGGACAAAACTTAAGGAAGTTATACCTTTTAACATGTATATCGGGATTGAGACAATAACTCTGGAAGATATTACAGTGAACTTTATTGAAGACACACTCATGGGCAAAACATAAGGAAGCTGTACCTTTTAGAATGTATATCAGGATTCTGACAATAACTCTGAAATATATTTGATACCTAGTTGATCTTTTTTGAAGACACGAGATAACCAAGTGTGTATACATTCATGGACAAAATTTAAGGAAGTTGTACCTTCAGCACGTATATCGGGATTTATACAATAACTCTGAAAGATACACTCATAGACAAAACTTAAGGAAGTTGTACCTTGTAGTATGTATATCGGGATTGAGACAATAACTCTGAAAGATATTACAGTGACCTTTACTGAAGACATTCGAGATAACCAAGTTTTTATACACTCATGGACAAAACTTAAGGAAGTTGTACCTTTTAGCATGTATATCGGGATTCAAACAATAACTCTGAAAGATATTACAGTGACCTTTATTGAATACACACGAGATAACCTAGTGTGTATACATTAATGGACAAAATTTAAGGAAGTTGTACCTTTTAGCATGTATATCGGGATTCAAACAATAACTCTGAAAGCTATTACAGTGACCTTTATTGAAGACACACGAGGTAACCAAGTGTGAATAAATTGACTCTTGTCTCCTTCAAAAAAGACAACCGAAGACATTAAAGACTTTCAACTTTAAGTTTTGCTCCATGAGTGTATTTGGTTTAAAGAAAAAATAGCCTCTATTTGTTGAGCCCAATGTTTTTTACTACTCTCTTTCCCATTACTTATGAGAATATCTATGAAAATGGAGAGAGAGCAGGAGAATACCATTAACATATTTACATATATATTTTCTGAATATAGAGCCATCCATATTTAGATCTTTAGATAATAAAAAGGCATAACTTTATATACCAACAACTTGGCCTTAAATACTCCTTTCTTAATTTCTTAGAAGGCCTCGAGACCAAATTTTGATCGTAGGGGTTCAACCTGCACCACGCTAAGGAGGGCCAACATCCCAAAACGCGTACTTGGTTGGCTTTTCTTGATTTATCAAAAAATGGGGTTGGCCAAATATCAATGAACAAGTTAAAAACACGTTTAGTTTATTTTTTGTTCACTAGATGGCGCTATGCCATCTAAAATGCTCATGTGAGCGCGGTCAGGATATGTCTTCTTTTTTTTTTCAATATATATTTATATAATATCAAAACAATGATGTCTCTATGAGTACATATTTCTCAAGAAAATCAGTATATAGGATTAAAGATCTTAATAAAATATTTATTGATATATATTTAATTATAGAAGCATAGGGCGCTTCTCCCGTCAAAATAAACGTCAAAAACTGACGCCATCTATTGACCGTCGCCGCAATCTAGCGGCCTCGAGTTGGTGACAAAGCCACAACACCAGCTTTGGCAAATTGAGAAGCGTCCACCTAGATACCATGGTTTCGGGCTAATGGCCCTCGTCAGTCTAGGGCGGACTTTATTCCATGAGATCCACACGGGATCTAATGGAATCTTCACAATCAGACCAAAGAGGTGTTTTGCTGGCAATGTGGCTGGGCCAAATCTCTTTGGTCAGATTGTGAAGATTTCATTAGATCCCGTGTGGATCTCATGGAATAAAGTCCGCCCTAGACTGACGAGGGCCATTAGCCCGAAACCATGGTCTCTAGGTGGACGCTTCTCAATTTGCCAAAGCTGGTGTTGCGGCTTTGTCACCGACCCGAGGCCGCTAGTTTGCGGCGACGGTCAATAGATGGCGTCAGTTTTGACGTTTATTTTGACGGGAGAGGCGCCCTATGCTTCTATGGATCAATTTCCTCTCGGCAATTTTTCCATTTATATTTAATTATATGCGCCTTTGTAAACCTGGTTATCAGAAATATTTAGCATGTTTGTATCGAAGTTTTGCTAGCGTTGACACACTTGGAGTATAGGCTATAAAGAAAGTTCGAGTGTGCTATAGTTTTAATACATATTCCGTAACATTGATTACAGAAAAACTTATTGGTAAGTATAAGAAATTCTAAATATATATAGAAAGAGGGGGGAAATCTCTCTGAATCTCATATTGAAGGTATTGAAGAAAGTGCACAGCGAATGACGTAGATGTGTCTGCTCCAGCACCAAGAAGGCGCCTCCCCCACCACCAAATGGACCAGCCAGGACTCCCAGCGAGGACTGCGCTATCGACGAAAGGCTGGAAGGGACTCTGGACTTGAGGGTTGTGTTGCCTGACCGGACCGTGGAGTTGACAGTAGACCGCAGGTATGTGTTGGACTCTTTCATCACAATCCATAACAATGGTTCAAACTACTGAAAAACATCGTAACTCTTTTTATAAAAACAAAAATCTTTATTAAAACCTTTTAGCCATATACTCCTCTGATCAAAAAGTTTCGACACTTTGCTCATAAGTTGAAAACAAACTTTATTATTCTACCAAATTCAAATTGTCCCCTTCAAAGTAGTCACCCTTCAATCCGTTTTTTACACAGAACTTGAGGCAAATTCGTTGATCCTCCATTTCGGTGACTAACGAAATCGAAGCACGGGCAAAATGGCTTCACTTCGAACAGCCGCTGCTCGCGCTGTTGTAGCGCGTGATTTTTGAAAATTGGCAGGTCTCCAAGCCAAGGGCGACGCTTGCGTTTGCCACAAACCGGGAGAAAATATATTGAGTTTTCAGGATTTTATGAGCAAAGTGTCGAAACTTTTTGATCAGAGTATTACAGAATCTCCAACTAGAAGAAGGTATATACAGGAAAATATATTAGTGTGGTGTGTATATTTATCAAGTCCAGCGATGGTCCAGAAAAGTATTACAAAGTATTAGTATTTATTGGTATTACGTATTAGCTACA
>CP092873.1:8794418-8836585 GCA_030710605.1 Cordylochernes scorpioides
GTCTAAACCTGGAGCTTTTTAAATATCACAATTAGAAATGATATTCATTATTTCTTCTACTTCGATAATAATTATGCTTGGATTATTCATTCGTGGCTTAAAATTTCTAATTATTTGTTGATGAAAATTGTCCAAAATTAGGATCGTCTTCAGGAATTAAATCGTCCATTAATATGGTCATTGTTTGCTCTTTTAGATATTCTGGTGAATTGTCAATTATGGGAATTCCATTCTTTACATTTGAGGATCTTAATTTATTGAAGAACTTATAAGCATTACCAAATGGATTATCTGTGTAATTTTCTTCAATAACGTTTCGCCAGTTAGTTCTTTTAGCTTTTCTTATTGCATTAGTGTATTTGTTTCTTGCCAACTTAAATGTATAGTAACTGATTGTTTTATGACGATAATACTAGTTTCTAATATAATGAAAATGATTTTTTATTATTTCCTGTTCATTAGTCCACCAGTCAATTCTGGAAACATGTTTATTAATGGGGGATTTAACCTTCGAAGATTTATATGCTGCTTCTCTCAATAAATTCATGAGTGCGTTCACTATCCCATCAATGTCTTCCTCATCTTTCACTCTGCTTATATCAATTACCAGTTTTTTGTATCTTGTAATGATATGTTATTAGAAAAATTTGCCCAATTCGCATTTTTTTCAAAGTGGAAATTTGATTATTGAATAAATGACCATTCTTTAACCTGATATCAAATTTAACAGCAACATGGTCGGAAATATTAGTCAAATCAGAGGTATGCCAGTTGTTTATTAAACTTAGTGAGTGTTTATTCGAGATTGTGAGATCAATTATACTTACTCTCCGCGGCAGGTGGGTGTTTTTTTCAGGTTATGTATAAAGAGGTTACATTCGTCTATAATAGGTTGTAATCTATATCCATTTGAGTTTATAACAAACCATATAGTAGGTCTTGAATTAAAATCACCGCAAAGGATTACAGGTTGATTTATATACGTTTTGAGCAGATCTCTAATGAATGTTTGATGAACAGGGTTAAATGTATTCGGATGAATGTAGAAATTAGAAATAATTAATTTTGTTTTAACTGTAGAAATAGATATTGTTGTACAAAAAGAATTTGTGAATTTTTCCTCTTTGCTGAACTTTATATTTTTATTTAAAATTATAGTTGCCGTATATTTTCCCCCAGTTTTATTCGAACATATAATTTGAGAGTCCATATCATAAATAACATTTTCATGTAAAACATATGGTTCTTGAATCAAAAGAATGTCAGGTGAAGGATATTCACATATCAAACAAAATGTTAACGCGGGATTCGATCCCGGTTCATGACTGTCTGGAAACGAGGGTGTTACCCACTCGTCCTTGTCAGGTGGGTCATCTCTAGTGTTGGCCTGTAGTTTACTTATCGCAGTAAAACTTTTTCTTACATTTTGTTGAATACATCTCACATTTTCAATCATATAGGATATTAATCTATTTAAGATTAAGCTTTAAATTGTATTTGCTACATCATTTCCCTCGTGTATTTGTGAATATTGTGTCCTTTGGATAATTTTGTCTATTTGTGATTTGTAAATCGGGCATTCACTTGAATTTGATTTATGGTTTGTAGAAAGGTTTTTAAATTTAGGGTGCTTAGAGAAATGGTGACAATTTGGCGCTTCAGTACAGTTGTGGCTACCCTGTACACCGCATATTTTACATATTTTAATGTTTTGGCAGTCTTTTGTTTTATGGTTCGGATTAAATTCAAAACAATTTTGGAATTGTCTTACAAATATTCTGTCTTGTGTAGAACATCGCTCAAAATAGGTGTATATCTCATTACCCATTTTTCTTAAAATTTGGTAAACTTTAGGAGTTACTTTTAATACTATATTGTGATATGCAGAGTTAAATCCCATTCGCGGTACGAGACAAGCGATGCCAAACACGTCCGCACAGTTGGCTTCAGAAGCCATATATCGATTATGTTTATTTTAATTCATTTGAAAAATTCAACTATCCCTGATCATTTATTTTACTCTGGGATGCCGTCACTACAGGATAAAGTACTCTTGGTGAAATTTTATTATTGCAATTCAGAATCTTCCACTGAAGCTTTACGAGCGTTTCGTAACTTTAAAGGTATTCGAAGAGGTAAAGGACCCATGAGTTGCTACTCTCTAAGGAGAATGATAAAAAATTTTGAGAAGACTGGATCTCTGGAAGCAAAACCTCGGAGTGGAAGACCATCGACACGCAAGTCAGTGGCTGTTACGGTTTCGCAGAATGTTGAAGCTATTGAAACGTTATCCACGTATGGAGAAGTAAGTGCTCGACAAGTTTCTCGACAAACGGGTATTTCGTATGGAACAGTTTGGAGAGCTCTAAGATTTTTTCTTAAAAAATACCCGTACAAAATTCAAAGATTTCACGAGCTAAAAGTCGGCGATTTTGAGAAGCGTCAAGAATTTGCTGCATGGGTTTTCCGGCAAATTGATATTGATGAAAACTGGCTGTCGAATGTTCTGTGGACAGATGAAGCTCACTTTTCTCTAAATGGAGAAGTCAACACTCAAAACATCCGCATTTGGGCAACAGAAAACCCTAGGATTTTTACAGAAATGCCACTTCATCAGCCCAGAGTTACAGTTTGGTGTGGGTTCACTTCTTCTTTTATTATTGGGCCATTTTTCTTTGAAGAAATAAATGGAAGAACTTTTAAAACCGTTTCTGTAACTGGTGAACGTTATGTTCAACTTTTGAGAGAAACGGTTATCCCCATATTGCAGGACAGACAAGCACTGAGCGAAATAACATTCATGCAAGATGGAGGACCTCCTCATATCTCCCGCGGTGCCAAACAATTGCTGAAGGATACGTTCGGTGAAGATCGTGTGATAAGTCGCCACTTTATACACCAGTGGCCTTCAAGATCACCAGACTTGACGCCTTGCGAATTTTGGCTATGGGGGTACATTAAGTCGCGTGTTTATCGATGCCGGCCTACCACATTGGCCATGTTGAAGGCTTCTATCAGGCGGCACGTTTCATCAATTTCATCAGATATTTTATTTAATGCTGTCCAATCTGTCATCTATCGTCTGCAGGCGGTGTTTGAGAATGAAGGGCGCCACATTGAGCAAGGATTGTGATCTAATACAAGAGACAAGGCCTCCAAGAGACAAGTTACCTCATGTGTTATATAAGCTGCCATGTATTATATTATCTACCAATGTTTTGCAGCTCTTTGTGTTGGGTTATGGGTAAATAAATTCTGTCCTCATATCTTGTCTCTTTTTTATTTGTGAACAGTAATTTTTGTTTGTTTGTCATTTGCTCACATCTTATATTATGTCGTGCAGACCAAAGTGTCATAACTTCTCGAATAACACTGTACACACAATTTTACCCCTTATGTTTAATTTATCGCTTTTCGCTCATTAAAAGAAATAGCATAAGGAATATTCTCTGTAACCCCCCACCTTTAGAAATTTTGGGCAAAAAAAAATAATACAAAATGATTTTACTACCACGTTTTTCAACGCAAAAGGTTGATTTAAAAATTATATTTATTTGAGGGGATACATTTTTAAAAAATCGTGTACAGTATAATAAACAATGATAACATTTGACAAGCCCATAGGATATTTGGAATAAAGTACGACAAATGTATTTTGTCACTCCCATCTATATTTCATTTGTTGGATCATGACAAATTTCCAGTTAAATAGTCGAGTGTCGCCAATTATTCAAGAAATTACACATTCCTTATAGCAAGAAATCCTATTAGTAGTACCATCATAATTTTTGGTACTATATTAACATTTCAAAAAATCGTGTATTGAATTCAGCTATGTTTTTCAAACATTCAATATATTTGACAAAACTCTATCAAAAATATAAATATTTTTTGCTACATGTTTTAATTTGCATATACCTATTTTACATATCTCAGATTGTATTTAAAAATCGTTAACCATTTCTTCTAACTTTTGGCGAAATGGTGCTTTATTAATTAACGATTTGATATTATTAGGATTCTTTCCTGGTATACAAAAAGGAAAAATACGTGTCGATCAGTTATATTTTTCAATTAATCAAACAATTTGGCCGCTGAATTTCTGATTCTGGTACAGCGCCATCTAGGGAATGAAATTGTAACTAAAATCAATTTCGAAATTTTCAATATTTGCCATAAAAAATCCCATTGCATTCTGAACACAATGGTGTTTACCGCATTGCTCTAGCGCAAATATTCGCGGAGTTATTAATTTTTAAAGTTGTGCGGGACTTTTGGATCACCCTGTATTTTCCTGTATATACCTTCTTCTAGTTGGAGATTCTGTAATACTCTGATAAAAAAGTTTCGACACTTTGCTCATAAAATCCTTACACTCAATATATTTTCACCCGGTTTGTGGCAAACGCAAGCGTCGCCCTTGGCTTGGAGACCTGCCAATTTTCAAAAATCACGCGCTACAACAGCGCGAGCAGCGGCTGTTCGAAGTGAAGTCATTTTGCCCGTGCTTCGATTTCGTTAGTCACCGAAATGGAGGATCAACGAATTTGCATCAAGTTCTGTGTGAAAACGGATTGAAGGGTGACTACTTTGAAAGGGACAATTTGAATTTGGTAGAATAATAAAGTTTTTTTTCAACTTAGTGTCGAAGACAAGTGTCGAAACTTTTTGATCAGAGGAGTATATGGCTAAAAGGTTTTAATAAAGATTTTTGTTTTTATAAAAAGAGTTACGATGTTTTTCTGTAGTTTGAACTATTGTTATGAATTGTGATGAAAGAGTCCAACACATACCTGCGGTCTACTGTCAGCTCCACGGTCCGGTCAGGCAACACAACCCTCAAGTCCAGAGTCCCCTCCAGCCTTTCGTCGATAGCGCAGTCCTCGCTGGGAGTCCTGGCTGGTGCATTTGGTGGTGGGGGAGGCGCCTTCTTGGTGCTGGAGCAGACACATCTACGTCATTCGCTGTGCACTTTCTTCAATACCTTCAAGATAAGATTCAGAGAGATTTCCCCCCCCTCTTTCTATATATATTTTGAATTTCTTATACTTACCAATAAGTTTTTCTGTAATCAATGTTACGGAATATGTATTAAAACTATAGCACACTCGAACTTTCTTTATAGCCTATACTCCAAGTGTGTCAACGCTAGCAAAACTTCGATACAAACATGCTAAATATTTCTGATAACCAGGTTTACAAAGGCGCATATAATTAAATATAAATGGAAAAATTGCCGAGAGGAAATTGATCCATAGAAGCATAGGGCGCTTCTCCCGTCAAAATAAACGTCAAAACTGACGCCATCTATTGACCGTCGCCGCAAACTAGCGGCCTCGGGTCGGTGACAAAGCCGCAACACCAGCTTTGGCAAATTGAGAAGCGTCCACCTAGAGACCATGGTTTTCGGGCTAATGGCCCTCGTCAGTCTAGGGCGGACTTTATTCCATGAGATCCACACGGGATCTAATGAAATCTTCACAATCTGACCAAAGAGATTTGGCCCAGCCACATTGCCAGCAAAACACCTCTTTGGTCTGATTGTGAAGATTCCATTAGATCCCGTGTGGATCTCATGGAATAAAGTCCGCCCTAGACTGACGAGGGCCATTAGCCCGAAACCATGGTATCTAGGTGGACGCTTCTCAATTTGCCAAAGTTGGTGTTGTGGCTTTGTCACCAACTCGAGGCCGCTAGTTTGCGGCGACGGTCAATAGATGGCGTCAGTTTTTGACGTTTATTTTGACGGGAGAAGCGCCCTATGCTTCTATAATTAAATATATATCAATAAATATTTTATTAAGATCTTTAATCCTATATACTGATTTTCTTGAGAAATATGTACTCATAGAGACATCATTGTTTTGATATTATATAAATATATATTGAAAAAAAAAAGAAGACATATCCTGACCGCGCTCACATGAGCATTTTAGATGGCATAGCGCCATCTAGTGAACAAAAAATAAACTAAACGTGTTTTTAACTTGTTCATTGATATTTGGCCAACCCCATTTTTTGATAAATCAAGAAAAGCCAACCAAGTACGCGTTTTGGGATGTTGGCCCTCCTTAGCGTGGTGCAGGTTGAACCCCTACGATCAAAATTTGGTCTCGAGGCCTTCCAAGAAATTAAGAAAGGAGTATTTAAGGCCAAGTTGTTGGTATATAAAGTTATGCCTTTTTATTATCTAAAGATCTAAATATGGATGGCTCTATATTCAGAAAATATATATGTAAATATGTTAATGGTATTCTCCTGCTCTCTCTCCATTTTCATAGATATTCTCATAAGTAATGGGAAAGAGAGTAGTAAAAAACATTGGGCTCAACAAATAGAGGCTATTTTTTCTTTAAACCAAATACACTCATGGAGCAAAACTTAAAGTTGAAAGTCTTTAATGTCTTCGGTTGTCTTTTTTGAAGGAGACAAGAGTCAATTTATTCACACTTGGTTACCTCGTGTGTCTTCAATAAAGGTCACTGTAATAGCTTTCAGAGTTATTGTTTGAATCCCGATATACATGCTAAAAGGTACAACTTCCTTAAATTTTGTCCATTAATGTATACACACTAGGTTATCTCGTGTGTATTCAATAAAGGTCACTGTAATATCTTTCAGAGTTATTTTTTGAATCCCGATATACAGGCTAAAAGGTACAACTTCCTTAAGTTTTGTCCATGAGTGTATAAAAACTTGGTTATCTCGAATGTCTTCAGTAAAGGTCACTGTAATATCTTTCAGAGTTATTGTCTCAATCCCGATATACATACTACAAGGTACAACTTCCTTAAGTTTTGTCTATGAGTGTATCTTTCAGAGTTATTGTATAAATCCCGATATACGTGCTGAAGGTACAACTTCCTTAAATTTTGTCCATGAATGTATAAACACTTGGTTATCTCGTGTCTTCAAAAAAGATCAACTAGGTATCAAATATATTTCAGAGTTATTGTCAGAATCCTGATATACATTCTAAAAGGTACAACTTCCTTATGTTTTGCCAATGAGTGTGTCTTCAATAAAGGTCACTGTAATATCTTTCAGAGTTATTGTCTGAATCCTGATATACATGCTAAAAGGTACAACTTCCTTAAGTTATGTCCATGAGTGTATATCAACTTAAGCAGTAAACAGCCGCCAAATTCCATCAACCAAGGCTTACCACACATTATCGAAGAGGTGTAATATATATACTTTTTTATCCATGTAAAACACGCCAAGGCCATACCGCCCTAGCCATCAAGATGAACCAGATAACCAGAAGGTTGAAACAGAAAAAAATTAAAATCTCAAGTAGCACCACCATATTATCCTGTCATTAATCTTAGACATTTCAACGTCTACAAGTCTTCTTAATTATAACTTCTACAAATTGATTTGGTACAAGGAGACATTGCTGTCATGGAATACGACATATTTCCCATATGAAACTTTGCATAATCTAATTTTTTTCTCCTTCTCTTTCCCACTCATTTGCTATATCTCTCAGAAGAATTTGTTTATAAGACACCAATTTCTTGTTCAATTTCTAATCTGAGAATCTGTATAAGACTAAAAGGTCTTAATAAAGATTTTTGTTGCTGTTGTAAATACCCTCTTCAAGTCGGAGAATCTGTATAAGACTTCAAGTCGGAGAATCTGTTTAAGACTAAAATGTCTTAATACAGATTTTTGTTGTTGTATATACCCTCTTTTACTCGGATAATCTGTATAAGACTAAAAGGTCTTAATAAAGCTTTTTGTTGTTGTTGTATATACCCTCTCCAAGTCGGAGAATCTGTATAAGACTTCAAGTCGGAGAATCTGTTTAAGACAAAAAGGTCTTAATAAAGATTTTTGTTGTATATACCCACTTCTACTCGGAGAATCTGCATAAGGCCAAATGGTCTTAATAAATATTTTTGCTGTTGTTGTATATACCCTCCTCAAGTCGGAGAATCTGTATAAGACCAAATGGTCTTAATAAATATTTTTGTTGTTGTTGTATATACCCTCTTCTACTCGGAGAATCTGTATAAGGCCAAAAGGTCTTAATAAAGATTTTTGTTGTTGTTGTATATACCCTTTTCAAGTCGGAGAATCTGTATAAGACTAAAAGGTCTTAATAAAAGCTTTTCGTTATTGTTTTTGTTGTATATACCCTCTTCTACTCGGAGAATCTGTATAAGACTAAAAGGTCTTAATAAAGATTTTTGTTGTTGTATATACCCTCTTCTACTCGGAGAATCTGTATAAGACAAAGAGGTCTTAATAAAGATTGTTGTATTTTGAAGACCAAAGAGAAATCTCTTGATGCATCCATCTTCAGTTTCTCTCCGTACAATCTAATCAGAGAATACAATCGATGTTTATGTCTGATTGTATTATTAGAGATGTCACGTTTTAATCGGGTTTCAATGAAATGAAACTGTGCAGTCTCTTGTAACTTTCCTTTTACCACACAGGGTTTCAGGGGTCATTGTACATCGACAAGATTAGCACAAAGTAGATAGCTTGTTCCAAACATATAACATCTTTTTATAGAACACATCAGATTCTATGGATATTAAATGTTAGAAATCAAACGATGCTATTCGTCAATTTCATAAGTTTAAATAGAAGTTAAAATATAAGTTTATAATATATTAAATATGTATATATTTGGAAGAAATGGCATATCCTGACCACTTACATGAACAATCTATATGCTAGAGCGCCATCTAATGGAACAAAAATCAACTAATGTATTTTTAATATTAAATAATCTGTTAAAAAAGAATGACAGAACTTGAGACAAATCAACAACAACAAAAACCTTTATTAAGACATTATTGTCTTACAAGGGGATTCCCCTAAAAGGTTATATATGTACATGAGTGAGGAGGAAAAGCAATTTAGAGGGGAGGGGGAGCAATCAGCCGTTGTCTGTGGAGTTGAGCACTTCTTCCCTCATTTTGTCAATCGCCTTGAAAAATTTAAAATGTTTATAAACAAATGTTTTATCCAGCAGGTCTTGAGACAAATCTACTATTATGGTACTGGATAAGAGTATACGTTTAGAACATGTCTGGAAGCGAAAGTGTTAAATGAACGCTATGTACAGTGAATTGTATAGCCGTATCCCAGACGCCTTGGCAAATCGCGACGTGCAGGGGACCACCGACAATAGAACACCGCTATTTCGATTACCCGTCGTTAGCACGTTTTTATGTAAAATTGAAACATATCTGTGAGGGTAGTGATTCACGTTTTGTTTTTGATCGAGGGAAATTCGTTTTTGATCATGTAACAGCGGATAAGACGCACATTTTTACCATTGCCAAATATGTAATGTACAAATTCTGGATAAGCATCGATTTTAACTATGACTATAACATCGAGTTTGAATCACTTTTAGAGGCTCATGTCTAATGTATGGTGTAAATATATACTCTCTCAATGTCTCTATATCCATCTTTACTTGCTAAACTGAAACTTTGACTCAGGTAAAACTGACTTTACTATGTGTATATAGCCATTATTCTTATGTAAATATTACTATGTAAATAATGCTATGTAGTTAATGTCTGAATAAAGAGTTTTAAAACGGTGAATTGTAGAGCTCTGCTACCGTTGTTGGATCCGTACACTGGAGAAACAGGCTGTTAAGGGGGAATCCCAGTCATGTATCCTCCGGCCATCTTGAAGGTAAAAAACTTGAGCCGTTAACCATCTTCGTGGCCTTGAAGTCAGTCATAAATAAGGAAGGTAGGGCGGGGGAACAATCAGGATGATGGACAGGATCGCTGAGAGGATCTTAAACTGCAGGAGTCAAGGTGAGATTAAGACAATTTTGTTGATATTTATAACTAATTTGGCCGGTGTTTTGATCAGGGTGCATGGACCATTCTGATCTGCTTCATGGATAAGAGACCACCACCAACTGATTTAACATCTTGTTAATTAATTCGGAGAAACAGTATGGGGGTCAAAATCTGTCATATGGTGGATAGTCAACCAGAGTACAGAGTATGATGGAATACTGAGTCTTCTCCGACATTTCTTGGCCGACCAAATAAACGTGAATCGCAAATTTCACCTACAAGGAGATGGTCCTCAAGAACCATTGGGAAGATCCAGGATAGGTCGGAGTAAGACGCAACGACGGTGAGTTTGTGTCATATTGTCTTCTTTAATAGCTTGATGCTCAGACCGAGTTAATGAGCATGTGAAAGATGCAGTGCTCAGTTTACACTCATGGACAAAACTTAAGGAAGTTGTACCTTTTAACATGTATATATCGGGATTCAGACAATAACTCTGAAAGATACACTCATGGACAAAACTTAAGGAAGTTGTAACTTTTAACATGTATATATCGGGATTCAGACAATAACTCTGAAAGATACACTCATAGACAAAACTTAAGGAAGTTGTACCTTTTAACATGTATATATCGGGATTCAGACAATAACTCTGAAAGATACACTCATGGACAAAACTTAAGGAAGTTGTAACTTTTAGCATGTATATCGGGATTCAGACAATAACTCTGAAAGATACACTCATAGACAAAACTTAAGGAAGTTGTACCTTTTAGCATGTATATCGGGATTCAGACAATAACTCTGAAAGATACACTCATGGACAAAACTTAAGGAAGTTGTACCTTTTAACATGCATATATCGGGATTCAGACAATAACTCTGAAAGATACACTCATAGACAAAACTTAAGGAAGTTGTACCTTTTAACATGTATATATCGAGATTCAGACAATAACTCTGAAAGATACACTCATGGACAAAACTTAAGGAAGTTGTACCTTTTAACATGTATATATCGGAATTCAGACAATAACTCTGAAAGATACACTCATAGACAAAACTTAAGGAAGTTGTACCTTTTAACATGTATATATCGGGATTTAGACAATAACTCTGAAAGATACACTCATAGACAAAACTTAAGGAAGTTGTAACTTTTAGCATGTATATCGGGATTCAGACAATAACTCTGAAAGATATTACAGCGATCTTCATTGAAGATACAAGCTATAACCAAGTGTAAACAAAATTGCCTCTGTCTCCTTCAAAATAACAGATGCACATCGACATCAAAGAATTTCCAATTCCTTTAGTTTTGTCCATGAGTGTAGATTCGCCAATAGCATATTCTATCACATTTGAACAAGTTAAAAAACAACAATCAAAACTATTCATTCTCAAACGATGTTCGGCAGAAAAAATTTTGCCGGTCGTCTGAGGTATTTTTACCTGTCCGCGTTAGCGCGCCATCTGTTAATGGAAATGCAAACTTATATTATGCAAATACAATTTATTATTACGATGCACTAGTGCGCCATCTGTTATGCAAATTAAAACCTATTTTAGACGCGTAAGATTCTTTTTAAAATTAAACAATTTCTACTGCCATTACTGCAATGGAAAAATTAATGGGAGGGCCTGGCTCATCAGTGTTAAGCCCTCCCATTAAGTTTTCCATTGCAGTAAGGGCATTAGAAATTGTTTAATTTAAAAAAGAATCTTACGCGTCTAAAATAGTTTACAGTTTATTATGCAAATCTATAGCATATGACTTAGAATAAAACACTTTTTTTCCTACCAATAGTAGATTGAACTATCGAAACATTATTTTATTAGTACAGTAAGGGTAGTGTAGAATTCACTTTTTTTTATAAAGAAAAACATACGTACGTTATAAATAGTTTGCATTTTTTTTAAATAATCATAATAATATATATATATATACGATTTAAAAAATGTAAATACCTTTAATTCTAGGATTTCGAATTTAAAAAATAGAATGAGCTTGTATAGCAGATCTCTTTGATACCTATTGAAGAGTTTTTTTGTTTAAAAAGAGAACCGGTCTTCGAGATATTTCCACAAATTTTGCTGGTACGAAAGACAAAACTGCTTTAAAATCTGTATTTGTCGTCCTTCTCTGAGAGCTCTTAGGTCCTCATTAGAGACCGGGTCCTATTGTAATTTCGACAATTCTTATTGAGGCGAGGATAGATTTTTTAAAAGAGACAAAGGCAATTTTCTTCAAACTTGGTTATCTCGTGTGTCTTCAATATGTTATATACTTTAATATGTTATAAAACCTTGAAGGTAGGTCGGTGATGATGTGTTCTAAACTGTTGGTTTTCAACCGCTACGACCCAGGTTCGATTCCCGCATTTGGAATTTTTTTTCTGATAAAAAAAAAATGTTCTAATGGCCCCCGATTCTTTCAAAAGCCCAACCCCACCAGCGAGTGCAAGTAACCAAACGGGGCTCTAGCACATTTGTAAGTGCAAAGTCGAACTGCTTTTTACATGTGGTACACTTACCGTAAAAGTAATCGCCTACTTCTACCTACCATGATTATCATAGCCTGTACCACGTGTATTAGGGATAAGCAAAAATATATATATATATATAATATCTTGAAAAAGGTTGGCGTTCATTCAGCTTAAATATTGGTAAATAAATTATATTTTGATCCAATATATTACTTTTTAATTAATGGTCACTGTAATAGCTTTCAGAGTTATTGTTTGAATCTCGATATACATGCTAAATGGTACAACTTCCTTTTGTCTATGAGTGTTAAAGCGTAGATAGAATGTAAATTCAGAGATTTAAAAAGGTCATGTTTTGAAGCCAACCGTCCAGGAATGTTTTCTAAAGCCAAGAAGGAAGTCGAGCGAGATGAGTAATGGAGGCACCACTTAATGTCACCTAAATTTAAAACGCACAAGTACTCTTCTTCGCAATTAGCGGTAAGTAAGAAAGAAAAATTCTATTGTAAGACATTTGGTGTTTCATCTGGGTAAAGGAAGTAAGAGAAAACTGAATAAACGGCTTTGTTTGGCTGGGTTCAGCCCACAGAGCTGTACAACCTGGATCAATTAACCTTTTTTGATGATTAATTTATAAAAGAACAAGACAATATCTGTGTATACAATATTCTACAAATATCATTTTCCATATTTTTACAGGTTTTTAATACATAATGTTCAATATTCACAAATACACTAATGGACAAAACTTAAGGAAGTGGAAAGTATCAACTTTCTTAAATTTTGTCCATGAGTGTAGTTGCAAAAGATTTCAAAAAAACCCAAAGCCAGCCAATCCTAAAGCAAAAGACACAAAGCACCTTCTAAGAATAGCAAAACCGCTGATGATAAATTTACAAAGAAACACTAAGCCAGTCAATTCTGAAGCCATAGACAAAGACAGAGCACATTCCAAGAATGCTACAACCACTAGAGTCAGTTTCTCAGCAAAACCAAGTCAGTCAATACTGGTGCTAGATGCACGAGTACAGCACATTATATGAATGGCAGAAATGTGGATTCAAAGTTTGACACAGATCAGTCAATTCTGGAACAAAATACACAACACCTTCCAAGAATGGTACAACCACTAGAGTCAGTTTCTCAGAAAACAAAGTCAGCCAATACTGGAGCTAGATGCACGTGTACAGCACATTATATGAATGGCAGAAATGTGGATTCAAAGTTTGACACAGATCAGTCAATTCTGGAGCAAAATACACGAACACAACACCTTCCAAGAATGGCACAACCACTAAAGCCAGTTTCTCAGAAAAACAAAAGTCAGCCAATACTGGAGCTAGATGCACGAGTTCAGCCTGTTCCGAGAATGTCAGAAACGAGGATTCAAGTTCCTAACACATATCAGTCAATTATAAAGCAAAATACACGAACATAGCACCTTCCAAAAATGGTACAACCATAGTGTCAGTTTCTCATCAAAACGAATTCAGTCAATACAGGAACCAGATTCCTGAGTTCACGTTCCAAGAATGTATCAGCCAAAGCAGTCACAAGGAAGTTCCTCAGAAACACGAAACCAAACTGAATTAAGAATAGAAGAACAGCACGTCTCAACATGACGCCACAGACACAAGGAAAGTGCCACAAAGTCCTGGAAAGAGAATATAAGTACGGCACCTTCGAAGAATGGCAGAAATGTGGAATCAACATTTTTGACACAGATCAGTCAATTATTGAGAAAAATACACGAACACAGAGACTTCCAAGAATGGTACAACCAGAGAGTCAGTTTCTCATCAAAACGAATTCAGTCAATACAGGAACCAGATTCCTGAGTTCACGTTCTAAGAATGGATCAGCCAAGACAGTCACAAGGAAGTTCCTCAGAAACAGGAAACCAATCTGAAGTAAGAAGAACGTTCCAACAATGACGCGCCACAAGGAAAGTGCCACAAAGTCCTGGAAAGAGAATATAAGTACGACACCTTCCAAGAATGGCAGAAATGTGGAATCAACATTTCTGACACAGATTAGTCAATTATTGAGAAAAATACACGAACACAGGGACTACCAAGAATGGTACAACCATAGAGTTAGTCTCTCATCAAAACGAATTCAGTCAATACAGGAACTAGATTCCTGAGTTCTCGTTCCAAGAATGGATCAGCCAAAGCAGTCACAAGAAAGTTCTTCAGAAACACGAAACCAATCTGAAGTAAGATTAGAAGAACGTCCCAACAATGACGATATAGTGACAAGGAAAGTGCCACAAAGGTCTGGAAAGAGAATATAAGTACGACACCTTCCAAGAATGGCAGAAATGTGGAATCAACATTTCTGACACAGATCAGTCAATTATGAAGCAAAATACACGAACACAGAGACTTCCAAGAATTATACAACCACTAAGGTCAGTTTCTCAGCAAAACGAATTCAGTCAATACAGGAACCAGATTCCTGAGTTCACGTTCTAAGAATGGATCAGTCAAAACAGTGACAAGGAAGTTCCTCAGAAACACGAAACCAATCTGAAGTAAGAAGAACGTTCCAACAATGACGCGCGCCACAAGGAAAGTGCGACAAAGTCCTGGAGAGAGAGATGAAGTAACAGCTGGTACAGTGTGTCCTTGCTCCAGTATCTGCCCTCGACCTCCAGGTAAATGTCCATCACACCTGTATCATCATCCATCCTATCCACTGCGCTACATCTTTCTTTTTACCAAAGAGAAACAAACAATTAGCACAAAAAGTTTATTACAGCCTATAGAAGAATGAGTGAGTTCAGAAGCTTGTTCCAATACGTTATAAACTTGAGGCGGAATGGTATTTAATGTACCAAAAGTGGCATCCTCTCTCTAAATATGTATTATAACAATATATTTTGACTAAAGACTCTCTTCTAAAGAATTTTCTAAAGTATAAACGCAATATACAAATCAAGATAACTGCATTCAGTTTCTTTATTAAGATAAAATGGCAAGTTTTCAAGCGTTAGCTCATCATCAGGACTTCTTTACCCTAATGTAAGAACATCTTCTGTTGATATACAAGTATATTCATGGCCAAGATATATATGGGTGAGGATTACTATTTAATTAGGATTTCTACTTGATTTATAAAAACCATACGAGCGCTAATCATCTATCACTCTATACCCTGCTGTCAGAAACGGTGAAAAGTAGACACAATAGATTTATACAAATTTTGTGAGAAGGCGAGAAGGATGATAAACAGGTGTAAACAGTTTTCCTTTTTTTTCGGGGCTCATGTTAATACGGAATTGTATATAGTACTTGATTTATGTTCAATTAAAACCATTGTTATACTGGGAGAATCCTGTATGGGGCTTGATCCCTAATAAAGGTTTGTGTGTGTTTGGTTTATAAAATCCAAGCTGCGTACCCCGAGTCTAGATGGTGTTTATTATCAATTGCGTTTTATGCAGTAAAACTTAATATGCAATATCATACCGTTGTTATATTAGGATATCTTTGAATCTATACTCTTGGACAAAACTTGAGAAGGTGGAAGATCTTTAATATCACCGGTCGTCTGCTTTTTTTTAGGTAAACAGAGACAATTATGAAAAAAAGGCATCTCCTTATCGTGCAACTGAAAGTTGCTGATGGCTTTTGCCATCTATCGGAATGAATATTAACTATTCTCGTTGATTTTTAATTATTTAAAATTGGCCAAATTCTTTATTCATCAAGAAAAGCTAACTACGGACGCCCATTAATGAAAATTAATTGATTAATCAAGAATAGGTATTTGGCCAATTTTGGAATAATTAAAAATCAACGAGAATAGTTGATATTTATTCCGATAAATGGCGCAAGCCATCAGCAACTTTCAGTTGCACGATAAGGAGGTGCCTTTTTTTCATAATTTATGCACCTTATTCCAGTACAATATCACATTTGTATTAATTTTCAAACAGAGACAATGTTGTTCACACTTGGTTATCTCGTGTCTCTCTTCAATAAAGATCACTGTGTATCCAAAACAAGATTGTTTCGTAATTTCGTAAACATATTACGATTTATATTTTGCAAGTGTTAACGAACTTTTGGGACAACTTTGGTATTATTGGTATCCTTAGTAAAATTATAACAGAATTCTTATAGAAGAATAATTTAATCTCTGATGTTCTATATCAAGGGTAGCCAATCAGCAGGTGAGCCAAGTTTCAGAATTACAAGGTTGTCCCAAAAATTCGTAAACACTTGTAAAATATAAATCATAATCATGCTTACGAACTTTTGTGGGGCAACCTTATATATTTCAGAGTTATTGTCTAAATACCAATATACATGTTAAAAGGTACAACTTTCTTAAGTTTTGTCTATGAGTGTATCTTTCTTATTGGTTCCATCATTTCTATAACCTATACTCTTTTTACTTAAAATAATAATAATAATAATAAATCTAATGAGAAGTTTGAATATTCTTTCAATTTAATTGGCCATATAGAATTGTTACTAGTTTACATCACAAAGTTTGAATAAGTTGAAGTTACTGCAATAACTAAATTTTTTATTAAAATTTGAAAATTAAGTATTGCATTTTGATGACGAATCATTTCAAGAACAAGAGCCATCCAATCACGATACAGCAGAAGATTCAATGTACGCAGGAAACAAATAATTAACAGACGGATTTTCTATGGTCAGCTATGTGTATCGTCTGTCAAATATTTGGATCGTATTTCGTCTAATGGAATGTGGCCGGCGGTCACGTGAGCTCCCTCAATGCGGAGCGCTCAGGTTTTCACAGATTGTTTATGGATAAATTTATCAGCTAATTATATTAGCGTATTCTGGGTATTATAGAATTTTGATATACAACTTTTTTCACATTTCTTTTAATATAAAGCAATAACGCGTTATCTATATATATATATAGTAGAATTAAATATAATTTATATGAAAGATAGTTGGTATTAGAGAAGGAGTAATGATGATTAAAAACAAATTAGAAAAATATTACTTTTAAGGTATCAAAAAGGTTTTGCATTTTAAGTAACAACATAGGGTTATAACAAGTTCAAGCTGTAGCATCGGCTGTTACGCGTCATATGTAGGTTATATAGGAAATGAAAGCATTTAAGCAGGAATTAAACCGAATTAATAAAAAGGCATCTATTTTATTTTTGCTTATCCCTAGTACACGTGGTACAGGCCATGATAATCATATTGGGTAGAAGTAGGCGACTGCTTTTACTGTAAGTGCACCACATGTCTACATATGTGAAAAGCAGTTCGACTTTGCACTTATAAATGTACCAGCGCCCCTTTTGGTTACTTGCACTCGCTGGGCTTGGACTTTTGCAAGAATCGGGGTCCATTGAAGCTTTTTTTTTTTGTCAGAAAAAAGTGCCCAATGCGGAAATCGAACTCGGGTCGTAGCGGTCGAAAACTAACGGTTTAGATCATCCTTCTACCGACTCTTGATCATGCAACTGAGAGACTCATCAGTGGTGAACCCACCCAGATATTACGTCTATTCAATCTACCACTCTAATATTGTATTACCCGCAGTTTTGGTTATATACCAGCTACTGAAGAAAAAACTCTTAGGAAAAGGTATTTTAAACGAACTATGTACATAAGCTTTGAGGAAAGTATAAATAATCCATAGAAGCAATGGGCGATTCTCCCGTCAAAATAAACGTCATAATCTCTGACGCCATCTATTGACCGTCGCCGCAACTAGCGGCATCGGGTCGGTGACAAAGCCACAACACCAACTTTGGACGGCGACGGTCAATAGATGGCGTCAGATTCTGACGTTTATTTTGACGGGAGAAGCGCCCATTGCTTCTATGGATTAATTTCCTCCCGGCAAATTTTCCATCTATGTTTTGCCAATAGATTTGGCCCAGCCACATTGCAAGCAAAACGCCTCTTTGGTAGATTGTGAGGATTCCATTAGATCCCGTGTGGATCTCATGGAATAAAGTCCGCCCTAGACTGACGAGGGCCATTAGCCCGAAACCATGGTCTCTAGGTGGACGCTTCTCAGTTTGCCAAAGTTGGTGTTGTGGCTTTGTCACCGACCCGATGCCGCTAGTTGCGGCGACGGTCAATAGATGGCGTCAGATTCTGACGTTTATTTTGACGGGAGAAGCGCCCATTGCTTCTATGGATTAATTTCCTCCCAGCAAATTTTCCAAATATGAATAAATAGCTCTTAATACAATACAAGTCGGCTTGTGATTGTAAAACGACACTTGAAAACTATCCCGCATCCCTTTTCAATGAAAAATAAAAATTTATTCTAAGGAGAAATAACGATTATTTCTAACCTTAGGGATGAGGTATGAAAAGATAAATTGTGAAGGGTAATGATAAACGGAATAATAAAGGGGTTCCCATTCCTGGACATTTTATTTTTCCGTTTATCATTACCCTTCACAATTTATCTTTTCATACCTCATCCCTAAGGTTAGAAATAATCGTTATTTCTCCTTAAAATATAATTTTGATTTTTCATTGAAAAGAAACTCATGCGGGATAGTTTTCAAGTGTTGTTTTACAAATATCTCTTAAATTTCATATATTTGAATATAATTCTACTGTCCTATAAGCTTATGTCCATAGTTTTCTTGAAAACCATTTCTGATATTCCACCCTTCAGTGCTGCGTATATAAGCAGAATTGTCCAATACAGTATTAGAGCTCTGAGAAGCAGTCTGGTGGATTAAATTGGCGAAACCGCTAAGAGGGTTCACCACTCTGATGAGCCAAGCCTTCCCAATATATATTTTTTCATCGCAGTAAGGGCAGTAGAAGTTTGTATTTTGTATAAAAGAAACATTCGTGCTTTTAAATCCTTTCATTCTATATGTAAATTTCAGATAATTTAGTCCGAATACCAGTGTGCTTTCTTAATCAGATTCCTCCAAGCCTATAGATCTATAGTCATAGAAGATACCTTGGTCCATTCTTTGAGGATTTTCGTTGGGAAAACAATACGGTGGTTTTTCCCCTTTGCCTTTCCTATCTATATACCATTGACCTTACCATAGGTTCATCCACCTTTAGAAACCGTTTCCAACTTCAAGAACTGTACAAATATAAGCTATTTGTTAACAGTTCTCCACACCTTATCTATGACTGTCTGAACTTTACAGAAGTGAGACATCGATTGTTCCCTGATCTAAATGATTACATTTCTTACATCATAGCCACTTTGTTTATATGGATTTATTGAATTCTGTCACTTGATAATGTAAATCTGTGTTACAACCGCGTAGATCCAATACAATACGCACGCAACTTTTCAGAGGATGGGTTCATGTGTTCCTCAAGAAGAAAGCCTATATCAAACTAAGCAAACTGTCTATTATGTGTATATGTCCCTTATAACTTTGTATAAAAATTGTCTTTCCCGTTGAAATAGACGTCAACACTAGACACCATCTATTGACTGTCTCCACAAACTAGGGGACTCAAGTCGTGGCCAAAGCCACAACACCAGCTTTGACAAATAGAGAAGGGTCCACATGTAGACCATGATTTCAGGCTAATGGCCCTCTTCAGTCCAGGGGTGACTTTGATTTCATGAGATCCACAAGGTATCAAATGGAATCTTCAAAAGGCGTCTAGTTTTGACGTCTATTTTGACGAGAGAGGCGGGGCTTTATAGATCGTTATCCTTCCGACAAAATTTCAAAATCTATAACATTGTGTAATTAAATTTCTTTCTTCCAATTTTTCTACTCATTTTTTGTATGTCTCAGGAGAGAATCTGTATATAAGGTTGGCCCCAAAAGTTCGTGTTTTTCTTAAAACGTTGTTTTTCTTGTTACTTGGCGAATAATATTATTACGGCGAATACATAATAATACACATAATACAATTACTTTATACATTTAGTCGATCTGCCACTGAGTAGTGCTCCCAGTCTTAATGACAAAGGCAGACTCATTCTACTTCACTCAGTGTGGAGATAAGAAAGAAGAAGACTTTATACATAATACAAAGAAATTATACATAACGGCGAATAATATTGGTATTTCAAATTTTCGCAAGTGTTTACGAACTGTGTTTTATACGAAAAAATCTTAATAAAGGTAGATTGATTGATAATGAACACGCGATGAAGACATTTAAAGAATCAGAAAAAAGAATAAACCAAATATGGAAGAGGAAGTAGTAAAAGGAGGTTAACTAAAAAATAAGTTTCAAAACGTCTAATCAAGATAGTACAGGACGGTGGCCTAGATATGCATAAAGCATTGGAGCGAAACTATCTCAAGTGAAGACAATTGCCTAAAACTTTCAAGAAATTGTAAAAAGAAGGATAATAAACCGATAGTACAAAATGTCTTTTTTTCACAAATCATTCCATTAAAACTGTTTTTGATTTTTAAACTTATTTCCACGTACAAATGGGTATATGTACTGAGAGGTTCGAAAGATTGAAAAATAAAAGTTCTGCACAAGAAAATTAGCCCTGGAAGCTTTATTTTATAAAACATGGGTACTGGCCATGATAATCATGATGGAGAACAAGAGATAGTAGTTTTAATTGTAGATATTGTTAGAAATAAATTTCTTGTTTTGTACATAGTTTTATGTTCTCGTTAAGGTTCTGGAATTCCATTTGTTGTTGTTGTCGTGTCCAATGAAGAGCCTCAGATGTCTCCATACATCTCTATCACAGCAATGTCCTCTATCTTGGGTGTGTATACTGTATTGTTGTTGTTGTTGTGCCCAATGAAGAGCCTCAGATGTCTCCATACATCTCTATCACAGCAGTCGTTCTCTATCTTGGGTGTGTAAAGCTGCTGTTCTGGGGAATTTATTCCATTTGTCTTTAGAATGTTTAAAATCTTACATATAAAAATCGTTTTTCCTATCTTTTAATCATAATGATAAATGAACCGATTTTGTTGTAAGTTCTTAATGACAATGTTTCCTTTCTTTCTCCTTTTTAATATCTTATAACTATTCTTTACGGCCTAAAAGTACTATAAATATGTATAGACAACTGTAAAACACACATGTATGAAAATTCGACACTATTATAGACGCGTATGATTCTTTTAAAAATTAAACAAATTCTACCGTCCTTACCGCAATGGAAAAATTAATAGGATGGCATGACTCATAAATTTTTCCATTGCAGTAAGGACAGTAGGAATTGTTTAATTTTTAAAAAGAATCTTACGCGTCTATAATAGTTTCGAATTTTCATAACAGATGGCGCGCTAATGCATCATAACATACTTGTATGTCAACGGGTGTCCTGTAAGCGCACCACATGTCTACACATGTGGAAAGCTGTATGACTTTTTTTGCACATAAAATTATTTAAGAGCCTCGTTTGGTTATTTGTACTCACTGGTGAAGTTGGACTTTTGCAAGTATCGGGAGCCATTTTAAGTGATTTTTTCTTCTTCAGAAAAAGGTTCCCAATGTGGATTTCGAGCCAAAATCATGGCTGTTTAAAATAAACGATTGATACCATTGTTCCATTTATGCTATATATATATATATATATATATATATATATGTTATATTAAGATATTATTTGAAATGTTATATAAAAGTATTATTTTTATTTAAAAATATATTTCATAGATAAAAATATTCTGTTAAATCGGCCGCCAGAGGTCATGCTTCCCATATAAAATCACGTTGTTGTTCTATATATATTTGCATACTTAGACTCGAACAATCGCATTAAAATAAACTTTTTTTTATTCAAAGTACACGTGGTATAGGTCATGATAATCATGGTGGGTAGTTAGCGACTGCTTTTACTGTAAGTGTACCACAAGTCTACATATATGAAAAGCAGTTCGAATTTTGCACTTCAAATGTGCAAGATCCCCATTTGGTTACTTGTACTCGCTTGGTGGGGTTAGACTTTTGCAAGAATCGGAGGCCATTGGATTTTTTTTTTTTTTTTTAATTAGAAAAACGCGCCCAATGCGGAATTCAATCCCGGGTTGTAGCGGTCGAAAACCAACAGTTTAGACAACCCTTCCACCGACCCCCCTAAAATAAAAATAAAAAACATAAATAAACTCTTCTTCCACTAAATATGAAAGACGATTAGATCTCATTCATTTTAACGACTTTGCTTCATGCTTTCCTTCCATTTTATTATGAAGATATCAGAAGATTTTGTCGAAAAACGTTAATAATAATTTTTTTAAAGTTTTGACCAGAGTGTCTTCATTTTCATGAGTCGTATTAAAAAACCTCAATAATTCTTCCTGAATAAATCAGGTGGGAATGGAATTCCTTATATTGCCTAGAGATAACGCGCGTGGCCATATTTGCTCAGAACTTGGCAAAAAATCTTGAAGAGGCACTTGGCTTCGTCAAGTGGTTTGTCACTCACCAAAGATACGATTGGTCGACTGAACAGCACAGATCTCTAACAGCTATCACAAGTTTACTTCTGTAGATTACAGACAATAGGTGTACAAGTCATATTGCCCATCCCAATACAAGTTCACCTCTGTATATTACAAACAGTAGATGTACAAGTCAGTACATATAGAAAACAAACAATAATTACTGTTTTTTTAAAACTAAATTTGAAGGTCTTCAGACCAAACCCTGTAGAACATCCTATTTAAGACATTAGAATGCTTCTTCAGTTCTTTATGAATGATTTTGTCCATTGTTCACCTCTGTAGATTACAAACAGTAGGTGTACAAGCTAGGTACATATAGAAAACAAACAATAATTACTGTTTTTTTTTTAACTAAATTCGAATACCTTTAGACTAAACCCTTTAAATCATCCTCTTTACGACAGTAGAATGCTTTCTTCAGTTCCTTATATTGAATGATTATGTCCATACCAATGGATTTCAGTATATGCTGGTGAGTGCTGTCCTCTTTAATTTTACATTTTGTACGTTTAGAAAAAGATTTTTAATCTTTCTTTAGATATCAGTGGATGTAGGTGATTTCAATCTGGCTAAGTTTGTACGCCACGAACTATCAATTGAAGTGCTGAGAAGCGTCCACCTAGAGACCATGGTTTCGGGCTAATGGCTTTGGTCAGTACAGGGTGGACTTTATTCCATGAGATTCACAAGGGATCAAATGATATCTTCACAATTCACCAAATAGATGTTTAGTTGGGAGAGTGGTTAGTCCAAATCTATGGCTTAAATATTGATGGACATTTTGCCGGAAGGATATGATCTATATAAACAAAGAACACCTCTCCCGTCAAAATACACACCATCTATTGACCATCGCCGCAAACTAGCAACGTCGGGTTGGTGACAAAGCCACAAAACCAGCTTTGGTAGTAGTCAATAGATGGAGTCTAGTTTTGACGTCTATTTTGACGGGAGAGGTGTCCTTTGTATTTATAGATCATTATCCTCCCGTCAAAATTTGTCAATAAAAACTTTCTTTTTTAAAGATGTGTATTAACAGAGTTACAGAGAAACTTTATTAGAATAAAAGTAAAGTATTGAGTAAGTAATGTATGAGAAGTTATTACAAAGCTATCATTACATGAAGGTCATTTCGAGATATTTGTACGGAACTGTCCAAACAATGGATATAATACCAGTGCTATGTCTAAACCAGGATTTGATATTGTCGTGGTGTCACGACTTGGTTCTGGCACTAAATCTTTCTCAGCCCATTGTTTCATCACCAATGTTCTCACTGGACACATAATGCCAACTACTGGAAGATAATCCTGGGAAACTATTTGACTGAACGTAAACAACGCTCTTGATCACAGAATTAAAAGTAGAAATTACATAGTTGTGTGTGTGTGTGTGTGTTCTAAAAATTCGCAAACATATTGTAACGTTTTTGTGTTAAATGTTAAAATGTTGTAATGTTAAAATATATTTTTATATTGTTAATTTAATTTGTGTTGTTGTTTTATAATAATGAAGATGCAAATTACATTGTTGTCGTTATCTTCTCTGTATCGTTCCAATTTTATCAAGTTGAAGAAAATATATTCCGAAAGTGTCTGACGTACCACCCCCAATTTAAAAAAAAAAAAGTATAAAAGCAAAACGGCTTAATACAATATTACAGCGGTATGGTAGATGATTAAACTGGCGAAACCGCTGGAAGGGTTCACCACTGATGAGCCAGGCCCTCCCATTAATTTATCATTGCAGTAAGATTAGCAAAAAATATTGTTTCAATTCAAAAAGAATCGTACGTTAAAAATAGTTCACATTTCTTATTTTAAAAATAGTTGTATATATAAACAACATTTAGATTATGTATTGATCATGGTAAATATTATTTACATAAACACTCTCTCAAACATAATTAGAAAGTTACTTCATTTCTACAGAACCTTCGCAATCGATTTTAAAAGTGAGCAAAGAGAGAAAATATCTCTCGAGCCGGCAGTAGTTCCATTTGCCAGCGAGAGATGGCGTTCGGTGTCTGGCGAGTCATCTTTGTGGTCGGTATTGGCTACATTTCTCATTTCCACGTAATGTCATCATCTACTAGTCAGATAGGTGTCGTTTATTCTAAATATACTCTTCCCCTTTCATATCTTAACATGTTAAATACCGATACAGTGTAATTATTAAAATATACAAGTATCAGAGTCATCAATCAATTCTTAATTCTGTCACCGTTTGCTTTTGTGAATTGAATAAATACCCAAATATGGCCATTTCTTATAAGCATCGGTAGTTCAGTGGTTAAATACTCGCCTGCCACGCGGGTTCGATTCCCGGCCGATGCATTTTTTTTTTTTACAATTTTTAAAACTAATTTATATATTATACAAGAACGACATCCACGGCGCCAATTTACAATTGTAACGAGGAGTATTTGAATAAAAGCATTTAATCGGGTAAAACCTGGGCGTTGCCCGGGCCATTCGGCTAGTATAGGTACAATCTAAACAGATCCATCTCAATCCTACATCTATGGCTAGACTCAACCTCAGTACGAAACTTACTGGTCAACTGGTTCAACTCAGTAATCAAAACAGGACGTGATTATGTTGGAAACTGAATGCTACGACTACAGCTAGGGCCACACTGGCCTTATCATCATCACTACAGTTTGTTTACTTCTTCTCTATACTGTTAATGTGTTCGCTACTATAACTTTCTTTAACTAAATGGATAATAAAGTTTATTATTATATAATCATCAACGTCCTCATGCCTTCATACAGGCTGTAAGTACCTAAATCTTACAACAGATTAAAAGAACTTAGCACTAGTCAATACTATAGAAGTAGAAAGTCGTGGAGAAGAAAATTTTAAGGTGAATTTAGTAAAGGAGAATTGTTGAATGTAATTATGCAAGTTTTTAAACGGAGCATACAAGTGTCTCTCACCTTTCTAAAATCAAATATGAAATGATTTGAAAATGTCTTCACTAAGGTTAGTAAAACATTGCCCCACATTGCTGTTTGTTGGCAGTAAGAGTACATCAATTTAAGCCTTAGTTTTGATTATGTCAATTTAACTTTAGGTTAAACTCCGCCTTTGCCGGTCCCAAGCCCGGATGAAAAAGGAGGAAGGGGAGCAGTAACAAGCTCACTAAAAAACCTGAGTTCAGCTGGCCTGGCTGATAGTACCCTGTATGGGTTCCTAATCCAGGGATACAGGATGAGCAGCGTTTGTACTCCATGTTAGGAGAGGCTGCACATGGTGTCTGTTCCTCATGTCAGAGATGGCAATTTCTTTTGGAGCTAAGTCGGCCTGCCACTAAGTAGTGCTCCCAGTCTTAATGACAAAGGCAGACGCATTCTACTTCACCCAGTCATGATGGTTGTTCCCCAGCAGACACCATCAACAGCCCGAAAGCTCGCGTTTATTGTAATAAAAGAAACTCATTGCGAAAGGTTACATCTTTATTTTTAATATTTGTAGCGCAAAAAATTATTCGTTTACTATAAGCTTTACAAGCTTGATACCCTAATATGATTGAGTGGAGATAAGAAAGAAGAAGAAGAACTTTAGGTTAGCACAACCTAATAAAGCCATCACTACAAACATTAAAATTACACTTGAAAAATGAGTAGAAACCAATTTAGTGTTGTTCACTTAACACTGAAGTGGATGATAAGCATAGTATAAAAGTAGGTTATGGTTGCAGGGTTTTCCCACTATGTACTAAGTGTCAACCTGCAACCCCAAAACACATTATTGACTGTATTGACTCATCCATTGATGAGCTCTACTCATCCCCAGCAGACACCATCAACAAGCTTCACAAGCTTGATACCTTAATATGATTGAGTGGAGATAAGAAAGAAGAAGAAGAACTTTAGGTTAACACAACCTAATGAAGTCATCACTACAAACATTCGAATTACACTTTAAAAATGAGTAGAAACCAATTTAGTGTTGTTCACTTAACACTGAAGTGGATACTAAGCATAGTATAAAAGTAGGTTATGTTTGCAAGTTTTTCCCACTATGTATTAAGTGTCAACCTGCAACCCCAAAACACATTATTGACTGTATTGACTCATCCATTGATGAGCTCTACTCATCCCCAGCAGACACCATCAACAAGCTTCACAAGCTTGATACCTTAATATGATTGAGTGGAGATAAGAAAGAAGGAGAAGAACCACATGTCGTGGATAAGAGATTCTTTTATAAAGAAAATCTCTTCTTCCCTACTTGTGTTTTTTTCTTGTATAGTCAATAGGGAGATATTATCATTGTCTTAATAAAAATCCATATTCAAGCTGTATCTACTCTAAAAAAAACGATTATTCGATATTTCGGCACAAACTTCACTTAAAACTTTCCACCTTAAAAAAAGAGCGTCTGTAGATTGCTTAAATATCAACAACAAAAAGCTTTATTAAGACCTTTAAGTCTTATACAGATTCTCCAAGTACAGAAATGTAGGATACATACAGGAATAACAGTAATAGTACCTTAATGGTAATATGATATTTATATACAGGAAACAATATTTAAAATAAGGCTTATTTTGGATTGTAATAAGATTATTTATTAATCCAATATTTCGATGGACCGACCAATCGTCCATCTTTTACGAGGGTTTTGATGTAAAAGATGAACGATTGGTCCATAGAAATATTGGATTAATAAAACGTTTTAAATCCAAAAAAGGCCTTGTTTTAAATATTCATAGTATGGATTGCTCTATATTCAGAAGGAAAAATTATATAAAGACAATCAAGCTAAGAAACACAAAAAATATCGGTGGATGAGAGGGTAACACGCTCGATTCCCGATATAAGTCGGTGGATGAGAGGATAACACGCTCGATTCCCGACAGTCATGAACCGGGATTGAATCCCGCGTTAAAATTTGTTTTAAATGTGAATAACCTTCACATATTATTCATTGTTTCAATTATCATGAACTAGGTTGCTCTTGTTGAGCGGTACCTATTTATGTGATTTGAACCACAGACAATCAAGCTAATAGATTAGTCTGTGTAAATTGGAGGAAAAGAAATGTATTATACATGGATTTACCGCGGATTCACCAGATCGCTGAAATATGAGCTAATAAACATTTCGTCAAATATACAAGGAACACGTCTATTGTTCCACAAGATGTTTAAACGACTACAAACCGCCACCAGAAGTATCTGAAAGAGTAAATATTTTGACGTAACAGTCTCTAAACAATAATATTTTCCGAAGAAGCTTTTTGTTTTTGTTTTGGAAGCTCCCTTAGAGCTCTTCTAAACACAGATTCTTCCAGTAGTCTGGTGAACAACCTTTACATTCACTATCTTTTTTTTTTATAAAGATCTGAAGCCTATCACGTATTCAGGTTGGAAGTGATTACAAATTTAATATTTACATTAAACTTTTTACTTTTGTCTCTAATGTTTTAATGCTATTTTCAAAGCGTTTCCTTTTTTTAAAGGATGTTGTGAATTTTTTATTTATTACCAGTTGCAAACAAGACACGCTATATCCGATCTGGATAATTGCGCGTGAAACTATTTACAATAATTCCTTTTGTAGTAGAGAGAGAGAGAGAGAGAGAGAGAGAGAGAGAGAAAGGATAACCCAGGCCCCTGGAGCGCAAGAAATGCCAAATTGTAGTAGAGTAGGTAACAGAATTATCAAAAATAAAATAAACACACACACACAATTAAGAAAATGATCATTGAATAAACATATACACCCATACTTCGCTTTGCGTCGGGGTTACGTTCCAAAAAAAAACACGACGCAAAGTGAAAATATGTGAAGGCGCAATCAAAAACAAAGGTGATGCCATATTTTAGGAAAAAAAAAATAAAGACTCGAATCCAAAACAACGCAACTTCGAAAATCTAACGACGCACAGTGAAAATCAGTAAAAATTAAGCAGCGACGCAACTTCGAAAAAAAAAACGCAAAACGAAACGACGCAAAGCGAGGTATTGGTGTACATAAAATAAAATTGTGTACGAGTCTCAATATCTTTACTAAGATCTTTAGTTTTCTATACAAATTTTCCTTGGAGATGCTCAACGTCAACTGATGAATTGGACCATTACTTGCCTTGCAAATTCAAAATAAAATTAAGAAGACTTGGTTCTGAAGGACAACCTGGGTAATTGACGACTTCGGTACGTGGTTCCAGAAACCTGGGTTAACCAAATAACGATTGATATAGGACATTTCTAAATGCCAGAGCTGAACTTCTTGTGTGAAGGCTGGCTATTAGAGAGGGAAAGTGGGGAGCTATTTACATCCTTACCAAGTCAAGTGGACTAGAAAACAAGATTTAAAAGACCTCATTTTTATTCAAATTGCTTTTTTTTTACTGCGATTGCTTCTGCTCCAGTTAAGAGTTACGATATTTGTTATTTAAAACAGCATTCTTATTTAAATGCTCCAATGTAGCCCCCGATTCTTGCAAAAAGTCCAACCCCACCAGCAAGTGCAAGTAACCAAACAGAACTCTAACACATATATAGGTGCAAAAATCGAACTGCTTTTCACATTTGTAGACATGTGGTGCACTTACAGTAAAAGCAGTCGCCTACTTCTACCCACCATGATTATCGTGGCCTTTACCACGTGTACTAGGGATAAGTAAAAAAAACTTATTTATTTTTAGGTAATAAAAATGCATATTTATTGAATTTATTCAGCTATAATTTATAGAGCTAATATATTGATTTTAACATAGTAAACGGTCTTAGGCTTCTTTCACGTCTCTTTGATCTTCCAATCAAGTGTGGAAGGAATGTGTGATGTATAGGTTTTCAACTCTTTTAATTAGACAATTTAAATTTTAATTTATAAATTACAATATATAACATACACCTATCCCCCGATTTACACGGTAGATACGTTCCTGAGAAAAACGTTTAAATCGGGGGATAGGTGTACACAGAAATAAAAATAAAATGCATTGACAGGTTAAAATATGTAGTCAGCACATAAGCTCGGGATTCCTCGTGAGATGTGTACACAGCGCATGTGTTCAATCACAGTAGCATTTAGTATAGTGCGATAAAAAAAAAACTTATTTGGAAAACCGTGTAAAAGCGAAAACGTGTAAAAAAAGTACCGTGTAAATCGGGGGATAGGTGTACTTTAATAGACCGTCAAGAACCCTGAAAATGTCTATACTTGAGTCACTGGAATCTAAAATGAAATTATGAAATGATACATTGTCATCGTGATTGAGCAAGTAGAACTATATTGTTTTGGAAAACTGCTGCAACGCGTCTTTAGAAACGAATCACTTCGTTTCCCTTCCCGAAATCCTTACATCTAAAAATGCCTCTTTCCTATTATTGTAAATCTGGAATAGTCTCGAATTTGCGAAAATATAAGAGTTTAATATTAAAGAAACAGGCCATACATTTAACTTATCTCAACCCATAGTGTATTATGGCAATATCCATAGTAAATACCAAAGACTCTTAATAGAATCTATGATAACCAAACAACAAAAAAAGCATAAACATATGCATAGAAATATCAGAAACATATGAAACAATATGGACAAATACTACCCCATAGATGTAGGCAGTCTTCTATATATACCACAATAGTTCACCAATTTATTGGGTTTAATTTGAGATCACGAGATATCATTCGACCAGCCCGTATCCTCCACCATCCACGTATATATATATTCAAAAATTGTTTATAACACACAAAGAATGTAATATATATTTTCTTCCCCTTTCAATATCATTAATAATTAAATATGTAAATGATAATTTGTATATAAAAATAATATATATCATCAATTTATTATCGTGATACTCCTGTTGAAGGACTGACAAGTCCGAAAGCTTGAAAATAAAAATTTGAACAAGAAACTTAGCCCTGGAAGCTTTATTTACTTTATAATATTAAAGCTTTTTTGTTCACAATTCAATTAAATAAACCCTTGGGTCAATAGAAAGGTGGAAATATCATTATTTTACCTGGAAGTCTGATATTTAAACCTTAATATTAAATGTAACAAAAATAGTACAAATGTGATATTGTACTGGGATAAGGTGTATCAATTATGAAAAAGGCATCTCCTTATCGTGCAACTGAAAGTTGCTGATGTCTTGCGCCATATATCACATTTGTACTATTTTTTCACATTGTGTCGCGGTCTCACGCAATTCTGGCCTTAACTACCCGTTTCATGATTTTTTTTCAGGATGCCTGAATGACCAATTTTTTGGTCGTTAAGGTACAGCTTGTACCACGCTGATGAGAGCCAACAGACCGAAACGCGTCCGTGGTTAGCTTTTCTTGATTAATCAAGAATGGGTATTTGACTAATTCTGGAATAATTAAAAATCAATGAGAATAGTTGATATTTATTCCGATAGATGGCGTAAGCAATCAGTAACTTTCAGTTGCTCGATAAGGAGATTCCCCTTTTTCATAACTTAATATTAAAGCTTCTTGTGTTTATTTAATTGTATGATACAGACACTTTTCATTAGTTGGAAAAACTTAGATTTTGATGAATATGTATTGCTGTCAGAAGTGGGTATAAATCAGGACTTAAGAGTGTGTGATCAATAAAGTGAGTCAGGTCGATGATGTGGGTCGGCGGACAGACCAGCTACCAGAGCGCATCGGTAATTAGAGAGAAAGCTGGAGATTGGGAACGACGGATTGGGGGAGGGTTCAGGGTCAATCTCTGTGGAGCAGGATGGGGTCCCGGGACTTGGGGGGGTGGTCTTAAAACTGCCTATGTGGTCTTGGGACTGTCTATGTGGGCTTGAGATTGTCCATGTTAGCTTGATACTGTCTATGTTGTTCTAGGATTGTCTATGTGGGCTTGAGACTGTCTATGTTGGCTTGAGACTGTCTATGTGGTCTTGGGACTCTGAGCCGGGACTGTTTATGCGTTCTTGAGGCTTTTAACCGGAACTGTCTATGTGGGTTTGAGACTGTCTATGTGGGCTTGAGACTGTCTATGTTGGCTTGAGACTGTCTATGTGGTCTTGGGACTCTGAACCGGGACTGTTTATGCGTTCTTGAGGCTTTTAACCGGAACTGTCTATGTGGGTTTGAGACTGTCTATGTTGGCTTGAGACTGTCTATGTTGTTCTAGGATTGTCTATGTGGGCTTGAGACTGTCTATGTGGTCTTGGGACTCTGAGCCGGGACTGTTTATGCGTTCTTGAGGCTTTTAACCGGAACTGTATATGTGGGTTTGAGACTATCTATGTTGGCTTGAGACTGTCTATGTTGGCTTGAGACTGTCTATGTTATTCTAGGATTGTATATGTGGTCTTGGGACTGTCTATGTTTCCCTAGGATTGTCTATGTGGCCTCGAGACTCTGTAAGCCGGTACTGCCTATGTGATAGCTATGCGGAGAGCAGTCATTTGGATCGCACAGTTCTTGTACCGTACCATTTGAGTTAAAACTAAATTATACATGTCAGTAGGGGCGAATGCTGGTATTTAAATTGTGTTCAGACTCTGGCCACATCTATTCACTGTTTAATGTGCGCGCGCACATAGGAATAGATAGACCCTACGATACCATCAAAAGATATTGAAATATCTCATTACATCTTTGAGTGTCAGTATATTAGTGAAAAAGGATACACGTTCTTCTCAAAAGTAAACGACAGCCAACTTACCTTAGTGTAAAGTATTTTAACCAGCGTCATATCAAGTCGAATGGTTGCTCTGTCAGTCTGATATAGATGGACTTCCAAAGGAAAGCATTTACCCGACATTATATGGACATCAGTCCAATATTTTGCCGATTTTCCGATAAAATCTATCGCGTAGGCATGTGATAGCAAAGTCGAGTAATAAGTATTTTTCTTCCCAAAATCTTCGAAAAATTCCACAGAGTTATTTCCATATCTGTGAGTAATTCCGACTTTCACATTTGTAATAAGAACGACGCCACCTTGCTATTGTTCCCGTTTCAATCGGAGGACGTCGACATATCGGGCTTGCCGCAATACACTGCAACAAGGTGAAGAAAGATCTGTACTGAATTCATGTCTTCTCCTATACTTATTTCCATATCCCAATAATCTATATAAGATTTAGGCACCCAGGTTTCCTTTACACACATAACAAACTTCTACTATCCTTACTGCGATTAAAATATATTGTAAAACGAAAATTGAAATTATACCGCGAATGTTTCTTTTATAAAAATCGAAATTTATTTTCAAAGAGAAATAGCGACATTTCTAACTTTGAGGATGAGGTATGGAAAGGTGAAACATGAAGAGTAATGGCGAACGGAAAAATAAAAAGTGTCCAGGGGCGGGAATCGAACCCACACCCTTCTGCTTACCGGGCAGGTGCCTTGTCCACTCGGCTACCCTGGACGTATTTTTCCGTTCGTAACTAATACTTAAAGTAACATTTAAAATACAATATAACGCGGCTGATGATTGTAAAACGAAAATTGAAATTATACCGCGAATGTTTCTTTTATAAAAATCGAAATTTATTTTCAAAGAGAAATAGCGACATTTCTAACTTTGAGGATGAGGTATGGAAAGGTGAAACATGAAGAGTAATGGCGAAGGGAAAGGCTTTTTTTTTTTTTGGTTCATCATTGGTAAACCCTCCCAGCGATTTCTCCAATTTAATCTACCAGACCGCTTCTTAGAGTTCTAATACTGTATTGGATGATTCTGCTTATATATGCTACACTGAAGGGTGGAATTTCGGAAATGATATTCAAGTAAACTATGGATACACGAAAAACAAACTTTTACTGTCCTTACTGCGGTGAAATTATATTGGAAAGGCTTGGCTCATTATTGGTGAACCCTCTCATGAATATAAGCTTTTAGGATATCAGAATTACTACATATATATATTTGGATCAAACATTTATCTTATATTTAAAAGATTCGTTCTTTAATGGTTTCATTTCTTACATAGAGTTATTGTCTTATAATTATAATACATCATCACACCGTTCAAATATCGTTTCTTTATAAACACCCATGGGAAAAACTTAAGGAAGTTGTATCTGTTTTTCTTCTTATTATTATTTTATTTATTTATTTTTTTTAGAAAGAGGCACTTTTGTTCGCACTTGGTTATCTCGTGTGTCTTCAATAAAGGTCATTGTAATATCTTTCAGAGTTATTGTCTCAATCCCGATATACAGGATAAAAAGTACAACCTCCTTAAGTTTTGTCCATGAGTGTATACACACTTGGTTATCTCGTATATCTTCAATAAAGGTCACTGTAATATCTTTCAGAGTTATTGTCTCAATCCCGATACACATGCTAAAAGGTACAACTTCCTTAAGTTCTGTCCATGAGTGTATATTGGTTATCTCGTGTGTCTTCAATAAAGGTCACTGTAATATTTTTCAGAGTTATTGTCTCAATCCCGATATACATGCTAAAAGGTTCAACTTCCTTAAGTTTTGTCCATGAGTGTATGCACACTTGGTTATCTCGTGTGTCGTCAATAAAGGTCATTGTAATATCTTTCAAAGTTATTGTCTCAATCCCCTTACACATGCTAAAAAGTACAACTTCCTTAAGTTTTGTCCATTAGTATGTCTTCAATAAAGGTTATTGTAATATATTTAAGAGTTATTGTCTCAATCCAGATACACATGCTAAAAGGCACAACTTCCTTAAGTTTTGTCCATGAGTATATATACACTTGGTTATCTCGTGTGTTTTCAATAAAGGTCATTGTAATATCTTTCAGAGTTATTGTCTGAATCCCGATATACATGGTAAAACTGCCATAAGTTTTATCTATGAGTATGTCTTCAATAAAGGTTACTGTAATATCTTTCAGAGTTATTGTCTGAATCCTGATATACATGCTAAAAGGTACAACTTCCTTAAGTTTTGTCCATGAGTGTATATACACTGGGTTTTTCGTGTGTCTTCAATAAAGGTCACTGTAATATCTTTCAGAATTATTGGCTGAAACCAGATATACATACTAAAAGGCACAACTTCCTTAAGTTTTGTCCATGAGTGTGTCTTCAATAAAGGTTACTGTAATATATTTCAGAGTTATTATCTGAATCCCGATATACATGCTAAAAGATACAAATTTCTTAATTTTTTTCCATGGGATTTTTTTCATTATTGGCTATAAATATATATTATACACTTAATAACCATTTGAATCTTTATTATCTTTAAATATTATCTTTATTATCTTTAAATAGTTTTTCAAATTTCAGCTTCATATATGACATCCCCAATACTGTAGTAAGCCATCATAGAACAACATTTCAGCTTGTTATGAGCAATTCTCTCCATATTATCTCATTTTAGACCTTCTACGATATCGAGAATCAATCCTTCTTGGCCTATATCGGCCTTAATTCTTCAAAGTGTATCTTTATATATCGTCAACATAGCATGTCGATAACAAAGAGCTCAAGTGAAAAATGAGACAATATTTGTCTAAAAAATATATATTCAACCACTTTCTCAATCCTGTAAAAATATTATTTCAATATGCGGCCCCATTCTCACAATTTCAGGGCTATCAACACAGATTCCAATGAAAGTTGAGTAACAATTACTTTCAACATCTCATTGTTGTAAGGTGAGATCAGCAATGCAGCTCTTTGTCACTACAGAATGGAACATTTTTATTCTACAAGACATGCATTCTTAAAAACATTTACGACACAAAGAGAAACATTTCTGTTCTACGTTGGAAAAAGTATTTTTTTAAATCGCTTCAACTAAGATATTATCGAAGGAAATGCATTTATTTCGACTATTCTATAACTTTAAAATTGAACTAAGGGTGTTGGGGGGGGGTAGAAGGATGGTCTAACCCGTTGGTTTTGGACCTCTACGAACCGGGGTCGAAACCCGCATTGGGTACTTTTTTCTAATTAAAAAATGCTCCAATGGACCCCGTTTCTTGCAAAAGTCCAATCCCACCAGCGAGTGCAATTAACCAAAAGGAGCTTTGGCATATTTGTAAGTGCAAAGTCGAACTGCTTTTCACGTGTGTAGACATGTGGTGCACTTACAGTAAAAAATAGTCGCCAATTTCTACCTACCATGATTATCATGGCCTGTATTACGTGTACTGGGGATAATTTATCCCACCAGCGAGTGTAAGTAATCAAACAGGGCTCTGGCACATTTGTAAGTGCAAAGTCGAACTGCTTTTCACATGTGTAAACATGTGGTGCACTTACAATATAAGCAGTCGCCAATTTCTACCTACCATGATTATCATGGCCTGTACCACGTGTACTAGGGATAATAAAAAAACATGTATATCGGGATTCAGACAATAACTCTGAAAGATATTACAGTGACCTTTATTGAAGAAACACGAGATAACAAAGTGTGAACAAAATTGCCTCTGTCTCCTTCAAAAAAAATCTATTCTTGCCTCAGTGGGAATTGTGAGAATTAAAATAGGAGCTGGTCTCAGAGGACGACAAATACGGATAGTGAAGCAGTTTTTCTCTCTGGTATGAGCAAAATTTGTGGAAATATCTAAGACCGGTTCTTTTTTAAACATAAATCAAAGAGATCTACTATTTAAGTTCATTATTTTCTTCTTTTTTTATTCTAAATCCTAGAATTAGGGTATTTACATTTTTAAATGGCCATGATTATCATGGCCTGTACCACGTGTACTAGGGATAATTTTAAAAATATATATATATAGAAATAGGTATCTTTGAACACGCCACAATAGGAATGGAGCAGAATTGAACCCTAACTCCCCCAGGTCAGGGTCGGAGCTCTAGTTCTACCAACTGTCCCCAATAGCATCCCATTAGACAATACCTCAAGGATACAAAATTTTTAAAGGAAGTCATTTCAAATATCTTTCCTTCCTAATTGTTTGCAAGAGCTTTCTGAAAATCAATTTTTTCCCTACTTTTTCCTGAATTGTTTTCCGTCACAGGATGTAATTTTAGAAACACTGATCGAAATGGCTAAAATTTTGGTATGAAGCAATAAACAATGGAAAAAATAATACAATTTTTTTCAAAGCGTCATCATGTATAATTTGAGTTCCAAAATTTTTCTTTTTTTTTTTTAATTTATTTCTACCTTTTTAATATATCTTATGACTATTCTTTATGGCCTAAAATTATTGTAAAAATATATAAAATATAAAAAAGGTCAGGTGTTGATATTAAAAACAAAGAAGACATATCCTGACCAGGAACACATGTGCTTTTCAGAAGGCAGAGCGCCATCTGGTGTAACAGAAATCAACTAAACATTGATTTAGCCTGTTCCCTGATATTTGGCCAACCCAATTTCTTGATAAATCAAGAAAAGCCATCCACGAACGCGTTTCGCGCTCTACAGCGTGGAGCAGGCTGTACTTATCAATAAATTGGGTTGGCCAAATATCAGGGAATAGGCTAAATCAATGTTTAGTTGATTTCTGTTCCACCAGATGGCGCTCTGCCTTCTGAAAAGCACATGTGCTCCTGGTCAGGATATGCCTACTTTGCTTTTAATACCAACACCTGATCTTTTTATTTTTATTTTTTTTCTAGTTTTTTTTTTCATGTGTTAAGCGTATTCACGCAAGTTTGGCCTTAAATACCCATTTCTTGTTTTTTCAAGAAGCCTCTGGAACCAAAATTATTTTTGGTCACAGTATTACAGCCTACTCCACGCTGACGAGCGCGAACAGCGCGAAACGCGTTCCTGGATAGCTTTTTTTGATTTATCAAGAAATTGGGTTGGCCAAATATCAGGGAACAGGCTAAATCAATTTTTAGTTGATTTCTGTCCTCCCAGATGGCGCTCTGTCATCTAAAAAGCATATGTGCTCGTGGTCAGAAAATGTCTTCTTTATTTTTAATATCAACACCTGACCCACTTATCTTTTATTTTTTCTATTGTTTTTCATATATATATATATATATATGACAGAAAACTGTAGAAAAATAAATGTATGCCAGTGCAAGTGTACCTAGGGGGACATAGTGTTTTAAATTGAAACAAAAGGGTGTGTATATGTGCAAGAGCTGGACATGTTCCAGTCGAGGCACCCAGAAAGAACAGGACCAACTTCCATTAATTAGCCACGTACAAGAACAAAACACGAGGAAGTTGTTTTCATACCAAGACTTCCCTGACAATTTATTATAGCCATATTTTTTGGTAGATATTTACCTCTACATGTGCTACAATCCGCCTACCAACTCTACCTTAGAAAGTCCAGTACACATGTTTATTGGCCATGATAATCATGGTCTTAGGAGACTCTTCATGCTGCAAGTACACTCCACGTCTATATTGCTAGGAGAGTTTCATTTTTTGAATTCACAATTTGCAAAGAGCCTTCTTTGAAAACTCGCCTCACGTATTGGTAAGATTTTACATATATAAGATTAAATTTATTGTTTTAAAACCTGATATATGTTAGCATTAAGGTTTAAACAAATGAATATACACTCATGGACAAAATTTAAGGAAGTGGAAAGTCTCTTTTTTTTTAAGAAGACAGAGGCAATTTTGTTCACAATTGGTTATCTCGTATGTCTTCAATAAAGGCCATTGTAATATCTTTCAGAGTTATTATCTGAATCCCGATATTCATGCTAAAAGGTACACTTTCCTTAAGGTTTGTCCATAAGTGTATTTGCATATAACATATGTTTTTAATATAACTTAAACAATAATCAGTAAAGAGAATTAGCGTCTACACCAATAATCATTAGGACTAAGTTCCAGACATCACGTGATATATAGCCAGACACTTTAGCAGAAAGAGTGAAACGTAAGAACTTTAAAATAGCCCAGTTTCTAAAGTTGCGTAGTTTTTTGAAATCTTCGTTTACATTGTCGACAAACATATCAACATTCTTTGTTTTGACATTCTCAGCTCTTATGCTTTCTTATGATATAGAGAATCAAAGCTGCCTCTACAGAACTTACTGCGATAATAGAGTATAGTATATGAGAGGGCTTGGCTCATCAATGGAGAACCCTCTCAGAAGTTTCCCCGAATTAATCTCAAGACCAATTTACTATTGCATTGCTCCGTATTGAAGGACATATTAGCCCGAAAGCTCGATGTATAAAATAATTTTCAAATCTAAAAGCTTGAGGGATGAGTTTCTTTTGCAAATAAATCGAGCTTCGGGCAACGCCTTTCTACAGGAAAATTAAAAATAAATTAAATTATATTACACTGAGATAAAGCGAGGCAAATGTATAACAAACTATATAAAATAAATATCAGAAACAAACACACGTGAGACTACTCGTGCGTCAGATACATATGAATAAATCTCAATAAAATATCTTTTAGATTTGAACATTCTATTAAGGGATTAGCCTATTAAATATAAAAGAATTGTAATAAGAAACCAAACCCTTGATTCCTTATTGATTTAGTCATGTAAAATCAGGGAAGAATCTTTATTACACAATAGTTATATCAAAATTCGAAACTATTATAGACCCTTATGATTTTTTTTTTTTTTAATTAAACAATTTCTATTGCTCTTACTGCAATGGAAGAAAAAAAAACTCCTATTATTTTTTCCATTGCAGTAAGGACAGTAGAAATTGTTTAATTCTCAAAAGAATCATAGGGGTCTATAATAGTTTCGAATTTTCATAACAGATGGTGGGGGTCGGTGGAAGGCTGGTTAAACTGTTTGGTTTTCGACCACTACGACCCGGGTTCGATTCCCGCATTGGACACTTTTTTTTCTGTTTAAAAAAAAAAAAAATGCTCCAATGGCCCCCGATTCTTGCAAAAGTCCAACCCCACCAGCGAGTGCAAGTAACCAAACGGGGCTCTGGCACATTTGTAAGTGCAAAGTCTAACTGCTTTTCACATGTGTAGAGATGTGGTGCGCTTACAGTAAAAGTAGTCGCTAACTACCCACCAAAGGCTTTGAGATAAGAAAGAAGAAGATAACAGATGGTGCCCTAATGTGTATCATAATATAATAGTTATAGTTGATCAGAAATTGGAATGTTGATTCTCAAATAAGTGGATATTGACGGAGACAATTTAACCTCTGAAAAACCTGTTTTAATCTAATCATCCCAGGGCGACAATTAGCATGTGGAAAGGTTAAAAAAAAAAAAAAAACTACCGTCAACATTGGTCGGTGACCTGGGGACACCGCCAGTTATCTAATTGTTTTTAAGGTAAATATAAAAAAAAAAAGAGGTCGGAAAAGGTTTAGAGAAGTTCCGGGTTTGGATAGATGACTTACCACGTCTTTCAGACATTACTTATGAACAGTACATCAAGTGGGATATGAGAAAAATCTGTTTAAAATGATTTCAATTGTACAGAGATGTGCCGACATGCTCTGTCTTTGCAGTACACACACACAAAAGCCTTTATTAAGACACACAGGTCTTACATAGGATTCTCCTTGGGGTTACAAGACGGAGAAACCTATGAAAGTGGGAAATAAAAATGGAGAAAGATTATATACATATGGTAAATATATACAGATTATAAGAAAAAAAAATATATATATAAGAAAGAAAAAAAAATTGGAAATATGGATGGGAGAAGTGGAGAGCGAAAAGAGGAAAGAAAACAGGTATTTACATATGGAACAAGTCAATTTAAGCTCTTCTGCTCACACAGCACAGGTCTGTCTTTGCAGTATATCGTTTAATAAAATAGAAACTGTGTTGAGTTAAATTAGTCATTCCTCCAGGGAAAAGTGTCTTTTCAAAACATTTTTATTCTCTAGCTTTCAGGCACGGACGCCCTTCTACAGGAGAAAACCTGGTAAAATGATTTTCGCCAATAGAACACGAGTTAAATATAATCGGATACTATTTTTATAAAAATTCTATAAATATACAATATATTTTATATTAACTATTGTACAAATGGAAACAAAATATTCTAAAAATATACACCTATCCCCCGATTTACAAGGTACTTGTTTTATACGTTTTCGCTTTTACACGGTTTTCCAAATAAGTTTTTTTGTTTTTATCGCACTATACTAAATGCTACTGTGATTGAACACATGCGCTGTGTAACACATCTCACGAGGAATCCCGAGCTTATGTGCTGACTACATATTTTAACCTGTCAATGCATTTTATTTCTGTGTACACCTATCCCTCGATTTACACGTTTTTTCGCAGGAACGTATCTACCGTGTAAATCGGGGGGATAGGTGTATTTGGAAAATATATATGGCTACATCAACAATTTTTTTTATTATTTCAAGGATGTCTCAGTACATCGATGCCATTCTAGCTTAGGATCATTCCTTTAAGGAGAATGACAGCGAGTTGCTAAAACGTCGGGAGTTAAATTTAAAAAAAATAGTTGATGTAGCTATATATGCTATAAAGAAACAATTAGATTAAGGAAAAATTGAATCAACATTCTCGAATCTTACATATTCATTATCCGAAACAATATGTCTATGATAAGTCTATCTTGTCCAAAAACAAGAATAGAGAATCTTGAGCAGAAGAGCTTAAATTGACTTGTTCCATTATGTGTATGTTCCATATGTAAATACCTGTTTTCTTTCCTCTTTTCGCTCTCCACTTCTCCCATCCATATTTCCAATTTTTTTTTCTTATTTTCCATAGGATTATTCAAATAATAATCTGTATATATTTACCATGTGTATATAATCTTTCTCCATTTTTACCCCTTTGTATATTTCCCACTTTCATAGGTTTCTCCGTCTTGTAACCCCAAGGAGAATCCTCTGTAAGACCTGTGTGTCTTAATAAAGGTTTTGTGTGTGTGTGTGAATTTTGACTAAGACTAGAGTTACTACTGTCTATATAAACATGTCTCCTGCTATCTGCAACCAAATAAAAAAAGAGGAAGGTTAAAGACAAAAAAAAAATTAACATTGGAATTTCAGAATCAATCAGGTAAAAATGACAGCGGATCAAGATTTCAATTAAGATTAAGGCCGTAGCGGATAATCGCCTTTATGTGAAAGGAAAAAATTGAAACAAAAAAAAAACTTAAAACTTTGAGAAACTTAGAAAAGTCATGAGCAACATCTTTAGAAATGTAGAAAAGTCATGAGCAACATCTTTAGAAATGTAGAATATAAAAAAAGGGCCGTGAAATGTCCGTGTGGACACACTTTCGAAATTGTTTACGGCCAGTGTGACGCAACTGTGGCAAGGAAATTGAATCGGCCGAGGCGGGAGGATGAGATGGAGATCCATCATCTGGTATGTCTGGATTGATCGAATTCAAAGTGGGGTCACCAGACCTTGGGCTCGAACAAACAACTTATGCCCTTGTCTTAGGATTTTTATAACAAGGAAGTTTGACCAATCTGGAACAACTTTGTGCAATCTTATAAATGAATTCAGAACAAAGTTTGCCGGTTTCGTAGAGAAAAAAACAACTTATGCCCTTAGGATTTTTATAACTAGGAAGTTTGACCAATCTGGAACAACTTTGTGAAATTTTATAGATGAATTCAGAACAGAGTTCGCCAGATCCCAAGAGAACAAGCAATATTTGCCCTTGTCTTATAGAAGGATTCTTATAACAGGT
>CP092873.1:8836685-8867904 GCA_030710605.1 Cordylochernes scorpioides
AATTACATTTTTCTTCTTAGCTAATATAATTGTACTAGCCGAATGACACGGGCAACGCCCGTGTTTTACCCGATTGAATGTTTTGATTCAAATACTATTTGTTACAATTATAAATTGTGGTCATGTGGCCTAGTGGTCATGGCATCTGCCCGGTAAGCGGAAGGTCGTGGGGTCGATTCCCATCCCTTGACACTTTTTTTATTTTATCCATTCTGACCAAAATCTATCCGTGAACTTCACACAGTGAACTTCACACAGACAGAATAAGGCAATTATATAAGTAGATATGAACTCATAGATTTAAATATCAATTCCTTGATTTTTTCAGGAAACTTCAAGGACAATATTTTTTTATTGTTGAGATACATTCTGCACTATGCTAATGAGGTCCAACAGCCTGAAATGTATACGTCGTTAGGTTTTCTTGATTATAGTTTTGTATCTAATATTGTAGATGAGTGATACAGAGCAGGATGGACAAGCACCGATTCTGTTCTCCCAAGAGAACAAGAGTCTTTGATTTCCAGACTTAAGTCTGGTCATCTACGGACAATTACTTTCCAGAATGGTTGCAAGGTTTTCCCACTATGTACTAAGTGTCAACCTGCAACCCCAAACCACATTATTGACTATATTGGCTCATCCATTGATGAGGTCTACTCTTCCCCGGCAGACACCATCAAAAGTCTCAAGCTTTACAAGCTTGATGCCCTAATATGATTGAGTGGAGATAAGAAAGAAGAAGAAGATCATGGTTTGTATTTAGAATAAGTAAACAAAATGAATAACGACATTTGAAAATTATCCCGCATGTATTTCCTTTAAACAAAAAAAATCGAAATTTATTTTAAAGGAGAAATAACGATTATTTCTAACCTTAGGGATGAAGTATGAAAGGATGAATTGTGAAGAGTAATGATAAACAGAAAAATAAAAGTGTCCAGGGATGGAAATCGAACCCACAGTGTTCCGCTTACCGGGCAGATGCCATGTCCACTAGGCTACCCTGTACATATTGTTCCGTTCGTAAATATAATACAATGTAATTTAAAATACAATCATAAGCCGCATTATATTGTATTATAAAATGAATTACGCTCTATATTTCACCCGAAATACACTATGCAAATATGGTTGAACGATGCGATTTGAGGAATCCAAACAAAGATACGAATAAGATACGTTCTCATCAATAATGTTGATAAGCCAGATAAAATCTATACGAGAGGACTATTCAGGAGTGTAAGATCATCATTCAACAAACACTAAGCATCTAACAAAGATAGAATCAAAATTGATTAGAATACAAGCAAATAAAATCAGCTATAACAATGATAAAAAGACAACAATTAATATAAGTTATTATATAAAACAATGATGAATCGAAGGAATAATATAGGGGGAAAAACTACCAAAGATACAATGAAGAGAGAAATGCAAAGACAAAACATGATTGTCAACAATGAGAAAAGAGCATGAGTGAATCAACTATCGCAACCTGTACAACAATGGGAAACAAAATATCCAAGATGATAAACAGAGCCATTAAAAACAGATAAGGACAATAGAGGTTCTAAATAGGCAACTAACTAAATCAAAACAATGCGAATACAATTAAAAAAAACTGTGAATTAACAAATTCAATAACCCCAAAGACTATATATTCCGACTTCCACGTTCTGACGTTTGAGGCCAAAAACTTAATATGCACATTATGTGACAAGGAAATTACTGAAGAACTCCCCCATTACCTGCTTAATTGTACAGCCCTTGATGCAGAGAGGAAGGCCCTATATCAACAAATTAAATGTACCAACATTTCACCCTACGTATTGCTTTCAAAAATATCAGCAAACAAATTTTAAGGCAATAGCTTACTATACATTTTTTTAGATCATCATTATGTAAGGACCAGTCAACAAGTGAATGACTTTGAGACGAAGAGTAAAGCCAGTTCAATTTCTATGTAAATAACACAAGATGATTATTAACTTACCCAATTGGGAGAATCTGTATGGGGTAAGTCCCTAATAAAGGCGTGTGTGTGTGTGTGTGTGTATTCCGACTTTAGACAACCCTTGACCCTCTTTCATGTATAACACTATAAATATGTTTATATTTATGTATAATATACCGTTGTATATTCCTTTTTCACTGGTACCAATCTAAATTTTCGTCAATACTATTAATCATTGTTTTTTTTTTTTTTTTAAGAAAAGTAACTGCTTGTTCTCGATTGCTTGCTTATAAGTTTATACCAAGCTCTTTCTTGCTTATCTCCCCTTTTATTTGATACATTATATATAACATTGTTGATTATTGTTACTATTACTGTTATTCATGTATATCCCCTTCTACTTAGAGAATCTGTATAAGACTAAAAGATCTTAACAAAACCTTTCGTTGTTGTTGTAATTAAAAAAAAACCTAAGATAGAGGTAAAACAGATAAAAATTACAACATAAAGATGCGATAGAATGGTATGTACCAAAAGAGTTACATACATTCTTCATTACCAGCATAGCGTTCTCTACTGGAATAATGTTACAAAAATCACAGTTTTTAATGCATTTCTTTTTAAACAAGAAAGGTGTCCTTTTCGGTAAAAAAAATATTGTTAATAACATTAAGAAAGTAGTATCTCTTGTTGTTTTACATGTGGTTATAACAAAAACACATAAAATCTTGGTGCCAAGTAATGTTGCTATAGTGAAGTTCAATTCTTAACAAAGGTGATAGGTAAGGAAAGCAGATAGGTCCTTCATGGAAGTATCCTATTACATAACCACAATACATTAGAACAAATTCTCTCCCTTGGCAGAGCTGACTGCCATAGGGCGCGTTCTCAGGTGGCAAATAGGAGAACAACCTTCAGATAAGAAGGCCAGCTGTGAAACAAGCAGAATAACTCTGACGAATAAGCAGTCGCGGACCAACAGCAGTATTGTTAGAAGAGGAGAAAGACCTTTGAAAATCATGAGTTTATCTGACTCGGTTGATAAAACCTCAGCAAGGGTACCTCCAGGTACAGAGGAGCTGTGACTCTACTCAGGCTAGAGTCGGTAGCAAAGTCTTCCATGTTAGGAATGGCCTCATGTTAGGAATGGCCTCAAAATACAGGTAAAGACAGGCTTTCACCAAAGTGTGCCTGGATCATAGTGCCATCATCAACGAAAGCTACACCTCATTCCATTAGAATTCGTGTAATCTTTACACAAGGGAATAAGAAACAAGGAAGTAGTATCATGATTTAAGCAAGTTAAAATAAACAGATAGCAATAGAACGAATGCACATAGGGTAATGAAAACAGGCAAGAGGTCAAGAAAGGAAACAATGAAGAGAATCCGTGTTAAAAGAAGCCACAATGAAGGATGGCATGATTCACAGGACGCTCACACCACGTGCTGACGCACGAATTGGGCGGCGGGCGAACAGAGCATCCCCAATTAGCTAAAGACAAAGCCCCTGAGATGCCCCTGGAATGGGTGCGGCTAGAGACCATCGCCTCCTGGATCGCACCAAAGAGAACAATGCGATTACATTGAAGATAATCCTCACCTAATCCTTTTTTTGAAACCTTTTTCAGATTATCCGAATTATTCCAGAATGATCTCGGTGTAGATGTCAATGAAAACGATAAAATTTATTTAATAGAGGTACAGTCGACGAGGGCTATTAGACCTAAACCATGGTCTTTAGGTGGATGCTTTTCAGTTTGCCAAAGCAGGTATTGTGGCTTTGTCACCGACCTGAGGCCGCTAGTTTTCGGAGATAGTCAATAGTTGACGTTTAGTTTTTGCGTCAATTTGACCGGGAGAGGAAACCTTTATATATATGGATAAATAAGAAAATATCGAGTGGTACTTCCAGGTCTTCAGACCAACAGCATCCCTCTTTCCTTCTCCATGATGTCTACAAAAGACCTCTTGGAAACCCGAGGACTATAATAGAAAAGCTGAGACAATGCAACCTAATGGACATCGTTTTAAACGACTTGAGGAATAAGCAACAATAATGAGTAAATATTCTCAACGGAGATGTTGCACTACTTATTTGACTGTGCGGCTCTGTCTGAGGAAAGACGAAAACTAAATGATAAAACCGGGCAACTTTGTCCTTCATTTCCGGCACTAAGTAATGAAATATCAAAGAATAGGTATATAGCGATGGCGATATTTGGATTCCACAAGACTATATCCCGGAAAAAGGCCACACAGTGTTCTCCCCATCCCTTGTGAACTGGCGAATCCTGTATAGGGCGAGAGGCCCTGAATAAAGGCTTTGTTGTTGTTGTTGTTGTTGAGTAAATATTCTCATGCGAGAAGTCAGGATTTGCCTTTTTTATCTTTAATATATATAAATTGAAAATTGAGCAACTAATTTAATAGCGGTATAACTATAGGTTAACCAGAATGTATTCCGAAAATTTACACTACAACTTTACTTAAGAGTTTATCACAAAATATGAATTTTTGAGGTCTCTCAACAAGGTCCATTAGTGGTTTAAACAGAGTAATACAAAGTGGTCGTTCAAGGAGGTAAACGCATAACAGATAAGTCTCTTATTGGAGGTATTATTGTATTATGCAAGACGTTTCGACTCTCCTATATACTAAAATATACACCTTTATTCAAATACAACTGAGCATAACCCGGACTCCTGGAGCGTATCGAAGTCGTCAACTTTTCTGATAATTTCAAGTAAATCTATATAGGTAGCTACACTCATGGACAAAACTTAAGGAAATTTCATATTTTAATATCCCCTGCCGTTCGTTTTTTTTTTTTTTAAAGAGAAGTAATTTAGTTCACACTGGGTTATCTCGTGCCTTCAATAAAGGGTACTATGTATCAAATATCTTTCAGAATTATTGTCTGAATCCCGATATATATGCTGAAAGGTACAACTTCCATAAGTTTTGTCCATGAATGTATCTTTCAGAGTTATTGTCTTAATCCCGATATATATGCTGAAAGGTAAAACTTCCATAAGTTTTGTCCATGAGTGTATCTTTCAGAGTTATTGTCTGAATCCCGATATACATGCTGAAAGGTACAACTTCTTTAAGTTTTGTCCATGAGTGTATCTTTCAGAGTTATTGTCTTAATCCCGATATATATATGCTGAAAGGTACAACTTCCATAAGTTTTGTCTAGGGGTGTATTTCAGTTTATTCACGTGCTGTTAGGTTATACACTGTCATGACTGGGTTCGATTTTAGGAATAACTTTTTTCAATTAATTTTTTCCTGTTATTTTATTTGTATACTTATCAAAACGAAAATGTGGTTTAGGATTGTATTCAGGAACCCCCATATTGAGATATTAGGCTTTTAAATATCATTGTAATACCGGAATCTGACCCTTGATTTTTCTATTCTGTGAATTTTTGCGACGTAAAAATAATTCAATTTTATTACACTGACACATTTTTTTCTTTACAGATCCAGGTACACCCTTTCTTATTTGAAAAGGGAAAAATAGAATTCGAGTAAAAAGTTTCTTTTAATTTTTATTTTGCAAGCTTTCAAGCAAATTTCCGGTTCAAAATCACTTTATTAGGTACCGCTCAACAAGAGTAACCTAGTTTATGATAATTGAAACAATGAATAATAAGTGAAGGTTATTCATATATTAAACAAAATGTTAACGTGGGATTCAATCCCGGTTCATGACTGTCGGGAATCAAGGGTGTTAACCACTCGTCCACCGGCTTGTTTCTTATCAAGCAATTTTTTTTGTTTTTCAACGGGCAAATACTTTTATGTACAATATCAAAATGATCTTTATACAAAAATAAGTGTAAAAAAGTGTTATTGGTATTTGCGGGCGTGTATCAGACTGTTTACGGCTAAAATAATCGATGATATACTGGAATGAACTATATACACAAACAATTGTATTGATAATTTGTCATTGATAATATTGTTATATTAGATTGGGAGGTCAATTTTTCTATTGATGCTTTTTATTTTTGATGATACCAGTGCTTCCAGGAATAATCGTTATTGCTTGCTTTTTATGTCGTGGTATTGGGCTTTTGCTTTTTTTTTATATATATATAAACATATTGTGACAAAGTATTTATTATTTTATTAGCAGAGTATTATTTTTTTATGTTTATATTTTGCTATACTCTGTACACTTCCCTCTTTTGCTTATCTTTTGTTTTTCACTCTTAGTTTGTTCTTGCCCGAAATAAATTGTTGTCTCATCCCAAAGTTGGTCTTTTCTAATTTTCCACGTGGCAATATTTTGATACTCTGTACACTTCCCTCTTTTGCTTATCCTTTGTTTATCACTCATTGTTTGTTCTTGCCTGAAATAAATTGTTGTCTCATCCTGAAGTTGGTCTTCCCTAATTTTCCACGTGGCAATATTTAATGGATAGACTTTTGACTCAAACATTTTAAAGGTTTAATTATCTTTGAAATGTTCCATCTCTTTTTTGAATGTTCGGCTCTGGGCTAATGCTCTAGTTTATATAAACGGACCTACAGTCCTGGATCTTTCCAGTTGGTCTCGAGGACCACGCCATCTCCTCAACGGCGAAGTACACAATCTACGTATTCTTCGTAGATCGCGAAATGTGTGGTGTCGCTGGAGACCCACTGGTGATTCTCAACCAAACTCTGCAGCGCTGGCAGAGGCGCCATATTCATTGTACATAGTGTATATAATGTATATTATCTTTTTTTTTTTTAAATAGTGCAGATTGTGCACTTTGCATGTATTGACAAGATGTCAATAAAATTATTTAATTGTCTAAAAAAATTGTCTAGTTTATATATAATGTCTGTTAACAAAAGTACAGAGAGACTTGTAGAAATTGGCATGCTGGAGATGGCAACGTGACTTGTTAAATCTATCCATCTCAGAAAGATGAGGAATACAAATAGAGAGGAGAATGCCAAAGAAAACAACATTTACATAAAGTAAGAGGCGTTACAAATATGCATAAAATTATCTTTAGCATACATTTTACCTTTGTTGTTTTAGGTATTAATTGCCTTAAACGTGATATTGCACGAGGGTGAAAAATGGTTAGGTAAATGGTGAAGACTCCGTGGTAAATCCATGTAGAAGAAAATTTTCTTCGGATTTAGCCAGGCTAAACTATTTATGATCTTGATTGTCTGTTTTCCTGTATATAAATTTCATTATTACCATTATAATTGTGATTAGATTTTACTTTGCCAAAGGAATAAAATATCCGAGCTGGAACACTATATATTTGAATGTACGTTTCTCACTATGGAAAGAGAAACTTTTGCGGTACAGCTGCTCATCCACACTTTTCGCTGTATTCCTTTCTTTCAGACTTGATGGATAATAGGTCAATGCAACCATTTACTCAATAATCTACTTCTTCACTGTGTTCTATGCACGAAAAACGATGTATATAGTCTTTTGTACATTGATATTCTTTCCTTGTTTTCTTTTTATATTTAAAATTTCCTTCGGCCTTTTTTTTTTTTTCTTCTTCTTCTTTTTCACTTTTCTGAGCAAGGATTCAATTTCTTCCCCTGCTTCTAATTTCTTTTTAAATTCATTTCTAACAGGAGAATCGTCTGTATAAGACGGAATGTGTCAATAAAGTATTGTGTGTGTGTGATTAGCTTTTACTTTTTTATTATTTTCATTTGTAGACTCCGTAATAAATCCATGTATAAGTGAAATATATTTTTCTCGGATTTACCTAGACTTATTTATGAGCTTGATTATCTGTTTTCCTGTATATAAGTCCTTGAATGAAAGTCAACTTAGAGATCAGCTATGCAAATTCAAAAAAAGAGCTAAAAGTTGTCACCCGAGTAAAAAACTACCAAGAACCAGCTATGGGGGCCTAAGAATTTGGCTAAGACAAGACCTATATAAAAGTCAACCTAGAGATCAGCTATGCAAATTCAAAAAAAGAGCTAAAAGTTGTCACCCGAGTAAAAAACTACCCAAGAACCAGCTATGGGGGCCTAAGAATTTGCCTATATAAAATTCAACCTAGAGATCAGCTATGCAAGTTCAAAAAAAGATCTAAAATATGGATGGAATATCACTCAGGAACCAGCGATGGAAGCTTAAGCATTTGGCTAAGACACGACTTGAGTGGAAATCAATCTAAAGATCAGCTATGCAAGTTCAAAAAAAAAAGAGCTAAAAGATGTCACCCGAATGGAAAACTACCCAAGAACCAGCGATGGAAGCCTAAAAATTTGGCTAAGACACGACCTAAGGGAAAATAAACCTAGAGACCAGCTATGCAAGTTCAAAAAAAGAGCTAAAGGATAACATCCTAGTGAATATCACTCAAGAACCATCAAGGAGAGCCTTATAGAGCTTCACTAAGACACGATCTGGGTAGCAGACGACTCAAGAATGTGACTGCAAAGGTCCGGGACCTTTCAGCCATTACCTGCTAGGACACCGAAACGACCAAATCGACGACCTGGCAAAAAAACGAGCCATAAAAAGTACCATCATCCACCTAGCACGTCTGAACAGGAAGTCAATCCTTCCGATTGGCTCAATGATTTCTTAGCAGACCTATCTTCCTCTATTGTCTTGCTTATCATATCACTTCTATATTTATATATCGCTAAGTGTTTTTATAAAATTCTCTAATTGTTTGAGATTAGATCATCAGTCTATGATCGAAGTTCAAATTCATCCGAACTTTGCACAAGCACATCCTATATCTTAACTTCTATCTATCCATTAAAATAACGTTTCTCGGCCTTTTGGCTAAGATCAAAATGTAGCGTAGTATCCATCAAAATGTCCAAAGTTTGTACAACCAAATTTTAATAATATGTTATTTTTTATAAATTATTGTAAATATGTATAGACACAGCTGTAGAAACATATATGTATGACAACGTAAGTGTCCCTATAGAGACATAGCACTCTAAATTGGAATAAAATACAAAAATATGCAATTTTTTAACAACATCGAACTGCATACATGTGTGTTGTATCCTTGCAAGAATACCTAAACTTATTAATTTCATTCTGTCAAACATACTTAAATTTGAGATAGATTATAATATAGAAATGATACCAGAAAAAAAAAAAGAGAATAATTATATCAAAATTTTTATAAATATTAATAAAAAAATTAGAAAAATACCATGAAGATTCTAATGATAATTTCAGAGTTTTTTAAAGCTTCAAGATTACCAGGATTTGTATAACCAAATTTTTATAATATACAATTTTTTACATGGCATGTGGCGACTTTAACGCATACTTTTATTGTTCCATTGGCTGACCATATTCATGATCATTCTACTCGAATGGATTCTTCTCTTTCTCTTTCTTTCGAGCACATTTACAATTAAAACCTCGTTTAGTAATTTCTTCATATGGCGCGTCTATATAGTTGCCCCTTATCATCATATTTGATGATATTATTGAAAAGAAGCACATTGTCAGTAAATTTATTTGTTACAAATTTTAACGATAGATGGCAATAAAATTTATGAATTTAATATTGAAAAAAAATACTTATATAGAATTGGTAGACTAGATTATTCACGATGCCTATGCAACCAAGAAGATCATAGCCCATCATAACCCAGAGTATATTTTAATTCAGCGCCAACTTGTTGAAGATCTTAGAGTAGAATGTCAAATGAAGTTTCAGTTTAGGTCAAATTGTTTCCAGTAAAGAAGAATATTTAAAATTTAACAAGTTCTGTAGACTCTGTCTCAACTACCGTGGACTAATGAATTGATTATTCTAACTCTCTTTAATTTGTATAATTAGCAGAATTGAATATATATTTCCATCATTATAATGTAGCGTAGAAATCAAGTCTTGGAATATCTTAAGATGTATTTATTGATGACGTCAGTACGACTAGTCGACAATTATTAAACAAACTACTCACAGCTAGAGAATATGGAACAAGCAAGCTAAGGATCATGTATGATGATTTCATAAATTCATACTAATAATCTGTGTTAAATGTTTTCATTGAATAATTAAATTAAATAATAAAATATAAATTATATCTTCGCCATAATGTATATTAATAGTATGGAAAATAGAGAAAGGTAAAATATTAAGAAATACAGATTTTGAATTTAACTTTGAGTCAGAACAGTAAGCTAATTCTGTATCAAATAGTATCGTTATGAGAATTTCAAGATTTATAAAATTTGTTATTTAGTTTAAACATGTGAGGTTTGTTTTTTATTTTTGTAATAAATAAGTGTAGTTAGAATATAGTAGTATAAAGAAAATATATATATTATATAAATAAAAAAAGAGATTTCTGTTGATTTTTAATCATCAACACAAAGCAATAACGCGCCATCTATATATATATAATAAAAAGATTCAAAAGCGCGAATGTTTCTTTTATACATAAAACGAACTTCTACTGTCCTTGCTGCGATGAAAAAATATATTGGGAGGGCTTGGCTCATCAGTGGTGAACCCTCCCAGCGGTTTCGCCAATTTAATCCACCAGACCGCCTCTCAGAGCTCTAATACTGTATTGGATCTTCTGCTTTTATATGCTACACTGAAGGATGGAATCTTAGAAATGGTTTACAAGTAAACTATGGACATAAGCTTATAGGACAGTAGAATTACATTCAAATATTTGTTTCGAGCAATGCTCTTCAGCAAACTATAAAGACAAGGCCAGTTTTGCTGAAGAGCATTGCTCGAAGCAAATATTTGAATGTAATTCTACTGTCCTATAAGCTTATGTCCATAGTTTACTTGAAAATCATTTTTAAGATTCCATCCTTTAGTGTAGCATATAAAAGCAGAAGATCCAATACAGTATTAGAGCTTGAAAGGCTGTCTGGTGGATTAAATTGGCGAAACCGACTGTAGGGTTCATTACTGATAAGCCAAGCCCTCCCAATATATTTTTTTTCATCGCAGTAAGGACAGTAGAAGTTCGTTTTATGTATAAAAGAAACATTCGCGCTTTTAAATCCTTTTATTTTATTTTTAATCATGTTGAGGATTATGGTAATGCAGTCGTAGTTAAAATTCTTGAAAGAATAATAATAAAAATAGTTTTGATCAGATATTGCTTTAATTGAACTTAAGGACTATATAAAAAAAAACATAATTTGGTAAAAGTACTGCCCGGCCTAAGGCGAGTAGAATAAGAAAAACAAAAGATTATTCACATAATGTACAAAGGTTTTGAGCCGGCCATCGGGAAATAACAACGAGTTTTTATAGGGGAAGCATGACCTCTGGCGGTTGATTTAACAGAATATTTGTATCTATGATATATATAATTTTAAATAAAATAATATTTTTATATAACATATATATACAGTAGAACCTCCCTTTAACGGACACCTCTCCACAAAGGACAGTTTTCATTTGCAAAATTACCATTTTTACTATCTAGCAACTCTCTGGTAAGAGGACACCTCTCTCTAAAGGACACTTTGGCTCTGTAATTAGGTGTTCTTTACAAGGAGGTAGTTCTACTGTCTAAATATATATATATTCAGAAACTTGTTGCATTATCTATTCATATATCTAGGAGATTCACATTTATTGTATAACTGACACTCTATATAAGAAAAAAAAAATTGACGCTACAAAGATGACTAGAATGTCTATTGAACAAAATAAAGGCGTGACCAGTATGTAAATATGTAAATAGATGGCCTACACCAAGCTGACGACGTAGAAGAAGGGTTAGTTGGCCATGAGGGAGTAATCCAGCGGGACAGCTGTTATAGCAGCACCTGCATGGTAGCAAATCAACACCACCTTTCTTCCATACTTTTCTCGATATACACTGTCCGCGTGTATCTCTCAGTAATACAACACGTAGTATGATGCATTAGTTTGTGTACTCTTTCGAAAATAATCTCTCTCTTTTTTTTATTATCCCTAGTACACGTGGTACAGACCATGATAATCATGGTGGGTAGTTAGCGACGGCTTTTTACTGTAAGCGCACCACATGTCTACACATGTGAAAAGCAGTTCGACTTTGCACTTACAAATGTGCCAGAGCCCCGTTTGGTTACTTGCACTTGCTGGTGGAGTTGGACTTTTGCAAGAATCGGGTGCTATTGGATTTTTTTTTAATCAGAAAAAAGTGTCCAATGCGGGAATCGAACCCGGGTCGTAGTGGTCGAAAAACCAAACGGTTTAACCAGCCTTCCACCGACCCCCAAATATTCTCTTTATTTGCTGCTATACTGAAACTACTGCTCTCAATACTTTAAAACATCAAACATGGATTTACCTCAACAACAATTCTGACTGGTCATAGTTACATTCAGGCAGACTTTATAAATATATTGAAAGAAGACCCAACTTGCCTCCATTGCCAAGATGAAGATCAAACCGTAGACCTCTTCACCTAGCCAACCTTCCAATACCAAAGTTTCCTGACGGTCATCCTCCTAGAGATCACTAACCTAAATATAACATTCCTAGAAAATCTCCCAAGAAATAAATCTGTCTGGCTCCACCTCAGTAATTGGACTTCCACTGACATTGTAAATAAAACCAAGAAGACTTAAATGTCAGAAGGACAGCCTGGGTAGTTGGTGACTTCTGTACGTGTCTTCAGGAACCCGGGTTATTTAAATGAATAATAACGATATATTTATTACACAGATACATACAGAAAGCTATATTTTTTCTTTTCTGAAATAGTTCTCAACGTCTTCAGTGGGTTGCTAAATCTCCAGAAGGTGTTTTTAAGAGTTTTGTTCTCTTTCTTCACCTAAATATTGGCATTCTATGATATAGCGGGAGATTTAATCAGATAACATATCACAGAAAGCATTTTATTACGACCATCATTCTCATACAGATTTCTCCTAAACAAAGCAGCAAAAGAAAGAAAGCTTCCAAGGGATTCAACGCATCTGCCGAATTCCTTTTTTAACAGAATTTTGTGGAAGTTTTCTACATTTAGAGAGAAAAAAAGGGTAGATATATTATCAATCAAACTCGATAATAATACAGAGAGAGGGAGAGAAGCGTGAGTGTCAAATTCCAGAGAAAATTTCGAACAAAGAAAGGTCTTCATTTCATTACCAATATCTCCAAGAGTAAATCTATCGGGTTTTTTTTTCAAGTTTTACTCTTGCATCTATAAGATCCTCGTCTATCAAGAACGTTATAAATTGAACAGAATCTCCAACGGCCTTTTGTGACGCTTTTCAATACTTTATAAAGAAACTTTCCTCTAGCTGTTAGAACTGCAATGAACCAATCTATACAGTTGGATTATACAAAAGAGTAAGAAACTCTGTACTTTATTCTCACTATAAGCATTTCCATACATAGAAAAATAAAACGGATATTGAAGTGGAATATCTTGTGCGAATTTTATTAGCAAGCTTTTGGACGTCCTTCTACAGGCTTTTTACGATAACTAAACAAAAGACGAGATGAATTTTAATAAGATATTTTTGCATACGAGAGAAAAAAATATAGCATTTATAAAATGCTATATATAATTCCATACATCAACTACTATTGAGTCTTATCCTAACGATGATTTTACAATGACTTTAAAGCGTTGCTTTGTCTAAGCAAAAATATTTTTTTCACTATTTAAACATTTTATTGTCCGACATTGAAGGCGGAGAGAGAAATTCTTCGTTAAAATATTAGTTATAGAAACAATTCGCCTTATGTTCTAATGGCAAAGTAGTTTAAAACAAACTCAATGCCTTAGATTTACACAAATTCTGGAGCAAAGACAATAGGCACAAAACAGATTATGAATCCAAAAATTTAAGAAAGGTCGATGTTAATTTCCATTTTCTATAGATAACTGCTATGTTTGCCTCTGTTTACCTATCTGAAAGAATTCTGTATGGGACGTATGTCCTTAATAAAAGGCTTTTTCTTGTTGTTTCCTGAAGATGAAATGCAACATTCTGAGAGGGATTTGTTCATTGAGGTGTTGTTTAAACTTTAGATAGGTCTAGAGCGGAATACGTACTATGGAGATTTTTCTACAATCAAGATGATATTCAGTCCATCAATATCATTAATAAGACCTTTAGTCTTATATACAGTTTCTCCTGAAAGATATAGCACACACACCAACACACAAAACCTTTATTAATATACCATTCTTATACAGATTCTCCTCTCTCATTGCCGACTTACAATGATATCCTCACAATGATCTGTAGCGGCTCCCAAATATTAACTTTTCCTATTTTCATTATAAGTTTTAATTTGTCTAATAACTATTCAATTCAAATATTAAAATTATTCATCTTATAAATATATAATGCTTATAAAATAATTATACATCATTCTAAATATAAATTATAAATAATATGAAATGTAAATATTTATCTATAATATATCAAGCACATATGTCTAACATTATATAATCTAGAATTGATATTTGACCACACACAGATATAAACAAAAATAACTTCAACATGTAATATACGCCAATTTAACCCTTCTAATAATTTGTATAAATAAATGTAATTAAAAGTTGATTTTACAATAAATAATTTATCTGACTCCGCCTAGAATTCCATGCCACCCACAAAATGGTGAGCCGGTAAACTTTAACGAACATTTGCAAGCAATCAAACAAGAATTTCAATTCGATCAAAAGTGAAAAATAAAAATACTCATGATATCAAATTATAAATATTTAAGAAATACATATTAAATATTTATATTTAAAACAAAAATTATAACATATTTCGCAATATTTAAAAACTACGAAAACGTACATCGTTTGGTATTTAATTCAAGGCAAATTTTCAACTTAAAAACAAATCAGATATCAAATATAATTTTAAGAAATAAATATTAAATAAATCCAAATACATATTAAATTGGCAATTAAAAAAATAATATATAACTTACAATTTAAAAATTATAACTTGATAATATATTCAAATATTTTTTCTTATCAAATAAAAATCAAATATAAAATTTTAATTCTGAATTTTAATAATTATAATAATCAGAATTTTAATATCTCTTAAGGACATATAATTTTTTAAATACAATATATTCTCAAAATGGATTCAATTAAAGCACCCGAATTTTGGCCAAACGATCCAGAATTGTGGTTCATAACATTGGAATCACAATTTTTATTGAACAAGCCAAGTCCAATTACAAATGATGACACCAAATTTTCTTATCTAATTTCACTTTTACCTCCATCAACTGCCATAGAGGTACGTGAATTCATTATATCACCTCCACCAGACAATAAATACGACGCGCTAAAGAAGGCCATAATTAAATATACCGCTGACAGCGAATTTAAAAAACTACAGCAATTGTTGACTCAAGAAGAACTTGGAGACAGACTGCCTAGCCAATTATTACGCCACTTAAGACAATTGATTGGAGAAAGCAAAGCCGTCAGTGACACAACATTAAAAATGCTCTGGATGCAACGTTTACCTAAAAACATCCAAATAATTCTGACAACGCAAGAGCAAGCATCACTAAACTCTCTAGCAGATTTAGCTGATAGAGTGACGGAGATTACTTCTTCACCATCTTCAAGTACTTCAACTTTAGAAAAGGAACTGGCATCTTTGCGTGCGGAAATTTCAGCATTGAAAATTGACCTTAACAAGAAGGAAGAAAGAATACCTCGTTCAAGATCCAGAAGCTCATCTTCATCTCGAAAATCTTCCCCAAATAGTTATAGAAAGTACAATCCAAATGGCTCTTGGTGCTGGTATCATTTTCGATTCAAGCACCATGCAAGAAAATGCATCTCACCTTGTACTTCAACAAAAAAGCAAAGAACCAGCAGGAAAACTCCAACAACAATCAGTAAGCCCGGTGGTTACTGATTGTAGCAATAATAAAAGCCACCGTCTATTTATCACTGACTACCGCAACAAAATTAGTTTTCTCCTTGACACAGGTGCAGAGATCAGTGTCCTGCCTCCTCGTCCTGAAGATGGACGGCGTGGTCCAACAAAATTTACTCTCACAGCAGCAAACAATTCACCTATCAAGACTTATGGCGAAAGATTCCTTAATCTTGATCTAGGTCTTCGTAGAGATTTCAAATGGAGATTCATAATAGCAGACACAAACAAAGCCATTCTAGGAGCTGATTTTATGGAACACTTTGGAATAATTCCAGATATCAAAGGAAAGTTTATAATTGATTCTTTAACGAAGCTACGCAAGCGTGCATCAATTACAAATTTCAACTCACTTTCTCCAAAGTGCTCAATAAACAGCTATGAAGACAAATTTTTGAACATTCTCTCTCATTATCCCTCTCTAACTAAGCCTCCATCATATTCCACACCAGTCAAGCATTCAGTCACTCATCATATTACTACAAAAGGGCAACCAACATTCTCCAAACCAAGACGGCTGAATCCAGAAAAATTTAAAATTGCCAAATCAGAATTTGAGCACATGATGGAACTAGGTTTATGCAAGAGAGGAGACGGAGCATGGGCATCACCTTTACATCTAGTCCCTAAGAAAAATTCTATAGACTGGAGACCATGTGGCGACTACAGAAGACTAAATGCTGTGACCCAACCTGATTGTTACCCCATTCCGCACATTCAGGATTTCACCCAAAGCCTTCATGGCAGTACAATTTTCAGCAAAATAGATCTCGTGAAGGCGTACCACCATATTCCAATTAACCAAGAAGACATACCCAAAACGGCAATAACTACGCCATTTGGTCTATTTGAATTCACACGAATGAACTTTGGTTTAAAAAACGCAAGCCAAACATTTCAAAGATTCATGGATGAAGTAACAAAAGGTCTAGATTTTGTCTTCGTTTACATTGATGACGTTTTGATCGCCAGTAAAAATGAAAATGATCACATTCAACATCTGCATACAATCTTCAAAAGACTTTCCGATCATGGACTAACAATCAATATATCTAAAAGCGTTTTCGGAAAACCTTCACTAGAATTTCTTGGACACATCATTGACAACAAAGGAATAAAACCTCTTCCTGAGAAAATAAGAATCGTTAAAGATTTTCCTCAACCTAATTCGACCCGTCAACTCCAAAGATTTATTGGTCTTGTAAATTATTATCACAGGTTCATAAAAAATTCAAGTCATATTTTAGCTCCGCTTTATTCACTTTTAAAAACTAAATCTCCCAATGCATCATTAAATTGGACTTCAGACACATTAGAAGCTTTTCAAAACATCAAAAATGCTCTTGCAGAAAACACACTTTTAAACTACCCTCAACCCAATTCTACATTAAGTGTACTGGTTGATGCCTCCAACGTTGCTGTTGGTGGTGTCCTCCAACAACTGAATGACACTGCATGGGAACCAATTTCATTTTTTTCAAAAAAGCTATCCCCAGCAGAAACGAAATACTCAGCATTCGACCGGGAACTCCTAGCTGCATTCCTCTCTGTTAAGCATTTCTCATACTTTCTTGATGGAAAAACATTCATGCTTTTTACAGACCACAAGCCTCTAACGTATGCCTTCACATCAAAATCTGAACGTTCACCTCGTCAAGAACGTCATCTCAACTATCTTTCACAATTCTCCATGGACATACGCTATGTTAAGGGAAGTGAAAACATTGTGGCTGATACCCTTTCAAGAATTGAAATCGAAACTTTCAATCACACAAAGGTTAATCTAGATCTTAATGCATTCCCTGAGATTCAAGAAAAGGACAAAGAACTAAAAACTCTCATTGATAATTCAAATTCTTCACAAACAATCAAATTAATAAAACAACAAGTTCCTTTTTGCAATAAATTAATTTACTGCGATATTTCTACTGGAAATCCCAGACCTTTCGTGCCTGAAAATTTCCGACGACAAATTTTTAATTCTCTCCATAATTTGTCTCATCCAGGAATTCGTGCAACAAGAAAACTAATAACTCAAAAATACTTTTGGCCCAAAATGAATCAAACAATAAATCATTGGTCAAAGTCCTGTTTAGATTGTCAGAAAAGCAAAATTCACAGGCATACAATTACAAAACACGGAATTATTCCTCTCCCATCAACTCGCTTTGAACACGTTCATCTTGATTTAATAGGCCCCTTACCCCATTCTGAAAATTGTACCCACATTTTGACTGCTATAGACAGATATTCAAAATGGCCTGAAGCCTTTCCGATTTCGGACAAAACTGCAATAAGCGTAGCAAAAGCTTTTTTTTCGCGGTTGGATTTCTAGATACGGAGTTCCAGCAACAATAACTACTGACCAAGGTCGTGAATTTGAATCACATCTTTTCAAGGATCTCACTTCACTCATTGGCACCAACAGAATACGAACAACGGCATACAACCCTGCAGCAAACGGTCTCGTCGAACGCTTGCATCGTCAAATTAAAGCTGCAATCATGGCAAGCGGAAATACTATTAATTGGATAGATGCTTTGCCTCTAGTACTGCTAGGCATCAGAACATCCTACAAAGAAGACCTGAAATGCACTGCTGCAGAAATGGTTTTCGGGACAACTTTAAATCTTCCAGCTGATTTACTAACCAATTCAGAATTTAAAAACCCCGATCCATCAAATTTTGCCACTCAATTAAAGAATTATATGAGTAGAATTCGACCTCAACCAACAAGACAAACAAAGCAAAATAATATTTTTTCTCATAAAGACTTAGACACCTGCTCACACGTCTTTGTAAGAAAAGATTTTGTAAAAAGAGCATTATCTCCACCATACGAAGGTCCATTTCCAGTGGTATCAAGATCTTCGAAGACATTTACAGTTAAAATCAATGACCAAAACAAAGTCATTTCTGTCAACAGACTGAAGCCTGCATTCATAGAAAACACCCCTCAAAGTTTCCACGATTCTTCAATTCTGCCACCTATGCCCGACGGTGCTGAGGAAACTACACCGAAGACAAATAGCTACACCACTCGCTATGGACGCCACGTACGTTTTCGACTTTAAGTCTTCACTGGCGGGGGAGTGATGTAGCGGCTCCCAAATATTAACTTTTCCTATTTTCATTATAAGTTTTAATTTGTCTAATAACTATTCAATTCAAATATTAAAATTATTCATCTTATAAATATATAATGCTTATAAAATAATTATACATCATTCTAAATATAAATTATAAATAATATGAAATGTAAATATTTATCTATAATATATCAAGCACATATGTCTAACATTATATAATCTAGAATTGATATTTGACCACACACAGATATAAACAAAAATAACTTCAACATGTAATATACGCCAATTTAACCCTTCTAATAATTTGTATAAATAAATGTAATTAAAAGTTGATTTTACAATAAATAATTTATCTGACTCCGCCTAGAATTCCATGCCACCCACAGATCAATCACCATCATGTAGTGGAGTAGAAGACGATGAATCTAAGTTTTTTTTTCTGTTTACTGCTTTGTACAAGTTATATAGAGACAGAACAACCATTCGACTTGATATGGCGCTGGTACTTTGTACTGAGGTAAGTTGGCTGTCGTTTTGAGAAGAACGTTTCTCTTTCTTCATTAATATAAACTGGTACTCAAAGATGTAATGAGATATTTCAATTTCTATTTTACTTTGCAAAGATGGCATACTGTAAGCCCCTCACTGAAGATTTTGATATGGTTTTCCTGAAAAGAGGAATGGAGTATTCTCTGTTGTCAATTGACTTGTTCCATTATATGTATGTTCCATATGTAAATACCTGTTTTCTTTCCTCTTTTCGCTCTCCACTTCTCCCATCCATATTTCCGGTTTTTTTTCTTATTTTCCATAGGATTATTCAAAAAATGATCTGTATATATTTACCATGTGTATATAATCTTTCTCCATTTTTACCCCTTTGTATATTTCCCACTTTCATAGGTTTCTCCGTCTTGTAACCCCAAGGAGAATCCTCTGTAAGACCTGTGTGTCTTAATAAAGGCTTTTGTGTGTGTGTGTGTGTGTGTGTGTGTTAGAGCAAATGAGTGGAAAAGAGGGAAGGAGAAAGTTATATGGGAAATATGCAAATATAGAACTCTATAATTATATTATATATTTACATAGATTATAGATATTCTCCTGCTCTCCTTTTTAATATACAGAATCCAAGTTAATCAAGATAATATTTCATGATATAGAGTAATCTTCATTAGAATTCAGCGCTAGCGAAATTGTAGATAATCTATTGAAAATAATGAACCACGTTCTATGTAATGGGAACGGGATTCATTAGACAGAAAACTGGTGCAATCTCCAATCTAATGCTGAGTAACGCAGAAACAAAGGCTTGAAACATTTCTTCACTCGGAAGACTTTTCTTGAATGCTGATTTTGACTATTGACTATTGATGCATTGCTATGTCTATGTTCTCAGTATGGATGCTTCTTTATAACTATATATTATTCATTTTTTCAGCGATGCTATACAGATAGCTAAAAGCCATTGTCGATATGCAGCAGCAATAAGAGAAGCAGAGCTAAAGGTGTTTTGGCCTATTCTTTAAAGAAGAAAAAAACTCGTTGAAGAAATCGCCAATTGCTGAAGGCATTGTCAAACTGGAATTCTTAAGACTTTTCTTGATTTCTTAAGAGAGTCTGGAACATGGCATCAGGAATTGAAAAAAAATAAAATGTTGGACTTTATATAATATTGCAGTTAGCAATTCGTATCAGAATAATAAATTATAGCTATTGACGTTCTCTGTTTTGTTACCTTTATTGGCAAAATTCCTTTAGATAAGATGTTAGAGCGCCTATGTACGGCAGATCGAATTACAGCAGAAACTTTAGAACAATGAACAAGCCCATTCTTGCTAAGCCTAGCAGCAAAATTTAGGCTTCTACAAGGAGCTACTAGTACAAGACTCTGGTTATATTCCATTGTCTCGTGGATATGTTCTAAAGACATAGTGAGACGACTCAAATAATAAATCAATCTTGAGATTCATCATAAAGTTCCCTACACAGAAGTCCTCCTCTACGTGGCAGGCGGGAGAAGCAGCACAAATAAGGGACCGCCCTGTAGTACGGTGTCGTGAGCCGCTACGGTAACCGTGAACAGGGAATTCTGAAATGTGGCTGACTACCGGGGGCAATGGCACCTCCCCCCATTCCATGAAGTGGACAAGACACCAGCACCATCATTGCATAGGGGCACACATCCTATATCTCAACTTATATCTATCCATCAAAATAACGCTTCTCGGCCTTTTGGCTATGATCAAAGTGTAGCGTAGTATCCATCAAAATGGAAAAAATTTGTACAACCAAATGTTCATAATATGTTATTTTTTATAAATTATTGTAAATATGTATAGACACAGCTGTAGAAACATACATGTATGTCAACGTAAGTCTTCCTAGGGGAACATATCGCTTTAAAGAAGCATTGCTAAGGAATTAGTGTAGGATACTAGGGATCTATCAGTTATTTATGAATAGTCGAAAAATGTTCAGCGTCAATGGCTAGGCTGGTAAAACTGTCCATTGTATGAAACATTCTAGGAAAGCTACAATCTACAAACTGGGTAAGAAAGTCTCAGAACAGTTACTGGAGGTTCACCCAATACCTACTTCCGGATAAATACGCCACTAACTAAAGTTTTTTTATTGCTGCCCAAGGCTGCCGTTACCTCTGGCAATACCTAACTAACCTCATCTAAACCGGGTCCGTTAATCAGAATTAATGACGCCTCGAAGGTCTGAATACTAAATAATTACTGTGGGACACACCTCTTACGCTGTCTCGTAACTTTAGGATTGTACCTTTGGGGTGTATGTACCTTTTTTAATAACAGAACCCCCTCGGCATTTCTTGGTAAGTCCTGGATTACACTTTGTAGTGTGGAATTTGTGGAGTGTAGGTCATTCTATAACAGAATCTCTTTCACTGTCTTGTAACTTTAGGATTGTACCTTTGGGGTGTATGCACCTTTTTTTAATAACAGAACCCCCTTGGCATTTCTTGGTAAGTCCTGGGTTATACTTTGTAGTGTGGAATTTGTGGAGTGTAGGTCATTCTATAACAGAATCTCTTACACTGTCTTGTAACTTTAGGATTTGGGGTGTATAGACTTTTTTTTTAAATAACCGAACCCCCTTGGTATTTCTTGGTAATTCCTGGGTTACACTTTGTAGTGTGGAATTTGTGGAGTGTAGGTCATTCTATAACAGAATCTCTTACACTGTCTCGTAACTTTAGGATTGTACCTTTGGGGTGTATAGACTTTTTTATTTAATAACAGAACCCCCTTGGTATTTCTCGGTAAGTCCTGGGTTATACTTTGTAGTGTGGAATTTGTGGAGTGTAGGTCATTCTATAACAGAATCTCTTACACTGTCTCGTAACTTTAGGATTGTACCTTTGTGGTGTATGCACCTTTTTTAATAACAGAACCCCCTTGGCATTTCTCGGTAACTCCTGGGTTATACTTTGTAGTGTGGAATTTGTGGAGTGTAGGTCATTCTATAACAGAATCTCTTACACTGTCTCGTAACTTTAGGATTGTACCTTTGGATTGTGGAATTTGAGGGGTGAACGTACTTGGTATTTCTCGGTAAGTCCTCAAATATACTTTTGTAGTGTGGAATTTGTGGTATATAGGCGTTTTTATAACAGAACCTTGTTGGCATTTCTCGGTAAGTCCTGGGTTACACTTTGTAGTCTGTAATTTGTGGGGTATAGGCCATTTTTATAACAGAATCTCTTTCACTGTCTTTTAACTTTAAAAGTGTACCTAGGAGTGTTGGATTTGTGGGGCGCGTATAGTCATTTTGTAACAATCTCCTTGGAATTTCTCGGTAACTCCTCGATTATACTCTTGTAGTGTGGTATTTGTAGATTGTAGGCCATTTTATAACAGACCCTTTTTACCTAACTCGTAATTTTAGGATTGTACATTTGTAGTGTAGAATTTGTGGGATGTATAGGCCTTTTTATTACAGAATCTCCTTGGTATTTCTTCTCGGTAACTCCTGAATTACACTTTTATAATGTGGAATTTGTGGGGTGTATAGATCTTTTTATAACATTCTTAGACATGAAAAAAAAAAAACAGAATGGTTCCTTCTAAAACCAAATGAAATAAACTTCTACTGTCTTTACTGCATGAAAAATATTGGGAGGGTTTTTTCATCAGTGGTTTCGCAAATTTAATCCACGGCTTTAAGAGCTCTTATGATGCGATTCAAAAGAGGAAAAAAAAAAAAAATTGAGCACGAACCGAACAATAACTAAATTTCGAATACTACCAGACCTAACTACACTCATGGACAAAACTTAAGAAAGTTGTACCTTTTTGTCGGAATTCAGACAATAACTCTGAAAGATATTTGATACACAGTGACCTTTACTGAAGAGACACGAGTTAATATAGTGTAAACAAAATTGCCTTTGTCTCTTTCAACAAACAGATGACCGGCGACATTATAGACGTTTCCACTTCCTTAAGTTTTGTCCATGATTATAGATAGTCAGGAAGGAGACACGGGTAGTTATCTCACTTTTCCTCAACCTTGACAGGTCCTTCCTTCTTCAGCTAGCAAGCGGCAAATCATCTCAAGGTAGTCAATGGTCAAGTAAATACCTTTCCTGTATGACATTCATGGCTTTACATTGGCTGTTATACACTCATGGACAAAACTTATGGAAGTGGAACATCTTTGAAGTCGCTGGATGTCAATTTTTTGGAGACACGAGACAATTTTGTTCACACTTGGTTATCTCGTGTATCTTCAATGAAGGTGTATCAAATTTCTTTCAGAGTTATTGTGTGAATCTCGATATACATGCTAAAAGGTACAACTTCCTTAAGTTTTGTCCATGAGTGTATCTTTCAGAGTTATTGTCTGAATCCCGATATACATGCTAAAAGGTTCAACTTCCTTAAGTTTTATCCATGAGTGTATCTTTCAGTTATTGTCTGAATCCCGATATACATGCTAAAAGGTGCAACTTTTTCAAGTTTTGTCCATGAGTGTATCTTTCAGAGTTATTGTCTGAATACCGATATACATGCTAAAAGGTTAAACTTCCTTAAGTTTTGTCCATGAGTGTATCTTTCAGAGTTATTGTCTGAATCCCGATATACATGCTAAAAGGTACAACTTTTTCAAGTTTTGTCCATGAGTGTATCTTTCAGAGTTATTGTCTGAATACCGATATACATGCCAAAAGGTACAACTTTCTTAAGTTTTTTCCATGAGTGTATCTTTCAGAGTTATTGTCTGAATCCCGATATACATGCTAAAAGGTGCAACTTTTTCAAGTTTTGTCCATGAGTGTATCTTTCAGAGTTATTGTCTAAATCTCGATATACATGATAAAAGGTACAACTTCCTTAAGTTTTGTCTATGAGTGTAGGTGCTTCTTCCTCGCTTGTATCAAGATAAATTGCCATTCAAGTGACAGGACCCTGAACATGGCGTCAACCAGATCGGTATGAAGGTTGGTGGCTTCAGAGTCATTAATCGGTTCAGGGTTACCTGCTGGAATAATCAGACGGTGAGGAAACCACAGAGTGCCGGGAAAATGACAAACTGGCATCATCATCACGGCCATGTCTTAGCCAACACTCCTTATAGTTCTTTGTAGAGTTGGGAGAGCCGAGTTGAGGGAAAATGGTTTTAGGGTGTCTGAAGTAAGAACGATCTTTAGCAGCTATGTCATTTATAAATCGGTTCATCCATGAAAAATTGCAGATTTTTTTTAATTCGCTCTTTAAAAATAACATTAACAACTAAACTCATGGACAAAACTTAGGAAGTAAAGTGTTTTCCGCCGGTCGTTTTTATTTTTTATTTTTTGAAGGAGACAGAAGTTGTTTTTACACTTTGTTATCTCGTATTTCTACAATAAAGGTCACTGTGTATCAAATATCTTTCAGAGTTATTTTCTGAATCCCGATATACATGCTAAAAGTGTACAAATTCCTCAGCCAAAAATACACTCATAGACAAAACTTAAGGAAGTTGTACCTTTTAGCATGTATATCGGGATTCAAACAATAACTCTGAAAGATATTACAGTGATCTTTATTGAAGACACACGAGATAACTAGGTGTGAACAAAACTACCTCAGTCTCCTTTAAAAAAACGGATGACCGGGACATCAAAATATGAAACTTTCTTAAATTTTGTTTCCCCATGAATATATATATACTATTATTGTAATTTATAAGTTTTTCCTGAACCTTGAGGTAAGGGTAGATAAGGAAAACCCCCTGATTATCTGTAACTCAAAATATACTACATATATACTTTTGTTTATGAAAAAATTCTTACCCAAATTTCAGGGTATACGGTAGGTTTTCGTAGATTGGATAAAAAAAAACGGTGTACGAGGAAAAAATTCTGCGCAAAAAAAAAAAGGTTAAAAAAAAAAGGCCCGTCGTAAAAATTTAAGGACCACATCTCGTTGCCAATCAGCTCAGTACGTGACGTGGGTGAGGCAAACAAAAAAAGTTGGGATAAAAAAACACACAATTTATTATATCGTGGTGGGGTTAAAAATTTAGATGAGATATCGATTTTTTTTTTAATTCAAAAAGGATAAGGGGATGGAATGGCCAAAAGTCGGTCAAATTCAAGGTTAGAAAAGTTAAAAACCACATTTATACAAGGTTGACCTAAAAGTTGGTAAACACTTGTAAAAAATTGAAATACCAATAATATTCGCCGTTATGTATAATGTCTTTGTATTATGTATAAAGCAATTGTATTATTATGTATTCGCCGTAATAATATTATTCGCCGTTATGTATAATGTCTTTGTATTATGTATAAAGCAATTGTATTATTATGTATTCGCCGTAATAATATTATTCGTCGTTATGTATAATGTCTTTGTATTATGTATAAAGTAATTGTATTATTATGTATTCGCCGTAATAATATTATTCGTCGTTATGTATAATGTCTTTGTATTATGTATAATGTCTTTGTATTATGTATAAAGTAATTGTATTATTATGTATTCGCCGTAATAATATTATTTACCAAGTAATAAGAAAAACATGAACTTTTGGAATAACCATATAATAAAAAGTATTTTATTTTGAAAATCCATAAGGTATGTTAACTCTAATTTTCGGTATTGATAAACTTGTTATTAAACAAAAAGGTTCGAAATTCAAAATTCCTTCAAGTTTCAACCAGGCACACAAATGTTAAAAGAAGTTTTTAAAATACACCCATACCTCGCTTTGCGTCGGGTTTACGTTCTAAAAAAGACACGACGCAAATTGAAACGACGCAAAGTGAAAATATGTGAAGGCGCAATCAAAAACAAAGGTGTTGCCATATTTTAGGAAAAAAAAAATTAAAGACTCGAATCCTAAACAACGCAACTTCGAAAATCTAACGACGCACAGTGAAAATCAGTAAAAATTAAGCAGCGACGCAACTTCGAAAAAAAACGCAAAACGAAACGACGCAAAGCGAGGTATTGGTGTATGTGGTTCAAAACTTGTTTTTCATCCTTATAGAGCCGTGTGAAATCGGTTAAATTAAGAAATAAAAGGAAGAACAAAAGGTTAACATTAGTTGGACTGATTGTGATTTAACCTAAAATATATGTAATTCAACTGTCCTAAAATCTTAGGTCCCCATAGTTTACTTGATACCATTTCTAAGATTCCACCCTTCAGTGTAACATATATAAACAGAATGATCCAATACAGTATTAGAGCTCTAAGAAACGATCTGGTAGATTAAATTGGAGAAATCGCTCGGAGGTTTCCCCATTGATAAGCCAAGCCCTCCAATTTTTTTCCATCGCAGTAAGGACAGTAGAAGTTTGTTTTAGGTTTAAAAAGAAACATTCGTGATTTGATGTTTTCATTTCCTATTTAAAAAAAGTTGTCTTTATGAATACACAAGAGTTGTCCTTGGACAACAGTTTCGTGTCATTACTATCCTGCAAGCCATGCAGAACTTATACGCAGCTAGAAACGTGCTTGCGAATCTAGGATAAACAATTTCAAACATTACTTTGCTATTATCAACAATGGCGTTAAAACATGGCTTTTGGAATATGATGATTTTAAACTGCTTCATTATGGTTAGGAATCTTCTAAAACATGTAAATTCACATAGATGCTTATATTGACAACCATAAGCAGTTTTATCTTATCTCAGTTTTAGAGAGAAGAATGTTGTTTCTTCTTCTTCTTTCTTATCTCCTTTCAATCATATTAAGGTATCAAGCTTGCATAGCTTGAGACTTTTAATGGTGTCCGCCAGGGAAGAGTAGAGCTCATCAATGGATGAGTCAATACAGTCAATAATGTGTTTTGGGGTTACAGGTTAAGAATTGAACTTAGTACATAGTGGTAAAACCTCGCAACCATTCTGGAAAGTCATTGTCCTTAGATAACCAGACCTAAGTCTGGAAATCAAAGACTGTTGTTCTCTTGGGAGGACAGAACTTGTCCCTCCTGCTCTGTACCAGTCATGTGCAGCATTAGAAAGAGAGAATGTTGTTTTCATTTGTTAAATGAACCGATCTCTCACGACTTCTCATTGGACGAATGTGGCCATGTTTGTATATAAGAGGGGGCTAAGGAAATGTGAGGAGGCCAGTGAGGATTATTGTATGGAGACGCTTAAAGTGTTCTCTGTGTACTTTATCCGTGTCTGGTGATCTCCTCGCATACCTGTGTAACCTCGGTTCTATCTTTATCACTGCTGCAATAAAAACTAAGTATTGGTTTTGTTTAAAATAATCGAGTGGTTTTATTTACATCCTTTCTTTTTATTTTGTCGTACTTCTGAATGTACGCGTTTTCCTATTAAGTTACTCTTACTTTAGGTCCTAGTAAATTGCACTTTGTGTGGTAACCCGTAAAAGTTAACTTTTCTCAATGCAACCTTCTATTTTTCCTGCTTCTTGCAGGATCCACCATAAGTACGGGTCTATTTTACAATGGCAATGGGGGATAGTATACTAGTAGGTATCTGAAAGCTGGGATAGTCTATTGGGGGATACTATACCAGTAGTTTAGTACTATCTGGAAGTCGGAGTAGTCTATTAGGGGATAGTATACCAGTAGTTTAGTACTATCTTGTCCTGAGATAGTCTATTAGGGGATAGTATACTATCAGTTTAGTACTATCTGGAAGCCGGGGTAGTACTCTAACCAAGGCCATCTAGTTATCATCACTTCCTCAACCCATCGCTAATTGTTGAGCAACCGGCGTCTGGACGTCAGCCAAATGTCGTCTTCTTCTAAAATGGCATTGTCTTGGCATCGTTATTGTCGATATACTCTCTCTCTCTCTCTCCATCTGACAATTCTGAATTGTGCACATATACCGATGTTTTTGTTTGAATCATTTGGAAGGATTGGTGGACAAGTGCTATATACTGTCTGTTTCCAACTGCCACACTCGGGATTGAATCCCGCATTGGGTACTCTTCTTCTGAATAAAAAAAAAATACTTCAATGGAATCCTTGAATCTTGAAAAATACAACCCCACCAGTGAGTGCAAGTAATCAAACGGGACTATGGTACATTTGTAAATGCAAGAGTCGAACTGCTTTTTATGTGTAGACATGTGGTGGGTACTTATAGTAAAATCAGTCGTCAATTACTACCCACCTGTATTATTATGGCCTGTACTACGTGTGTATATACTATGGATAATATGTTCCATATGTAAATACCTGGTTTTTTTTTCCTCTTTTCGCTCTCCACTTCTTCCATCCATATTTCCAAATCCATATTCTTATTTTCCATAGGATCATTCAAATAATAATCTGTATATATTTATCATGTGTATATAATCTTTCTCCTTTGTATATTTCCCACTTTCATAGGTTTCCCCGTCTTGTAACCCCAAGGAGAATCCTCTGTAAGACCAGTGTGTCTTAATAAAGGTTTTTGTGTGTCTGTGTGTGTATACTATGGATAAAAACGAATCATTTAAGAAGTTCCATAACTATGTGAGATGACTTCCATTTCCATTGGGTTTTATATAATTCGCAAATTAAATAAATAAAAAAAAAAACACACCGATATTCAATTTGAATATAGGATCTTTTAAATTTTCAGATTTAGGATAATCATCAACTTCATTTAGTTCTAAGTAAATGTTGATTGCAGTTTACTTTTGAATTATTTTAAAATGTCAAAGTTAGTTTTATCATGTCGCATTCTGATATGGAAGGTACCAGTAAGGTCTTTGATCTAATGTCAGCGCCCGCGTTTGGGAAATCTACTCCTGTACTGTTTATGTAGTGTATATAGGATTATATAGGATGCAGTGTTGTGTCTGGTAGACATTGAATGTGGAATGTAAGGAATAAAATTTACATAGATGTGAGATATGTAATATCAGAACCAATAGGTCTTTGACTAGAGGAGGTGTTTGAGATATCTACTCCTGTAGTGACAATCAGTACTGTTTATGTAGAATGTAGTGTTGTGTCGGGTAGACATTGGATGTGGAATGTAAGAAAGAAAATTTACATAGATGTACGATATGTAATATCAGAACCAATAGGTCTTTGACTAGAGGAGGTGTTGGAGATATCTACTCCTGTAGTGACAATCAGTACTGTTTATGTAGAATGTAGTGTTGTGTCGGGTAGACATTGGATGTGGAATGTAAGGAAGAAAATTTACATATATGTGAGATATGTAATATCAGAACCAATAGGTCTTTGACTAGAGGAGGTGTTGGAGATATCTACTCCTGTAGTGACAATCAGTACTGTTTATGTAGAATGTAGTGTTGTGTCGGGTAGACATCGGATGTGGAATGTAAGGAAGAAAATTTACATATATGTGAGATATGTAATATCAGAACCAATAGGTCTTTGACTAGAGGAGGTGTTGGAGATATCTACTCCTGTAGTGACAATCAGTACTGTTTATGTAGAATGTAGTGTTGTGTCGGGTAGACATTGGATATGGAAAGAAGAAAATTTACATAGATATACGATATGTAAAAACAGAATCTACACCAGATATATAAGTAGCTTGTAGAAACGAAGGTTGTCTCAGAAGAACGTAGGTGTTTCTTCAACCCACGCAGTGCAGCAATGCAACAAACCGGGTCGCAAACACCGTGTGTGACATGCCGTTTCTAAACTGTCACTGACATGTCGCAGAGTTTGTCACTTCGTACTCAAATATATCACGAGGTGGAGTCGTACAAGTATTTATTATCCTTCAATATGGCAGAAGAAGAATAAAATGTTTACAAAAAAAATATTATTTATATGATTTAATAATAATAATAATATTATAAAAACAAATATAGCAATAAGAGATTAGAGACTATAAAACTAAAAAGATAAATACACAAAACTATATACAATTGTAGCAAATCTTTCTTCATTCTGGTTATTCAACAAAAATCTTTTCTGATGGTTCACCCTCTTGTATTTCTTCTTCTGCCTTTTTTGGGAATCCCAAAAAAGAAATACAGGAGGGTGAACCATCAGAAAAGATTTTTGTTGAATAACCAGAATGAAGAAAGATTTGCTGAAATGGACGTGGTTATTATTTTGGATAGCAGTTATATACAATTGTATATTAAAACTTAGGCTAAAAAGAATCCTCTTCTTTACAGGGAAAACATTTTCGAATACCGTGCGCGCGCATCGTCTGATTTCGCAGCGTTGCCAGATAAAACAATGCACTAAAAATATATTTGCTTTAATTAACACTCTTGGACAAAACTTAAGGAAATTTCATATTTTGATGTCGCCGGTTATTTGTTATTATTATTATTTTAAGAATAATAAGAAGACAGAAGCGATTTTGTTCACACTTGGTTATCTCGTGTGTCTTCAATAAAGGTCACTGTAATATCTTTCAGAGTTATTATTGTATGAATACCGATATACATAGTAGAAGGTACAACTTCCTTAAGTTTTGTCCATGAGTGTGTCTTCAATAAAGGTCACTGTAATATCTTTTAGAGTTATTGTCTGAATCCCGATACACATGCTAAAAGGTACAACTTCCTTAAGTTTTGTCCATGAGTGTGTCTTCAATAAAGGTCACTGTAATATCTTTTAGAGTTATTGTCTGAATCCCGATACACATGCTAAAAGGTACAACTTCCTTAAGTTTTGTCCATGAGTGCGTCTTCAATAAAGGTCACTGTAATATCTTTTAGAGTTATTGTCTGAATCCCGATACACATGCTAAAAGGTACAACTTCCTTAAGTTTTGTCCATGAGTGTGTCTTCAATAAAGGTCACTGTAATATATTTCAGAGTTATTGTCTGAATCCCGATACACATGCTAAAAGGTACAACTTCCTTAAGT
>CP092873.1:8868004-9038519 GCA_030710605.1 Cordylochernes scorpioides
TGAATTGGGCCATTACTTGCCTTGTAAATGCAAAATAAAATTAAGAAGACTTGGATCTGAAGGACAACCTGGGTAATTGACGACTTCTTTACGTTTTTTTTTTTCTATTATTATTATCCTTAGTAGACGTGGTATAGGCCATGATAATCATGGTGGGTAGTTAGCGACTACTTTTACTGTAAGTGCACCACATGTCTATACATGTGAAAAGCAGTTCGATTTTTGCACTTAAAAGTGTGACAGTGCTCCGTTTGGTTACTTGCACTCGCTGGTGTGGTTGGACTTTTGTAAGAATCGGGGGCCATTGGAGCATTTTTTTTTATAAGAAAAAATTGTCTAATGCAGGATTCGAACCCGGGTCGTAGCGGTCGTACACCAATGGTTTAGATCATCCTTCCACAGACCTCCATGTACGTGACCCTATACCGCCCTATACGTGGCTCTATAAACCTGAGTTCACCAAATAACGATTGATATAGGACATTTCTAAATGCCAGAGCTGAACTTCTTGTGTGAAGGCTGACTATTATAGAGGGAAAGTGGGGAGCTATTTACATCCTTACCAAGTCAAGTGGACTAGAAAACAAGATTTAAAAGACCTCATTTTTATTCAAATTGCTCTTTTTTTACTGCGATTGCTTCTGCTCCAGTTAAGAGTTACGATATTTTACACAAATAAATTTACTGGCAATGCGTTTCTTTGCATTGCCAGTAAATTTATTTGTGTAAAATTTTAACGATAGAGAGGGCAATAAAATTTAAGTTACGATATTTGTTATTTAAAACAACATTCTTATTTATTTTTAGGTAATAAAAAGACATATATTGAATTAACTCCGCCTTTGCCGGTCCCAAGCCTGGACGAAAAAGGAGGAGGGGGAGCAGTAACAAGCTTGCTAAAAAACCTGGGCTCAGCTGGCCCGGCTGATAGTACCCTGTAAGGGATCCAGGGATACAGGAAGAGCAGCGTTTGTACTCCATGTTAGGAGGGGCTGCACATGGCGTCTGTTCCTCATGTCAGAGGCCGCCATTTCTTTTGGAGCTAAGTCGGCCTGCCACTGAGTAGTGCTCCCAGTCTTAATGACAAAGGCAGACGCCTTCTACTTCACCCAATTATGATGATTTTCAACAGAAACCATCAAAAGTCTCAAGCTTTACAAGCTTGACACCCTAATATGATTGAGTGGAGATATGAAAGAAAGAAAAAATATATTGAATTTATTCAGCTATAATTTATAGAGATAATATATCGATTTTAACATAATAAACGGTCTTAGGCTTCTTTCACGTCTATTTGATCTTCCAATCAAGTGTGGAAGGAATGTATAATGTATTAATGTATAGGCTTTCAACTTTTAATTAGACAATTAAAATGTTAATATATAAATTACAATATTTAACATATACTTATATAGAACGTCAAGAAACCTTGAAAATGTCTTTTCTTGAGTCACTGGAATCTAAAATGAAATTATGAAATAATGCATTGTCATCGTGATTGAGCAAGTAGAACTATATTGTTTTGGAAAACTGCTGCAACGCGTCTTTAGAAACGAAATGGATCACGTCGTTTCCTTTTCCGAAATCCTTAAATCTAAAAAGGCCTCTTTCCTATTATTGTAATTCTGGAATAGTCTCGAATTTGCGAAAATATAAGAGTTTAATATTAAAGCTTTTTATTATTAGCTTTAATATTAAAGAAACAGGCCATACATTTAACTTATCTCAACCCATAGTGTATTATGACAATATCCATAGTAAATACCAAAGACTCTTAATAGAATCTATGATAACCAAACAACAAAAAAAGCATAAACATATGCATAGAAATATCAGAAACATATGAAACAATATTAACAAATACTACCCCATAGATATAGGCAGTCTTCTATATATACCACAATAGTTCACGAATTTATTGGGTTTAATTTGAGATCTCGAGATATCATTCGACCAGCGCGTACCTCCACCCATGCACGTATATTTTCATAAATTGTTTATAACACACAAAGAATGTAATATATATTTTCTCCCCCCTTTCAATATCATAAATACTTAAATATGTAAAAATTAATTTGTATATAAAAATAGTATATATCATCAATTTATTACCGTGATACTCCTGTTGAAGGACTAACAAGTCCGAAAGCTTGAAAATAAAAAATTGAACAAGAAACTTAACCCTGGAAGCTTTATTTATTTTATAATATTAAAGCTTTTTGTTCACAATTCAATTAAATAAACCCTTGGATCAATATAAAGGTGGAAATTTCAGGATTTTACCTGGAAGTCTGATATTTAAACCTTAATATTAAATGTGACAAAAATAGTACGAATGTGATATTGTACTGGGATAAGGTGCATAAATTATTAAAAAAAGGGCATCTCCTTATCGTGCAACTGAAAGTTGCTGATGGCTTGCGCCAAATATCACATTTGTACTATTTTTTCACATTGTGTCGCGGTCTCACACAATTCTGGCCTTAGCTACCCGTTTCATGATTTTTTTCAGGATGCCTGAATGACCAATTTTTTGGTCGTTGAGGTACAGCTTGCACCACGCTGATGAGGGCCAACAATCCAAAACACGTCCGTGGTTAGCTTTTCTTGATTAATCAAGAATGGGTATTTGACCAATTCTGGAATAATTAAAAAACAACGAGAATAGTTGATATTTATTCCGATAGATGGTGTAAGACATCAGCAACTTTCAGTTGCACTATAAGGAGATGCCTCTTTTTCATAACTTAATAATAAAGCTTCTTGTGTTTATTTAATTGTATGATACGGATACTTTTCATTAGTTGGAAAAACTTAGATTTTGATGAATATTTATTGCTGTCAGAAGTGGGTATAAATCAGGACTTAAGAGTGTGTGATCAATAAAGTGAGTCAGGTCGATGATGTGGGTCGGCGGACAGACCAGCTACCAGAGCGCATCGGTAATTAGAGAGAAAGCTGGAGATTGGGAACGACGGATTGGGGGAGGGTTCAGGGTCAATCTCTGTGGGGCAGGATGGGGTCCCGGGACTTGGGGGGGGGGGGTGGTCTTAAAACCGTCCATGTGGTCTTGAGACTGTCTATGTGGGCTTGAGATTGTCCATGTTAGCTTGATACTGTCTATGTTGTTCTAGGATTGTCTATGTGGGCTTGAGACTGTCTATGTTGGCTTGAGACTGTCTATGTGGTCTTGGGACTCTGAGCCGGGACTGTTTATGCGTTCTTGAGGCTTTTAACCGGAACTGTCTATGTGGGCTTGAGGCTGTCTATGTTGGTTTGAGGCTGTCTATGTTGGCTTGAGACTGTCTATGTTGGCTTGAGACTGTCTATGTTATTCTAGGATTGTCTATGTGGTCTTGGGACTGTCTATGTTTCCCTAGGATTGTCTATGTGGCCTCGAGACTCTGTAAGCCGGTACTGCCTATGTGATAGCTATGCGGAGAGCAGTCATTTGGATCGCACAGTACCGTACCGTGTGAGTTAAAACTAAATTATACATGTCAGTAGGGGCGAATGCTGGTATTGAAATTGTGTTCAGACTCTGGTCACATCTATTCACTGTTTAATGTGCGCGCGCACATAGGAATAAATAGACCCTACGATACCATCAAAAGACATTGAAATATCTCATTACATCTTTGAGTGTCAGTATATTAGTGAAAAAGGAGACACGTTCTTCTCAAAAGTAAACGACAGCCAACTTACCTTAGTGTAAAGTATTTTAACCAGCGTCATATCAAGTCGAATGGTTGCTATGTCGGTTTAATATAGATGGACTTCCAAAGGAAAGCATTTACCTGACATTATATGGGCATCGGTCCAATATTTTGCCGATTTTCCGATAAAATCTACCGCGTAGGCATGTGATAGCGAAGTCGAGTAATAATATTTTTTCTTCCCAAAATCTTCGAAAAATTCCACAGAGTTCTTTCAATATCTGTGAGTAATTCCGACTTTCACATTTGTAATAAGAACGGCGCCACCTTGCTATTGTTCCCTTTTCTATCGGAGGACGTCGACATATCGTCTTGCCGCAATACACTGCAACAAGGTGAAGAAAGATCTGTACTGACTTCATGTCTTCTCCTATACTTATTTCCACATCCCAATAATCTAAGATTTAAGCACGAAGGTTTCCTTTATATTCAAAACAAACTTCTACTGTAATTACTGCGGTGAAAATATTGTAGCAAAGTATTATTTTATTACCAGAGTATTATTTTTTATGTTTATTTTTTTCTTACTCTGTAAATTTCCCTTATTGCTTATCTTTTGTTTATCATATATAGTTGTTCTTGCTTCAAATAAATTGCTGTATCATCCCGAAGTTTGTCTTTCTTAATTTTCAACGTGGCAATATTGTAAAATATCCGAGAAGCCAAGATTTCAGAGTAAAGTTGGGGGAAGATGAGTGGACTCCAGCTGCAAGGGATGGCCATGTGTCAGGGGAACAGGCGTCAAAAACGGCATTCCTATGTGGGGGAGGGCAGAGTCTGATCACATCTCATCAGTTGCCTCCAGGCGTGTGGATGATCCTACAAGACGGTGCCAGAGATCCGACCTGGACGGGAGCCGGCCGTAGACGAGGATCCTTCTGACGGGGTAGTTGAAAGCAAGTCCCACTTATTGTACTTCTTCTCTTCAGTACCACGTATAATAAATTTCTAACTTTTGTTGCATCCTTACGAACTCACATGTGTATCTTTGTGCCATCCTTTTTAGACAAAGAACACGAACAGCGTCTGGGTACGACGTCATAATATATTGGAAAGGCTTGGCTCATAACTGGTGAACATTCCCAGCGTTTTCTCCAATTTAATCTACCAGACCGCTTCTTAGAGCTCTAATAATGTATTGGATGATTCTGCTTATATATGCTACACTGAAGGGTGGAATTTCGGAAATGTGATATTTAAGTAAACTATGGATACACGCAAAATGAACTTTTACTGTCCTTACTGCGGTGAAATTATATTGGAAAGGCTTGGCTCATTATTGGTGAACCCTCTCACCGTATTCCCCAGATCTGGCCCCCTGTGACTTTTTCTTGTTCCTTAAACTAAAGAGGCCCATGAAAGTACGACGTTACGCTACGCTTGACGAGATAAAGACGGCATCGAAGGAGGAGCTGAAAAAGATTTTTAAAAAATGGTTTTTTTGAAGTGCTTCGAAGATTGTAAAAACCGTTGGCACAAGTGTATAATATCTAATGGGGATTACTTTGAAGGGGACAAAATAGGTATTCATGAATAAATAAATATTTTTTGAAAAAACACAAAAGTCGCGATACTTTTTGAACACACCTCGTATTTAGGTAGCACCTAGAATATCTCTTTATTTATCATATCAAAGTTTAAAGCAGGTGGGGTATTTTAGTGTATCAAAATACAAATGATTTTATAGTACATAATATATTATAGTAATAATCTGTTTTATAAAAATATATAAATATATAATTTAAATTTTAAATATATTAAAAAATAATATAAATAATTTTTAAAATACGCGCATTAATCATGATGCAACCATATATATTTGGATCAAACATTTATTTTATATTTAAAAGAAACGTTCGTTCTTTAATGGGATCCATTTCTTACATAGAGATTGGACGTTATCGTCTTATAATTATAATACATCATCACACCGTTCAAATATCGTATCTTTATATACACCCATGGGAAAACTTAAGGAAGTTGTATCTGTTTTTCTTCTTATTATTATTTTATTTATTTATTTATTATTTGGAGACAGAGGCAATTTTGTTCACACTTGGTTATCCCGTGTGTCTTCAATAAAGATCATTGTAATATCTTTCAGAGTTATTGTCTCAATCCTGATATACATGCTAAAAGGTACAACTTCCTTAAGTTTTGTCCATGAGTGTATACACACTTGGTTATCTCGTGTGTCTTCAAAAAAGGTCACTGTAATATCTTTCAGAGTTATTGTCTCAATCCTGATATACATGCTAAAAGGTACAACTTCCTTAAGTTTTGTCTATGAGTGTATACACACTTGGTTATCTCGTATGTCTTCAATATAGGTTACTGTAATATCTTTCAGAGTTATTGTCTCAATCCTGATATACATGCTAAAAGGTACAACTTCCTTAAGTTTTGTCCATGACTGTATACACACTTGGTTATCTCGTATGTCTTCAATAAAGGTTACTGTAATATCTTTCAGAGTTATTGTCTCAATCCTGATATACATGCTAAAAGGTACAACTTCCTTAAGTTTTGTCCATGACTGTATACACACTTGGTTATCTCGTATGTCTTCAATAAAGGTCACTGTAATATCTTTCAGAGTTATTGTCTCAATCCTGATATACATGCTAAAAGGTACAACTTCCTTAAGTTTTGTCCATGACTGTATACACACTTGGTTATCTCGTATGTCTTCAATAAAGGTCACTGTAATATCTTTCAGAGTTATTGTCTCAATCCTGATATACATGCTAAAAGGTACAACTTCCTTAAGTTTTTCCCATGAGTGTGTCTTCAATAAAGGTTATTGTAATATCTTTCAGAGTTATTGTCTCAATCCCGATATACATGCTAAAAGGTACAACTTCCTTAAGTTTTGTCCATGACTGTATACACACTTGGTTATCTCGTATGTCTTCAATAAAGGTCACTGTAATATCTTTCGGAGTTATTGTCTGAATCCCGATATACATGGAAAAACTTTCTTAAGTTTTGTCCATGAGTATGTCTTCAATAAAGGTTACTGTAATATCTTTCCGAGTTATTGTCTCAATCCCGATACACATGCTAAAAGGTACAACTTCCTTAAGTTTTTCCCATGAGTGTGTCTTCAATAAAGGTTATTGTAATATCTTTCAGAGTTATTGTCTCAATCCCGATATACATGCTAAAAGGTACAACTTCCTTAAGTTTTGTCCATGAGTATGTCTTCAATAAAGGTCACTGTAATATCTTTCAGAGTTATTGTCTGAATCCAGATATACATGCTAAAAGATATAACTTTCTTAAGTTTTGTTCATGAGTGTTATTTTTCAATTGTTTTGGCAATAAAATATATTTTATACACAATAAGCAGTTGAATCCTTACATATCGTCAACACAGCATGTCGATAACAAAGAGATCAAGTGAAAAATGAGACAATATTTGTCTAAAAAAATATATTCAACCACTTTCTCAATCCTGTAAAAATATTATTTCAATATGCGGCCCCATTGTCACAATTCCAGGGCTATCAACACAGATTCCAATGAAAGTTGAGTAACAATTACTTTCAACATCTCATTGTTGTAAGGTGAGATCAGCAATGCAGCTTTTGTCACTACAGAATGGAACATTTTTATTCTACAAGACATGCATTCTTAAAAACATTTACGACACAAAGAGAAACATTTCTGTTCTACGTTGGAAAAAGTATTTTTTTAAATCGCTTCAACTAAGATATTATCGAAGGAAATGCATTTATTTCGACTATTCTATAACTTTAAAATTGAACTAAGGGTGTTGGGGGGGTAGAAGGATGGTCTAACCCGTTGGTTTTGGACCTCTACGAACCGGGGTCGAATCCCGCATTGGGTACTTTTTTCTAATTAAAAAATGCTCCAATGGACCCCGTTTCTTGCAAAAGTCCAATCCCACCAGCGAGTGCATGTAAACAAACGAAGCTCTGGCATATTTGTAAGTGAAAAAGTCGAACTGCTTTTCACGTTTGTAGACATGTGGTGCACTTACAGTGAAATCAGTCGCCAATTTCTACCATGATTATCATGGCCTGTACCACGTGTACTAGGGATATTTTATCCCACCAGCGAGTGTAAGTAACCAAACAGGGCTTTGGCACATTTGTAAGTGCAAAGTCGAACTGCTTTTCACATGTGTAAACATGAGGTGCACTTACAATATAAGCAGTCGCCAATTTCTACCTACCATGATTATCATGGCCTGTACCACGTGTACTAGGGATAATAAAAAAACATGTATATCGGGATTCAGACAATAACTCTGAAAGATATTACAGTGACCTTTATTGAAGAAACACGAGATAACAAAGTGTGAACAAAATTGCCTCTGTCTCCTTCAAAAAAAATCTATTCTTGCCTCAGTGGGAATTGTGAGAATTAAAATAGGAGCTGGTCTCAGAGGACGACAAACGCAGATAGTGAAGCAGTTTTTCTCTCTGGTATGAGCAAAATTTGTGGAAATATCTAAGACCGGTTCTTTTTTAAACATAAATCAAAGAGATCTACTATTTAAGTTCATTATTTTCTTCTTTTTTTATTCTAAATCCTAGAATTAGGGTATTTACATTTTTAAATGGCCATGATTATCATGGCCTGTACCACGTGTACGAGGGATAATTTTAAAAATATATATAGAAATAGGTATCTTTGAACACGCCACAATAGGAATGGAGCAGAATTGAACCCTAACTCCCCCAGGTCAGGGTCGGAGCTCTAGTTCCCTCAACTGTCCCCAATTGTATCCCATTAGACAATACCTCAAGGATACAAAATTTTTAAAGGAAGTCATTTCAAATATCTTTCCTTCCTAATTGTTTGCAAGCGCTTTCTGAAAATCATTTTTTTCCAACTTTTTCCTGAATTGTTTTCCGTCACAGGATGTAATTTTAGAAACACTGATCGAAATAGCCAAAATTTTAGTATGAAGCAATAAACAACGTGAAAAAAACAAAACTATTTTTCAAAGCGTCATCATGTATAAATTGAGTTCCAAACATTTTTCCTTTTTTTTTTTTTTAAATTATTTTTACCTTTTTAATATCTTATGACTACAGGTGTTGATATTAAAAACAAAGTAGGCATATCTTGACCAGTAGCACATGTGCTTTTCAGAAGGCAGAGCGCCATCTGGTGGAACAGAAATCAACTAAACATTGATTTAGCCTGTTCCCTGATATTTGGCCAACCCAATTTCTTGATAAATCGAGAAAAGCCATCCACGAACGCGTTTCGCGCTGTTGGCGCTCTACAGCGTGGAGCAGGCTGTACTTATCAAGAAATTAGGTTGGCCAAATATCAGGGAATAGGCTAAATCAATGTTTAGTTGATTTCTGTTACACCAGATGGCGCTCTGCCTTCTGAAAAGCACATGTGCTCCTGGTCAGGATATGCCTACTTTGTTTTTAATATCAACACCTGACCCACTTATTTATTTTTTTTTTTTCATGTGTTAAGCGTATTCACGCAAATTTGGCCTTAAATACCCATTTCTTGTTTTTTCAAGAAGCCTCTGGAACCCAAATTATTTTTGGTCACAGTGGTACAGCCTACTCCACGCTGACGAGCGCCAACAGCGCGAAACGCGTTCGTGGATGGCTTTTCTTGATTTATCAAGAAATTGGGTTGGTCAAATATCAGGGAACAGGCTAAATCAATGTTTAGTTGATTTCTGTTCCACCAGATGGCGCTCTGTCATCTAAAAAGCATATATGCTCGTGGTAAGGAAATGCCTTATTTATTTTTAATATCAACACCTGGCCCATTTATTTTTTAAAATTATTTTTTCATATATATATATATATTAAAAACAAAGTAGACATATCCTGACCAGGAGCACATGTACTTTTCAGAAGGCAGAGCGCCATCTGGTGGAACAGAAATCAACTAAACATTGATTTAGTCTGTTCCCTGATATTTGGCCAACCCATTTTTTTGATAAATCAAGAAAAGCCATCCACGAACGCGTTTCGCGCTGTTGGCGCTCGTCAGCGTGGAGTAGGCTGCACTTATCAACTGTAGAAAAATACATGTATGCCAGTGCACGTGTCCCTAGGGGGACATAGTGTTTTAAATTGAAATAAAAGGGTGTGTGCAAGAGCAGAGCTGGACATGTTCCAGTCGAGGAAGCAGCTTCCAGAAAGAACAGGACAGAATTCCATTAATTAGCCACGTACAAGAACAAAACACGAGGAAGTTGTTTTCATACCAAGACTTCCCTGACAATTTATTATAGCCATATTTTTGGTACCTCTACATGTGCTACAATCCGCCTGCCAACTCTACATTATAGAGTCCAGTACACATGTTTATTGGCCATGATAATCATGGTCTTAGGAATTGAAAACTCTTCATGCTGCAAGTACACTCCACGTCTATATTGCTAGGAGAGTTTCATTTTTTGAAATCACATTTTCCAAAGAGCCTTCCTTGAAAACTCGCTTCACGTGTTGGTAAGATTTTACATATACAAGATTAAAATTATTTATTTTTTAAACCTGATATATGTTAGCATTACTGTTGTTGTTGTGTCCAATGAAGAACCTCAGATGTCTCCATACATCTCTATCACAGCAGTCGCAATGTCCTCTATCTTGGGTGTGTGAAGTTCTGGGTCCATGTCAATTTTCTTTTGTTGTTGTCATGTCCAATGAAGAGCCTCAGATGTCTCCATACATCTCTATCACAGCAGTCGTAATGTCGCAATATGTTAGCATTAATATAAAAAATAAATAAATATACACTCACGGACAAACAAGTTGGAAAGTCTTCGATATCGCCGGTGGTCTTTTTTTTTTTTTTAAGGAGACAAGGGCAATTTTGTTCATACTTGGTTATCTCGTGTGTCTACAATAAAAGTCACTCTGTATCCAAATATATTTTCAGAGTTATTGTATGAATCCTGATTAACATGCTAAAATGTAAACCTTCCTTAAGTTTTGTCCATGAGTGTATCTTTCAGTTTTATTATATCAAATCCGATATACATGCTAAAATGTAAACCTTCCTTAAGTTTTGTCCATGAGTGTATCTTTCAGAGTTATTGTATGAATCCCGATATACATGCTAAAATGTAAACCTTCCTTAAGTTTTGTCCATGAGTGTATCATTCAGAGTTATTGTATGAATCCCGATATACATGCTAAAATGTAAACCTTCCTTAAGTTTTGTCCATGAGTGTATCTTTCAGTTTTATTATATCAAATCCGATATACATGCTAAAATGTAAACCTTCCTTAAGTTTTGTCCATGAGTGTACTTTCAGAGTTATTGTATGAATCCCGATATACATGCTAAAATGTAAACCTTCCTTAAGTTTTGTCCATGAGTGTATCTTTCAGAGTTATTGTATGAATCCCGATATACATGCTAAAATGTACAACTTCCTTAAGTTTTGTCTATGAGTGTATCTTTCAGAGTTATTGTATGAATCCCGATATACATGCTAAAATGTACAACTTCCTTAAGTTTTGTCCATGAGTGTATCTTTCAGAGTTATTGTATGAATCCCGATATACATGCTAAAATGTAAACCTTCCTTAAGTTTTGTCCATGAGTGTATCTTTCAGAGTTATTGTATGAATCCCGATATACATGCTAAAATGTAAACCTTCCTTAAGTTTTGTCCATGAGTGTATCTTTCAGAGTTATTGTATGAATCCCGATATACATGCTAAAATGTACAACTTCCTTAAGTTTTGTCCATGAGTGTATCTTTCAGAGTTATTGTATGAATCCCGATATACATGCTAAAATGTAAACCTTCCTTAAGTTTTGTCCATGAGTGTATCTTTCAGTTTTATTATCTCAATCCCGATATACATGCTAAAATGTATAACTTCCTTAAGTTTTGTCCATAAGTGTATTTGCATATAACATATGCTTTTACTATAACTTAAACAAATACTCATTAAAGAGAATTAGCGTCTACACCAATAATCATTTAGGATTAAGTTCCAGACATCACGTGATATATAGCCAGACACTTTACCAGAAAGAGTGAAACGTAAGAACTTTAAAATAGCCCAGTTTCTAAAGTTGCGTAGTTTTTTGAAATTCTTCGTTTACATTGTCGATAAACACATCAACATTGTTTTGACATTCTCAGCTCTTATGCTTTCTTATGATATAGATCATTAAAGCTACCTCTACAGAACTTACTGAGATAATAGAGAATGGTATATGGGAGGGCTTGGCTCATCAATGGTGAGCCTTCTCAGAAGTTTCGCCGAATTAATCCCCAGGCCATTCTACTATTGCATTGCTCCGTATTGAAGGACATGTTAATCTGAAAGCTCGATATATAAAAGAATTTTCAAATCTAAAAGCTTGAGGGATGAGTTTCTTTTGCAAATAAATATATTTCGAACTTTCGGGCAACGCCCTTCTACAGGAAAATTAAAAATAAAGTAAATTAAATTATATTACACTGAGATAAAGCGAGGCAAATGTATAACAAACTATATAAAATAAATATCAGAAACAAACACATGTGAGACTACTCGTACGTCAGATACATATGAATAAATCAATAAACTATCTTTTAGATTTGAACATTCTATTAAGGGATTAGCCTATTAAATATAAAAGAATTGTAAGAAGAAACCAAACCCTTGATTCCTTATTGATTTAGTCATGTAAAATCAGGGAAGAATCTTTATTACACAATAGTTATATCAAAATTCGAAACTATTATAGACGCGTATGATTCTTTTGAAAATTAAACAATTTCTACTGCCCCTACTGCAATGGAAAAAAAAAACTCCAATAAATTTTTCCATTGCAGTAAAGGTAGTAGAAATTATTTATTTTTCAAAAGAATCATTACGTCTATAATAGTTTCGAATTTTCATAACAGATGGTGGGGGTCGGTGGAAGGCTGGTTAAACCGTTTGGTTTTCGACCACTACGACCCGGGTTCGATTCCCGCATTAGACACTTTTTTTCTGTTAAAAAAAAATGCTCCAATGGCCCCCGATTCTTGCAAAAGTCCAAACCCACCAGCAAGTGCAAGTAACCAAACGGGGCTCTGACACATTTGTAAGTGCAAAGTCGAACTGTTTTTCACATGTGTAGAGATGTGGTGCGCTTACAGTAAAAGCAGTCGCAAACTACCCACCAAAGGCTTTGAGATAAGAAAGAAGAAGAAGATAACAGATGGTGCCCTAATGCAACATAATACAATAGTTATAATTGATCAGAAATTGGAATGTTGATTCTTAAATAGGTGGATATTGACGGAGACAATTTAACCTCTGAAAAACCTGTTTTAATCTAATCATCCCAGGGCGACAATTAGCATGTGGAAAGGTTAAAAAAAAAACTACCGTCAACATTTGTCGGTGACCTGGGGACACCGCCAGTTATCTAATTGTTTTTAAGGTAAATATAAAAAAAAAAGAGGTCGGAAAAGATTCAGAGAAGTTCCGGGTTTTGGATAGATGACTTACCACGTCTTTCAGACATTACTTATGAACAGTACATCAAGTGGGATATGAGAAAAATCTGTTTAAAATGATTTCAATTGTACAGAGATGTGCCGACATGCTATGTCTTTGCAGTATATCGTTTAATAAAATAGAAACTGTGTTGAGTTAAATTAGTCATTCCTCCAGGGAAAATTATATTTTCAAAACATTTTTATTATTCTCTAGCTTTCAGGCACGGACGCCCTTCTACTGGAGAAATTCTGGTATAATAATACGCCAATAGAACACGAGTTAAATATAATCGGATACTATTTTTATAAAATTCTATAAATATATAATATATTTTATATTAACTATTGTACAAATGGTAACAAAATATTCTAAAAATATACACCTATCCCCCGATTTACACGGTACTTGTTTTACACGTTTTCGCTTTTACACGGTTTTCAAAATAAGTTTTTTTTTTGTTGTTTTTATGGCACTATACTAAATGCTACTGTGATTGAACACATGCGCTGTGTAACACATCTCACGAGGAATCCCGAGCTTATGTGCTGACTACATATTTTAACCTGTCAATGCATTTTATTTTTATTTCTGTGTACACCTATCCCCCGATTTACACGTTTTTCTCAGGAACGTATCTACCGTGTAAATCGGGGAATAGGTGTATTTGAAAAATATATATGGCTACATCAACAAATTTTTTATTTAATTCAAGGATGTCTCAGTACTTCGATGTCATTCTAGCTTAGGATCATTCCTTTAAGGATAGTGACAGCGAATTGCTAAAATGTCGGGAACTGAATAAAAAAAATAGTTGATGTAGCTATATATATTTTCCAAAGAAATAATTAGATTAAGGAAAAATTAAATCATCATTCTCGAATCTTACAGATTCATTCTCCGAAACAAAATGTCTATGCTAAGTCTATCTTGTCCAAAAACAAGAATAGAGAATCTTCACTCCTCACTTTCTTACTGCTACTCTTTTTGTGTTGATTTCTTGCTTCCCTCTTTCTCTTTTTTTTTTTCTTGTTTTTTTTTTCTTTTTCTTCTTACTCTGTATATATCGTTATTTCCTTTGTCTCACTGCTTTGTTCTTATGCATACCTCTGGTGAATCCTGTATAGGGTCAGTGACCCTAAATAAAGGCTTTTTTGTTGTTGTTGTTGTTGTTGAATAGAGAATCTTGAGCAGAAGAGCTTAAATTGACTTGTTCCATTATATGTATGTTCCATATGTAAATACCTGTTTTCTTTCCTCTTTTCGCTCTCCACTTCTCCCATCCATATTTCCAATTTTTTTTTTCTTATTTTCCATAGGAATATTCAAATAATAATCTGTATATATTTACCATGTGTATATAATCTTTCTCCATTTTTACCCCTTTGTATATTTCCCACTTTCATAGGTTTCTCCGTCTTGTAACCCCAAGGAGAATCCTCTGTAAGAACTGTGTGTCTTAATAAAGGCTTTTGTGTGTGTGTGTGAATCTTGACTAAGACCATAGTTACTACTGTCTATATAAACATGTCTCCTGCTATCTGCAACCAAATAAAAAAAAAGAAAGGTTAAAGACAAAAAAAAATTAACATTGGAATTTCAGAATCAATCAGGTAAAAATGACAGCGGATCAAGATTTCAATTAAGATTAAGGCCGTAGCGGATAATCGCCTTTATGTGAAAGGAAAAAATTGAAACAAAAAAAAACTTAAAACTTTGAGAAACGTAGAAAAGTCATGAGCAACATCTTTAGAAATGTAGAAAAGTCATGAGCAACATCTTTAGAAATGTAGAATATAAAAAAAAAAGGGCCGTGAAATGTCCGTGTGGACACACTTTCGAAATTGTTTACGGCCAGTGTGACGCAACTGTGGCAAGGAAATTGAATCGGCCGAGGCGGGAGGATGAGATGGAGATCCATCATCTGGTATGTCTGGATTGATCGAATTCAAAGTGGGGTCACCAGACCTTGGGCTCGAACAAACAACTTATGCCCTTGTCTTAGTATTTTTATAACAAGGAAATTTGACCGATTTGGAACAACTTTGTGCAATCTTAGGGATGGATTCAGAACTAAATTTGCCGGTTTCGTAGAGAACAAACAATGTTTGCCCTTAGGATTCTTATAACAAGGTCGTTTGACCGATCTGGAACAACTATGTGCAATCTTATGGATGGATTCAGAATAGAGTTCGCCAGATCCCAAGAGAACAAGCAATCTTTGCCCTTGTCTTAGGATTCTTATAAGAAGGAAGTTTGACCGATTTGGAACAACTTTGTGCAATCTTATGGATGGATTCAGAACAAAGTTTACTAGTTCCCAAGAGAACAAGCAATCTTTGCCCTTGTCTTAGGATTCTTATAAGAAGGAAGTTTGACCGATTTGGAACAACTTTGTGCAATCTTATGGATGGATTCAGAACAAAGTTTACTAGTTCCCAAGAGAACAAGCAATCTTTGCCCTTGTCTTAGGATTCTTATAAGAAGGAAGTTTGACCGATTTGGAACAACTTTGTGCAATCTTATGGATGGATTCAGAACAAAGTTTACTAGTTCCCAAGAGAACAAGCAATCTTTGCCCTTGTCTTAGGATTCTTATAACTAGGAAGTTTGACCGATCTGGAACAACTTTGTGCAATCTTATAGATGAATTCAGAACAGAGTTTACTAGTTCCCAAGAGAACAAACAATCTTTGCCCTTGTCTTAGGATTCTTATAACAAGGAAGTTTGACCTATCTGGAACAACTTTGTGCAATCTTATAGATGAATTCAGAACAAAGTTTAACAGATCTTGAGAGAACAAGCACTATTTGCTCTTGTCTTAGGATTCTTATAAGAAGGAAGTTTGACCGATTTGGAGCAACTTTGTGCAATCTTATGGATGGATTCAGAACAGAGTTTACTAGTTCACAAGAGATAACTTTAGTAAAGTTTTAGTAAAGATAACTTTTATCATAGCAGTAAAGTCTGTGTAGAGATACCTTTTATCATAGCAGTAAGGTATGTGTAGAGATAAAATTTAATAATAAATATCAAAAGAAACACTTTGCCAAATATTGAATCTTGTGTTTCTTCACGACAGAAGAAACAATTATCTTCAGCCTATTTGATTGATGTCAAAAAATGGTCCAAAATGGTCTATATAACTAGGAGCAAGCAAGTTTTCTCGGGAACTTTAACTCACCCGATTAAAGGATTGAAGTTCCATTGAGGAAGATCATTTAGCCATCATCGTTTTTTTCTAAAGGAGGAAAAGTTTTTCAGGGAAACCTTGATTTCAAGTTAGATAGACCTTTCAATGCGAGAAGAAGAAGAGAGAGAAAAAAGGTTGAACGATACAGCTAAATTGGGATGATCTATTCTAGGGTTTAGCTTAAGGGCAATTTTAAAAGAAAGAATTTCTTCAGCCAACAAATAGATTTTTTTTATCTTCTCTCGGCTAACCAGTTCTAGGCCTTGGAAGTCTGGCTGAAAGGAGTGTAGTGTCCCTTTCTCAATATAGATTTAAAAGTGAATATACATCTTAAGAGCTTTTTATAAAGTGTATGCTTATACATCTTTTAAATACAGTTAAACCTGTCTATAGCGCCCCTCTAAATAGCGTCTCCCTCTCTATAGCGCCCGATTTTAAATACGTAGTACGATGCGATTTACATTAAAAGTGACCTGTCTATAGCACCCCCTCTCTATAGCACTCTATTTATAGACAGGTTTAACTGTATCTAAATATTTATACAAAATTATATATTATTACATCTGATTATACAATGTAAAATATTAGTCTGCCATTGTCGCCACCGGGATGGGCTGAATTTTAATGGGAGATGGTCTAAAGAGGATCTAAAGAGCTCTGGCCAATCGACGAATTTAGATATTAGGAATGTTGTTGTTGTTGTCGTGTCCAATGAAGAGCCTCAGATGTCTCCATACATCTCTATCACAGCAGTCGCAATGTCTACTATCTTGGATGTGTAAAGCTGCTGCTCTGGTTCTATGTCAGTTTTCTGCAAGGCTGCGGCCATTGCCGCATATCAGGAATGGTTACAAAGTTTGTTTCTACTGGATGGTCAGTCTAGTGTTTATACATAGGTCTACCATTGCCGGGATTGTCTGAATTGCAATAGGATCTGGTCTAGTCATGAGCTCTCGGAAGAAAACGAATGTAGATATCATGAATGCCTACAAAGTTTTACTTCTACTGGAAGGTCAGTCTAGTGTTTATAAATTGGTCTACCATTGTCGGGATTGTTTGGATTGTAATAGGATCTGGTCTAGTCATGAGCTCTCGGAAGAAAACGAATGTAGATATCATGAATGCCTACAAAGTTTTACTTCTACTGGATGTTCACTCTAGTTTCTCTGCATACGTCTACCTTTGCCGGGATTGTCTGAATTCTGAATGGAGCCAGTTTAGAGAGGGCCAAGTACTCTTCTGGTCAATCGACGAATGCAGACATGAGCTCAATTCTGAGATAACCACCAACCTGGGTATGTTGATGTCGAGAATTGACCCTAATTGGTGCCCGGAATGTTTGCCGACCTTGAGGCCGTGAACGAGGAAAGCCTTGAGTCTGTCGGTCCCCTCAGGATTGCTAATTAATTCCTCTAACCGTCGCTAGGAGGCGTAATGAGGGAATCCGACGTAAATGGAATACAATTGGACGTGGGGATATTTAAATGAATTCTGCCTTGGAAGTTGAGAGACACCTGCTGTCGCTTTAATTGCGGCTATCGCAGGAGGAGGTCAAGGCAGGAGTGAGATGGCTTTCTTCAAGATATATTGAAACATAAATAGATAATGAGAATAAAATAAACCTAAATCGTTTAAATATTTAAAACAAAAAAATATATTTAAAACATTAACTATCTGTTTTGTTATAACGGTAAAATTGGGCGAACATTCAAGCCAAAAAAAAAAGGCTTTTCTTCACATTTTTAGTACAGTAATTAGTCTATCAACGCCAGAGGATTGTTGAATTGTGATAGGAGCTAGCCTGGAGACGGCCTAAAACTATCGCATATCAACGAATGTAGATATCAGGAATGGTTACATAGTTTTGCTTCTACTGGATGGTCAGTCTAGCGTTTATACATAGGTCTACCATTGCCGGGATTGTCTGAATTGTAATAGGAGCTGGTATAGAGACGGCCAAGAACTCTTACTAATCGACGAATGTAGATATCAGGAATAGTTACAAAATTTTACATTTTTAGCATAATTTTTTACAATTATCTTGTAGAGTAGATATCACGCCCGAAAGTTAGTCATATAAGATAGTGAATAAAAACAAAGGTTGCCTCTCCCGTCAAAATAGACGCTAAAACTGAAGTTCTTTGACGGATTCTAAAGATTTCATTAGATCCCTTGTGGATCTCATGGAATAAAGTCCATCCTGGGCTGACGGGGGCCATTAGCCTGAAACTACGGTCTCTAGGTGGATGTTTCTCAGTTTGCCAAAGCTGGTGTTGTGGCTTTGTCACCGAGCAGAGGAGAAGCGACATTTGATTTTATAGATCAACTTCCTTCCCGAAAATGTCCATCGTTATATAGAAAACAGTTCGAATTTTACACTAAAAATTATGTCAGAGCCTCGTTTGGTTACTTTCACTCTCACTATTGGGTTAGAATTTGGTAAGAATCGGGGGCCATTGAAGCAATTTTTTTTTTTTCAGAAAAGAATGTCCTATGCGGGATTCGATCCCGGGGTCATGGCTATCGAAAATGCTTATATATATATTTATTATTATCTCTAGTACACGTGGTACAGGCAATGATAATCATGGTGGGTAAAAATTAGCGACTGTTTTTACTGTAAGTGCTCCATATGTTTAGATATGTGAAAATCAATTCGACTTAATGCTGATCATGAACATACGGATTGTGGCAAGTGTAGTGTTGATTTATGAAATCCTATACCGATATCAATCCAAATTGACCATCATTTCGATTGAAGGGAAGTGGTAGGAGAGGTGAAACCAACGGGGTCAAGGCATGGCTCATCAATTTGGACGACGCCCACCAAATCAAACCAAATCCAACCTTCCGCTCCATTGTCTCGCCCACTTTCTCCAAACGGTCGCATTGACCACGGTTGAAGTGAAGCAAGCGCCTCTCGTCATTCTTTCATAGAAATCTAAGATGTCATGACAAGAAGGGGAACAGAAATCAAATAGAGTGTTAGAAAAAATTGAGGGAATCTTATTTTGAAGTAATTCTTAGAGGACAGGCTTCTTAATTATGTCACTGGATGCTGAACGGTTCCCATTTAACGTAAATATATACATGCCAAGATACATTCCCAGAGGTCAAGGTGGAGACACTACGACACATTGCCAGGGGCCATAATATAATACTAAGGTCCATTCCCAGGGGTCACGGTGGACATGCCAAGACATTGCCAAGAGCCACGGTGGAGACACTACGATATACTGCCAGGGACCATAGTATATTACCAAGGTAGATTCCCAGGGATCACGGAAGACATGCCAAGATACATTGCCAGGGGTACAGGAGGAGACACAACGACACATTGCCAGGAACCACGGTGGAGACACTACGATACATTGTCAGGGACCACGGTGGACATGCCAAGACACCCCAATGGGCCACGGTAGACATGCCAAGACACCCCAATGGGCCACGGTGGACATGCCAAGACACATTGCCTTGGGCCACGGTGGACATGCCAAGACACATTGCCTTGGGCCACGGTGGAGACACTACGATATATTGCCAGGGGCCACGGTGGACATGCCAAGACACTACAATGGGCAACGGTGGACATGCCAAGACACTACAATGGGCAACGGTGGATATGCCAAGACACTACAATGGGCAACGGTGGATATGCCAAGACACATTGCCAAGAGCCACGGTGGAGATACTACGATATACTGCCAGGGACCATAGTATATTACCAAGGTAGATTCCCAGGGGCCACGGTGGACATGCCAGGATAAATTTCCAGGGGCCACGGTGGAGACACTGCGAAAAAAATGCTAGGGACTATAGTAGATTGCTACGGTCCTTTCCCAGGGGCCACGGTGGACATACCAGGATAAATTTCCAGGGGCCACGGTGGAGACACTGCGAAAAAAATGCTAGGGACTATAGTAGATTGCTACGGTCCTTTCCCAGGGGCCACGGTGGACATGCCAGGATAAATTTCCAGGGGCCACGGTGGAGACACTGCGAAAAAAATGCTAGGGACTATAGTAGATTGCTACGGTCCTTTCCCAGGGGCCACGGTGGACATACCAGGATAAATTTCCAGGGGCCACGGTGGAGACACTGCGAAAAAAATGCTAGGGACTATAGTAGATTGCTACGGTCCTTTCCCAGGGGCCACGGTGGACATTCCAAGATACATTGCCAGGGGCCACACTACGACATATTGCAAGGGGCCATGGTGGCGACACTACGACACATTGCCATAGTATATTACCACGGGCCACGACGGCCTTGCAGTGACAGATGGAAAGACAAATCAAGAGCGTGGCGTCAGAACGAGGTCGTAGCCATCCATCACCTTCATTTTCATAATTAAAGCCTTTCTCGCTTCCCAGCTAATTTGTTGGCCCGAAATAAACGGGGGTCAGAAACCCGAGTCTCCGTGTTCCAATAGTCGTTCCTTGTGGCCTCTGTTCCTGTTGTTCTCATTAGTGTGTTCCACGTGGCCCTTGTACCTGTTTTCCCTTGTACGCTGATTTACAGAATTCCGTTGTTCCAACCACGAAGAGTCGTTTTTGCCATTGAAGGCTTTCATTGTTCCCGCCCTCGTGTGTATAAAGAAACCCAACCTTGGTGTTACAATCACAATTTCTGCTCCATTCATATATGTATACCATATACAGAAGCCATTAATGATATGCTAACCACAGAAAGCTCTTTCTCAATTGTTGGCTGTCATTATTCTTATTTTGATTTGTATGCATTGACTTTTCACAAATTCTGGAGAACAGCACAGTCAAAAAAGCCTAACACAGAAAAGCGACCCAACTTGAGGAAAGATTGACGATATTCTCCACTTTCTGTAAATAAATGTTACTTCTGTTTTACCCATATAGGAGAATCCTGTATGGAACGAGTATCCATAATAAAGGCTTTGTTGTTGTTGTTGTATTTTCATTTATGTGTTTGACAATTCGATTACGAAATAAGCCATTTAAACATCCAGTAGATTTTCTTTCTCAAACGCCCATTCCATCCAGTGTCTCAAGCTTTTTCTAAAATCACATTGACGACTACGCAATTCGAAGATAATAAACAAAGAGACGATTGAAAAGTTTGACAAATGCCACGCTATAGACAGTTCTTTTACAGAATAACTAAAGAGTAGAGAAGAACAGCTCATGAAATTAGAGTTATCCAAGTTCTTTCTAGCTTCGAGAATGGGAAGGTTGTTGTCGTGTCCAATGAAGAGACTCGGATGTCTCCATACATCTCTATCACAGCAATGTCCTCTATCTTGGGTATGTATATACTGTATTGTTGTTGTTGTCGTGTCCAATGAAGAGCCTCAGATGTCTCCATACATCTCTATCACAGCAGTCGTAATGTCCACTATCTTGGGTGTGTATACTGTATTGTTGTTGTTGTCGTGTCCAATGAAGAGCCTCAGATGTCTCCATACATCTCTATCACAGCAGTCGCAATGTCCACTATCTTGGGTGTGTATACTGTATTGCTGTTGTTGTCGTGTCCAATGAAGAGCCTCAGATATCTCCATACATTTCTATCACAGCAGCAGCAATGTCCTCTAACTTGGGTGTATATACTGTATTGTTGTTGTTGCCGTGTCCAATGAAGAGCCTCAGATGTCTCCATACATCTCTATCACAGCAATGTCCTCTATTTTGGGTGTGTATACTGTATTGTTGTTGTTGTCGTGTCCAATGAAGAGACTCAGATGTCTCCATACATCTCTATCACAACAGAGAATGGGAGAGGTAAAAGACATATAAACAACAAAGATATTTTTATTGAGGAAGTAAGAAAGAAAAGAAACAACCGACAAAGACCGCATTATAAAAAGGAACTCCTTTTACCTGATGTATGGAACCCTGAAGAATAAGAAGAAAAAAGAGGAGGACAATCCAAATAACTGACCTAATATCACCAATGGTCGGCGGCCATATCACCGAATAAAACAGCTGACCATTAGCTGAGCAGAATGGAGGGAACAAGATTTTGCGTGTTATCCTTGCGCAGGGATCATGCTAATCTTCTCTGTATCGTTTCTATTGTAGTAGTTGTACCACCGAACTGGTATCACAGGGGCCATGTGCTAATCTTCTCTGTATCGTTTCTATTGTAGTAGTTGTACCACCGAACTGGTATCACAGGGGCCATGCTAATCTTCTCTGTATCGTTCCTATTGTAGCAGTTGTACCGTCGAACTGGTATCACAGGGGTCATGCTAATCTTCTCTGTATCGTTCCTATTGTAGTAGTTGTACCGCCGAACTGTTATCACAGGGACCATGCTAATCTTCTCTGTATCGTTCCTATTGTAGTAGTTGTACCGCCGAACTGGTATCACAGGGGCCATGCTAATATTCTCTGTATCGTTCCTATTGTAGTAGTTGTACCGCCGAACTGGTATCACAGGGGCCATGCTAATCTTCTCTGTATCGTTCCTATTGTAGTAGAGTTGTACCGCCGAACTGCTATCACAGGGACCATGCTAATCCTCTCTGTATCCTTTCTATTGTAGTAGTTGTACCACCGAACTGGTATCACAGGGGCCATGCTAATCTTCTCTGTATCGTTCCTATTGTAGTAGAGTTGTACCGCCGAACTGCTATCACAGGGACCATGCTAATCTTCTCTGTATCGCTTCTATTGTAGTAGTTGTACCACCGAACTGGTATCACAGGGGCCATGCTAATCTTCTCTGTATCGTTCCTATTGTAGTAGAGTTGTACCGCCGAACTGCTATCACAGGGACCATGCTAATCTTCTCTGTATCGCTTCTATTGTAGTAGTTGTACCACCGAACTGGTATCACAGGGACCATGCTAATCTTCTCTATATCCTTCCTATTGTAGTAGTTGTACCACCGAACTGGTATCACAGGGACCATGCTAATCTTCTCTGTATCGTTCCTATTGTAGTAGTTGTACCGCCGAACTGGTATCACAGGGGTCATGCTAATCTCTGTATCCTTCCTATTGTAGTAGTTGTACCGCCGAACTGGTATCACAGGGCCCATGCTAATCTATGTATCCTTCCTATTGTAGTAGTTGTACCGCCGAACTGGTATCACGGGGGTCATGCTAATCTCTGTATCCTTCCTATTGTAGTAGTTGTACCGCCGAACTGGTATCACAGGGGCCATGCTAATAATCTCTGTATCCTTCCTATTGTAGTAGTTGTATCGCCGAACTGGTATCACAGGGACCTTGTAAATATCTGTATCGTTCCTATTGTAGTAGTTGTACCGCTGAACAAGGTAAACATGATAATCTTCTCTATATCCTTCCTATTGTAGTAGTTGTACCGCCGAACTGGTATCACAGGGACCATGCTAATCTTCTCTGTATCCTTCCTATTGTAGTAGTTGTACCGCCGAACTGGTATCACAGGGGCCATGCTAATCTACTCTGTATCGTTTCTATTGTAGTAGTTGTACCGCCGAACTGGTATCACAGGGGCCATGCTAATCTTCTCTGTATCGTTTCTATTGTAGTAGTTGTACCACCGAACTGGTATCACAAGGGGTCATGCTAATCTTCTCTGTATCGTTTCTATTGTAGTAGTTGTACCACCGAACTGGTATCACAGGGGTCATGCTAATCTTCTCTGTATCGTTCCTATTGTAGTAGTTGTGCCGTCGAACTGGTATCACAGGGGTCATGCTGATCTCTGTATCATTCCTATTGTAGCAGTTGTACCACCGAACAAAGTAACCATGCTAATCTTCTATGTATCGTTAATTGATTAGAATAATCAATTAAATTGTATAAAATGTCAACTTTTGTCTATGGGATAGTATTTGACCATATTGTTTCATATATTTCTGGTAGAGTTCAATGCATCTGTTTATTACAAAGAAATGTTCTGACGTTTATCTTCCATTCTTATTCCACTATTTACATATCCAAGATAGAAGGAAGGTGCTATTCCCCCCAGTGGGATGAAGAGGAAGATTCTAATAAGCGATAATACGACAGGCGAGAGAGGAAAACAGGAAAACCACTGAGGAGGAATGCGGAAGGTCGAGAAAGTTTATTGGAATTCCAGCGGTAGATATGTAAGTAAGTAAAACATAGTACAAAAGTGAATTTGTACTTGGATCAGGTGGATAAATTGAGAAAAAAGGGACATTTCCTGATTGTGAAACTAAAAGTTTCTGATTGCTTGCGCCATCTATCGAGATAAATATCAACTAATCGTTGATTTTTGTAAATTATTCCAGAATTGGCTAAATACCGTTTTTTGATTAATGAAGAAATCAAGCTAATGGTTTCACAGTTTTTCAAGATACCCCAAATACCATATTTTTCTGATCGTTGAGGTACAGCTTGCACCACGCTGACGAGGGCAAACAGCCCGAAACGCGTACATATTTAAGCTTTTCTTTATTAATCAAGAATGGGTAATTGGCTAATTCTGGAATAATTAAAAAATCAACGAATTAGTTGAAATTTTTTCCGATAGATGGCGCAAGCCATCAGCAACTTTAAGTTGCACGATCAGGAAATGCTCTTTTTCTCATATGTAAATATGTAAGTATGTAATTAATTATTGTTATTTCTAATAATTAGAACTCTTCTCTTTCATATAATACAGAATGGTTCATAAGTCTCAAACCCTTCTTAATAAAAAATTGTAAGGCAAACACTTGAATAAAATATAGTTTTTGATTCTAGTTTGCCTTTTAATTTTTAATTAAAAAAAAAAAGATAAAAAAAATTCGGGAATTATGGGCCACTCTGTATTTAACATTCTGTTGATGTTTCAGGTTGAAATCTAAGAGCCATGTTAAACTGAATATTCAATTTAAAATCTTCTATGTTAAATAAAGCTATAATACAATTCAATGCGGCTTATGGTTGTAGAACAACATTTGAAAATTTACTCCGCATGTGTTTCTTTTGAACGAAAAATCGAAATTTACTTTAAAGAGAAATAACGATTATTTCTAACCTTAGAGATGAAGTACGAAAGGTTGAATTATTTTTCCGTTCATCATTACTCTTCAAAATTCATCCTTTCATATCTCCACTCAATCACACTAAGGTATCAAGCTTGTAAAGCTTTAGATTTTTGATGGTGTCTGCCGGGGAAGTGTAGAGCTCATCAATGGATAAGTCAATACAGTCAATAATGTGTCTTGGGGTTACAGGCTGAGAATTGCACTTAGTACATAGTGGGAAAACCTTGCAACCATTCTGGAAAGCCATTGTCCATAGATGACCAGACTTAAGTCTGGAAATCAAAGACTGTTGTTCTTTTGGGAGGACAGAACCGGTGCTTTCATACTTCATCACTAAGGTTAGAAATAATAGTTATTTCTCCTTAAAATAAATTTCGATTTTTCGTTCAAAAGAAACACATGCGGGGTATATTTTCAAATGTCGTTCTTAAATAAAGCTATCATTATAATTTTCTTTCTTGAAGCCGTTGAATTAAACTTCAATGTTTAGAGATTTTCATTCTTCGATAACTTGAATATTGGGTTTTATTTGAAGAAATATTTAATAAAATATCTTCTTTTTTAGCCCCAAAAAGATACCTAAAGAAGGTTTAAAAAAATATAATTTTGCTTTGTTTTTGAATATAGTGAAACGTTCAAATCAAAATTCTCTTTTTGAGGACGGGCGATTCCACAGTTGCATAGGCAGGCAATAGGAGCTGCTGCGGTCTCACGTGATGTTGTACATTAGGTCAGCTAACATCCCCCCAAAACCCACTGATAGATAGATAAGAAGGTTTGAGAAAAAATCCCGGTAGAGGCGAATTCGTGTCGGCCGCCGGTGATTTTATATTTAATTTTTACAATTGAGGCCGCGAATTCGCGTTTTTTTTAGCTTGATGCAAAATCGGCAAGGACCGCGTCCCTCGGATCGAAAGTGTTAACCAGGCGCGATATTGTAGTAGCATTTGTGCCTGTTACAGAGAAAACAACAAACAAATATTAAAACTTAGAATTAAATATTTACATGTAAATTTGTGAATATTTAATTCAAAGTTTTAATTAATTTGTTGTTTTTCGTTTGTTTCCTCTGTAAAAGGCGCAAATACTACTACAATATCGCACCTGATTGTGGTGTCTTGTTCATGGAGCAGATCAGATCGGTCCATGCACCCTGATCCCAATACCGGCCAACTGAGGTGGTGGTGGTGTCTTGTCCATGGAGCAGATCAGATCGATCCATGCACCCTGATCCCAATACCGGCCAACTGAGGTGGTGGTGTCTTGTCCATGGAGCAGATCAGATCGGTCCATGCACCCTGATCACAATACCGGCCAACTGAGGTGGTGGTGTCTTGTCCATGGAGCAGATCAGATCGGTCCATGCACCCTGATCACAATACCGGCCAACTGAGGTGGTGGTGTCTTGTCCATGGAGCAGATCGGTCCATGCACCCTGATCACAATACCGGCCAACTGAGGTGGTGGTGTCTTGTCCATGGAGCAGATCGGTCCATGCACCCTGATCACAATACCGGCCAACTGAGGTGTCTTGTCTGTATGGATGTCCTGTTCTGGATTGATGTCTGCCATATAGAGGCTGCAAGGATGGCCGGGTATATATGGTCCGGAGTGAGTAGATCGTACCTGGTTGATTAATAAATTTGTTTTTGAATATAGGTGAACGTGCAAATCAACTAAATGTAAGTATGTAAGTAAGTTACTGAGCGAATCCTTTCTGTCAAGGGGCAACTTGACCTAGTTCAGTCAGGCCACGGACGATGACCTCAGCTGAATGACTGCAGCTTCTTCCCCCTTGTAGGACGCTTTCCCTTTCTTGACCGGCCGGCCGGTTGTCTGGACCATTACTGACGGACGTTTGTTGAGTCAATTGTACTGTCATGATAGTCTCTCTAGTAGTGGATGGTATATATATATTAGATAATAAAAAGACATAAAAAAAAGGCTGAACGCCAACCGAAATATTGGTAAATAAATCTTTTATTCAATCCAATATATGTCTTTTATTATCTAATACTTTATAATATGGATTGCTCTATATTCAGACCAATATATATAAGAAAATATTTCCTCTATTGGCAAAATTTTCCATTTTTTAATAGTCAGTGGATAGTCAAATGCTCCGAAATTTTGTTTATTTTCTGAAATATACCGACCGGTTAAAAGAGAGAGAGATGTCTGAAAGATTGTAATGAGAGATATTTATATTGAAACTGATTTATTAATCGTTCATTTAAGATTATATATTAAAAACAAAGTAGGCATATCCTGACCAGGAGCACATGTACTTTTCAGAAGGCAGAGCGCCATCTGGTGGAACAGAAATCAACTATTCATTGATTTGACTTGTTCCCTGATATTTTGCCAACCCAATTTCTTGATAAATCAAGAAAAGCCATCCATGAACGTGTTTCGCGCTTTTGGCGCTCGTCAGCGTGGAGTAAGATTATATATGTTATAATACCTAGGTTGGCGTTCAGCCAACTGAAATATTGGTAAAATAAAATGATATTTTGAGCAAATATATGTCTTTTATTTAAAGATTTATTTATGGATTGCTCTATTTTCAATATATATATATATATATAATGAGAGAGAGAGAGAGAATGATTAAAACTGATCAAATTCCCATATAAGTTCTCTCAGTTCTCTCTTTTCTTGAATTCTATATACTTGCTGACATATGTAGACAGTATTTCTACTATGGAATGATATCTACCAAGTACCCAGAAATAACAAAAAGCCTTTATTAAGGACATTAATATCATAGAATGCCAATATTTAGGTGAAGAAAGAGAAAAAACTCTTAAAAACACCTTCTGGAGATTTAGCAACCCACTGAAGACGCTGAGAACTATTTCAGAAAAGAAAAATATAGCAATAAAACTCTATAATTTCTACAGATAAATTGTAAATAGATTTATACACAAAAGAGGTAGTGAGGAAAGTTTTAGAACAGATGCCTAAATAAATCCCTTTTTCAAACAAAGACTCGCGTGCACAAGGGGAAAGGGAGAGGAATTGCTGTATTGTTTTGTTGTTGTATGGCGAATCCATACAGGGCAATGGGCCCTAATAAAAGCCTTTTTGTTGTTGTTGTTGACATTCGTCCCATACAGAATTCTCACATATAGGTAAAACAGAAGTAAACATAACAGTTATCTATAGTTATCGACCTTTCTTCAAATTGGATCCATCATCTGTGTTACGCCTATTGTCTGTTTTGTTTTCCAGAATTTGTGAAAAGCTAATACATTGGGTTTGGTTTTAAGTACTTTTGGTATTAGCACCAAGTATCTACCCCTGGGAGAACGGTGACATTGGCCCATAGGAGTGGCCCGACCATGTGGGCGAGTGTCTAGGTCAAACCAGCTGGCGCAGCCCAGATGTACAACAACACCGTGCGATGGTCAAGTTACCTCCAGCAGCTTGGAGCACCATTTATCAAGGAATACTGTATCGAGAGAACACCTCGAGTGTGTGAACAAATTCTATACAATCAATAAAAAATATACTCATTAACAAAATTATGGACATTTTTCCGGGATGAAATTGATCAAAAAAAGCCTAGGTCTCCTCTCCCATTAAATTAAACGTCAAAACTAGACGCTATCTATTGACCGTCGCCGCAAACTAGCTAAACACCTCTTTGACGGATTGTGAAGATTCCATTTGATCCCGTGTGGGTATCATAGAATAAAGTCCATCCTAGGCTGACCTGGGCCATTAGCCCGAAACCATGGTCTCTAGGTGGACGTTTCTCAATTTGCCAAAGCTGGTGTTGTGGCTTTGTCACCGACTGACGTCCCTAAGTTTGCTGTGATGATCAAATAGATGGCGTCTAGTTTTGACGTTTAATTTGACGGGAGAGTTTCCCTATGCGTTTTTAAAAGAAAACTTAAAGAATTTGTACCTTTTAGCATGTATATCGGGATTCACACAATAACTCTGAAGATATATGGGGGTCGGTGGAAAATGTTCTAAACCATTGGTTTTCGACTGCTACGACCAGGGTTCGATTCCCGCATTGGGCACTTTTTTCTAATAAAAAAAAAATGCTCCAATGGCCCCCGTTTTTTGCAAAAGTCCAACCCCACCAGCGAGTGCAAGTAACCAAACGGGGCTCTGGCACATTTGTAAGTACAAAGTCGAACTGCTTTTCAGTAAAAACAGTCGCTAACTACCCACCATGATTATCATGGCCTGTACCACGTGTACTAGGGATAAGCAAAAAAAAAAACCTCTGAAAGATATTACAGTGACCTTTATTGAAGACACACGAGATAACTAAGTATGAACAAAATTTCGTGCCCGAAAACGAGAGATCTCTGGAAGCCTGAGGTTTATCAACTTAATATTGATATAGGTAATTATTTTATTGAATTTAATGTGTTTGATATTTTAAAACTAAAGGTTAAGAACCCCACTGGCTACCTCAGAGTATGGAAGAATGATGATGGCTTCAAGGAAGGAAGGAAGAGACCTGATCAATCATTGAGGGAGAGAACGGGGAGCCATTGCCTCAGTACATATCACTCATCCACGTTGCCGGCCATTTCTTGTTTCAGCCCTTAAGTAAAATTGTTCAAATTGTACCGGACCGGTAGCAAAAATGGGTACATACAAGTTTGCCTAGATTATTTCTTTCAGCTAACTTGCTTGTACTTGCTTTTCCTTACATAATTAGTTACAATCGAACATTTTCTAAAGGAATCCTCCCAACGGGCATTTATTGTGTCATCCCATAAGCAAAATTGATCAAATTGTACCGGATCGGTAGCAAAATGGGTACATACAAGTTTACCTAGATTCTAGATATCAGATACTTGCTTTATACCTTACAAAATTAGCTACAATCGAACACAATTTCTACAGGAATCCTCCCAACGGACATTTCTTGTTTCATCCCATAAGCAAAATTGTTCAAATTGTACAGGACCGATAGCAAAAAAAGGGTACATACAAGCTCTCACTCAAAGCTACAATGCCATTAATTAACCCAGGTTGTATCAAATTGCTACAGAGTCGACGATCATCTTGCAAGAAGGTGTGTATGATTCTGATCAATTTATAAAAACATTTAAAATCAAATTTTTCATCAAGGTATTTTGATGGTTTTTTGATAGGGTAAAATACATAGAGTAGAACCTCCATGAGAGGACACTCGTGCTAGAGGACACCTCTTTATAAAGGGCAGTTTTCATTTGCAAAATTACCATTTTTGCTATTTAACAACTCTCTGGTAAGAAGACACCTCTCTATATAAAGGACAGTTTTCATTTGAAAAATTACCATTGTTACTATTTAGCAACTCTCTGGTAAGAAGACAACTCTCTATAAAGGAGAGTTTTCATTTGCGAAATTACCATTTTCACTATTTAGCAACTCTCTGGTAAAAGGACACCTTGGCTCTGTAACTAGGTGTTGCCCTTTACAGAGAGGTTGTTTTACTGTCGCAACTCTCTGATAAGAGGACACCTCTCTCTAAAGGACACTTTGGCTCTGTAACTATGTGTTGTCTTTTACAGGAAGGTTCTGTGGTGGTTAATTAACAATAATCCACATAAACTTTTCTTGCAAAATCAAGTTTTGTTTTATTGTTATCACTAAGGTTATACCTTGTATTTGTTATTATATTCAGACAACAAAAAAAAAAAGAAGAAGAATGAATCCAATTAAATAGAAAAAATATATATATAAATTAGATAATAAAAATTTGCATATTTGCAACAAACAAATATGAATTTTTAAAAGCAAATAAAATTTACATAAAATAGAAATACAAAACAATAATTTTTACATGTCTCCTACAGTTCTACTGTACTACATTAGCGTTATTCAGCACTCTGGAATCTAATCTATCTAAGACAAGTATTGCACATTAACGAGGGCCCCTTTATTACATACAGACATCAGTAACTTCGGGTATCCCCCACTTACTCCATCCCTGACATGTACTTCCTGGAAAAACTTCTTGCAGCTTCTGACAGTAGAACAATTCCACTAGTGGATGTACTCAGCAAAATTTTAGATTCATTTATGTATAGACTCGAACAACTATTTTCACCAACCTGCATGTTAACAAGAAGCTATAAGCATCACACAACTATCTTTATGGTATGAAAATGTTTATAATCCTATTAACTTAGAAAAAAGAGGATGCAGAGTCTATGCTATAGAACTTACGGATGGTCTTCATATAGCTGTTAATAGATAAAGACAGTATTTTTTATTTTATGTTATATGGACTCATCGAAATTCCCGAAACACCACTGGACAAGCCTATATTCCCCATCGAAACGTTACATATATCGCTACTGTAACATGTTTTATCTAAAAGAGAATGCATACTCTTCGATTTGTTCTGCAAGATGCACCCGGTATCATGCACATGCACCATTGGACAAGTCAATATTCCCTGTAAAAAATGTTACAAGTATCGTTATTGGAACTAGTGTCAGCTGTAAAGAAGGCACTGTTAGATTTGTCCAGTAAAATGCACCAAGCATCATACGCATGCACCGCTGGACAAGCCTATATTACCCGTAGAAATATCGTTATTGTAAGTAGTATCAGCTGTAAAGAAGGCACTGTTAGATTTGTCCAGTAAAATGCACCAAGCATCATACACATGCACCACTGAACAAGCCTATATTACCCGTAGAAATATCGTTATTGTAAGTAGTATCAGCTGTAAAGAAGGCACTGTTCGATTTGCCCTGAAAGATGCACCCAGCGTCATGCACGTACACCATTGGATTCCTCGTAGAAACGTTACAAATGTCGTTATTGTAACTGATGTCGACTTAAAGAACGTATTGTTCAATCTGCTCTGCAAGATGCACCCAACATCAGGCATATGTACCAGACTGACAATTGCTATTGTTAAGAATAAAGTCTTGTTGCTGGATGAAAACATCGTACTTGTGCTCCACTTCTGGATACAACCAGCAAAAATTGCCAATTTACTGTTGGATAACCCAGCATTTATTGATGTGATAGAGAAATGACATAGAAGTCAGTCGCTGGCAGCTGAAGACCACTACTGGAAACGACTGGTAAATTCACCACTAGATAGAATTTCCTGATTGAAACAAATGGTTGAAGCCGTTGACAAATGAAGACAAAGATGCATCTAGCAGCCTGCACCCAGTTCCTGACATTTCCTGGTGCGGTGGAGAAAGGTTATAGATGTGGTTGACGACAGTTGACAGATGAAGACAAGAGGCCACTTGTCCTGTGAGACTTTCTGCTTCTTTCCTCGGACATTCCTATCTATCTCTCCTCGACCCATAGGCTGGCAGTATTCCTGTCCTCTCCGAGTTTTCTTTCTATGGCTAGTTTTTAGATGATATTTATACCATCAAAAGACACACTTATAGAAGATTATTCTCGGAAATTCTAAGACAGATATTCGATTTACACCTTCACGCCGTATGGTGTGTAGACCGTTGACGTCTACAGCGACACTGGTATCCGCGAGACTCGGTTGGTGTTTCTTAATAGTACGAGCACTGAGAAATCCACAAAATGGATTGCGAGAAAGTAAGTCGGCCTCGAGTTGTTGTGTACCCTTGAGGTACTGTATTTCATAGTCGTAAGTGAATAGTCTTAAACTCCACCTAAAAAGTCGTCCTGAGGGGTTTTTAATAGTTTTTAGCCATTGTAGGGCTTGGTGGTCGGAGTAAATTTATGTACTCATGATATACATACAGAATTGTTGATATAACGCAGATTATAAATTATGGTCAGTAGAAGCTTCTTGATTCATTTCATGTCCAACTTGAAAACCTTATTTTTGACGCGGCCTTGTAAAACTGAAAGTATATAAAGAAAAATATTCTGTTAGAGACAGGGCATTAGTGAAGATTCTATAAGACTAAGTTGTTGGATTGGCATGTTTGGAAGATATTGCCAGATTTCTTTCTTAATTCTTGAAGCGAAACTTTTGATGAGATCGTATGTGTATTTGGTCTCCTAAAATTGTCCATGAATTCCATTCTCGGCCTTCTTCTTGCATGGTCTATATTCCATACATCCCTCCAGTAATATCGTAATCCAATCCGAGTGTCAGACAATATGTCCAAACATAGTGGTTCTCCTCCATTCAATCCTCTCCAGTAGGCCATAACCCTCTTCGATCATTTTTAGGACAACTTCAACTTATTGCTTTGTATTAACTTCATTTTTTAGTCTGTCAGTTCATGTCATCATTCGAATCATCACTACATCTTAAAAGAATCTAGCTTGACCATATCTGTTTTTTTTTTTTCTAAAAGTCCGGATATAAATATTAACTCCTTATAGTGCAACTGAAAGTAGCTGATTGTTTGTAGGATAGTGCGACTTTCAGTTGCACAATCAGGAGATTTCTTAATTTATACACCTTATCCCAGTACAATTCACATTTGTACTATATGTAAAATGCGCGCATTGGCGCGCGCCATCTGTTATGAAAAATTTAAACTATTTTAGACGCGTATGATTCTTTCTGAAATAAAACAACTTTCTACTGTCTTTTTTACTGCACACAATAATAAATTAATGGGAAGACCTTTTATAACAGTGGTGAACCTTCCAAACGGTTTTATACAGATAATACATATACACACAAAATAAAGCTTTTTATAGTTTTTCTTAAACGACTTTTTTCTTGTTGAATGTCATTTTCTCTAACTGAGAACATCACTACCACTCTAACTAATCTCTAACTCTACCAATTCACGTTATAATGCTTTACCACTGTTCAGTAGAGGTAAAGTGCTACAAAATTGATTTTGTGAGAGCATGGTACTACCAGGGATTTGTAGAGATAGGTAGGAACATGTGTTTCAGTTACTTCCAGTTCAACGGTCTGCGGCGCCTCTACTGCTATTGAAGGTGACCATCCTGAAAACGACTTAACGCCACATTATCTTTTTTCAACCTCCAATGACATCTGCTTTCTGTAACTTCCGTATACGTCGGTCACAGCTCTGCTTGAAGTTGCATAGCTACCATGCAAATTACTCAGTTGCATATACAAATTGGTTGCCCCATATATACATAGATGGAAATTTTGATGATATGAAATTGATCTATAAGAATATAGGCTGTCTCATCCTATCCATATAGACGTTAAAACTAAGCGCCGTGTATTGACCGTCGCCGCAAACCAGCGGACTCAGGTCGATAACAAAGCCACAACACCTGCTTTGGTAAACTGAGAAACGTTCACTTGGAGACCATACGAAAACAGACAATCAAGCTCATAAATAGATTGGAATGGGTAAAGTTGAGGAAAAGAAATTTTTCTTATACATGGATTTACCACCTAGTCTCTGCAAATGGAAAAAAAAAGTAAAAGCTAATCACATTTATTGGCAATAATAAAATTTATTTTCAGGAAAACTTAAGATAATTAAGTTCATAAAAAGATCTAACAAGTCAAAGATTGACATAGGCGATATTTTCTGATTCATTGGGCGATGAGAGAGTTCGGCAGATTTTTTTAGAATATCGTTAAAAATGAAAAAGAAGATGACTGGAAGACACTCAGTGTTTGTTATGTCTTTCTGCCAAGACTGTATATTCAGCAACAACAACAAAAAAGATTTATTAAGACCTTTTAGCCTTATACAGATTCTCTGAGTAGAAATGTAGGGTACATGCAGGAAAAACAGTAATAGTACCAGTAATATAGAAGCAATTTTATTATTATTTTTAAAGCCAATCACATTGAAGAATAATATGAAATTTATATACAGGAAAACTTAATTAAAACACTCAAGCTGATAAAAAATATTAGTCTGGGTAAATTGGAGGAAAAGAAATTTGCCAAGACTGTAAATAGCTGATCACCATTTGCATATTAATACTTTTGCCATTGTTTGTTTGTTTGTTTGTTTTATCTTTCTTGGACTCTCTGAACGAGTCTATGTAAGACGGAATGTTATAATAAAAGGTTGTTGTATATTTAACGGTAGCTTATGTAAATAGGTATGTATATTACATAGACAATATGCACATATGGTGTCTCTAAAGTGAAAACACCCTAAAAATGACGTAGGGGCCGTTGGTTGTTCACACACGGTTGTAGAACAAGAGCGGTGACCTCAATTACTCCAGTAGCCCAGGTCATTGAGTCTACAGTGTACTTTTGTTTGAGGCGGCACGACTTCCAGTATTCTCCCTGCCGAGATAGATCGGACGTAAGACCTTGGCAAAATTTGTTGTTTGAAAGGAAGGAGTGAACGTTATAGATTTCTAGATCAATACGGGGGAAACTAGATTACCGAAAATTCACGGTAACAAAGAGATTGGTGGAGAAAATCTGAAAATTTTCAGGATGACCTTGACAAAAGATAAATTACTGGTTGTTTTCTAGACTTCTGGGTCAGACCAAATGGCAAGGATCCACAATATCGAGGATGGATATATCAAATATCCCTAGAACCAGGTATGGTTTAGAAGAAACATTAAGTCCGTAGATTGTTCCTAGATTTCTAAATTGAGCTTTGCGACAAGAATGCTGTGGTTTACATCACTGTTTACCAAGGGTATACCCCATTATTATCCACAATATCGAGGATGGATATATCAAATATCCCTAGAACCAGGTATGGTTTAGAAGAAACATTAAGTCCGTAGATTGTTCCTAGATTTCTAAATTGAGCTTTGCGACAAGAATGCTGTGGTTTACATCACTGTTTACCAAGGGTATACCCCATTATTATCCACAATATCGAGGATGGATATATCAAATATCCCTAGAACCAGGTATGGTTTAGAAGAAACATTAAGTCCGTAGATTGTTCCTAGATTTCTAAATTGAGCTTTGCGACAAGAATGCTGTGGTTTACATCACTGTTTACCAAGGGTATACCCCATTATTATCCACAATATCGAAGATGGATATATCAAATATCCCTAGAACCAGGTATGGTTTAGAAGAAACATTAAGTCCATAGATTGTTCCTAGATTTCTTTATTGAGCTTTGCGACAAGAATGCTGTGGTTTACATCACTGTTTACCAAGGGTATACCCCATTATTATCCACAATATCGAAGATGGATATATCAAATATCCCTAGAACCAGGTATGGTTTAGAAGAAACATTAAGTCCATAGATTGTTCCTAGATTTCTTTATTGAACTTTGCGACAAGAATGCTGTGGTTTACATCACTGTTTACCAAGGGGTATATATTATCCATAATGTATAAATTTTCATTTAAAAAAAGGGGGGGGAAAGTCTCTAATCTTTCATAACTTTAATGTAAATTATGTAAATAAGATGTTTACTCATATGAGTGATCAGAATGTGCATTTTTTGTCTTTAAATAAGACTTTTGGTCGTAGAGGTACAGTCTACACCACGCTGACGAGGGCTAACAGCCTGAATCGCGTTCTTGGTTGACTTTTCTTGATTTATCAAGAAAATGGGTTGGCCAAATATCAGGAAACAGGTTATATCAATCATAAGGTGGAATCCTCTGGTGTATAATAAGCAGCAAACATAAATAAATTCCGAGGATAAGTTTCTTTTATTTCAAAAATAATAGTCTTCGAGCTTTCGGGCGTAAATAGCCCTTCTTCAAGAAAAAAAAAAAAAAAAGTACTTCCTATTTTCTTGAAGAAGGGCTATTTACGCCCGAAAGCTCGAAGACTATTATTTTTGAAATAAAAGAAACTTATCCTCGGAATTTATTTATGTTTGCTGCTTATTAGGTTATATCAATGTTTAGTTGATTTCTGTTCCACTAGATGGCGCTCTGCCATCTAAAAGTTCATGTAAACGTGGTCAGGATATGCCTTTTTTGATTTTAATAACAAACACCTGACCATTTTATTATTTTTTTAATCATTTTTTTTACAAATAAAACTTTGTAACTCGTGTTCTACTAGGTTGCAAGTGTCCCTTGTGGGACATAGCACTTTGTTGATGTTGAAATAAATGAAATAAGATAGAGGTCAAGTTTAGATATATCGAGTATTCCTAGAACCAGCTGTGGTTTAGAAGAAGTATTAAGTTCTTAGATTGTTTCTAGTTTTCTAAATTGAACATGGCGACAATATTTCTATGGTGCAGATTATTGTTTACCAAGGGGAATATTGGCAATTTATTATTCACAAGCTTGAGGAAAACTTCAAATATACCATATATCTCTCGAACCAGTTGTGGCTTAGAAGAAGTATTAAGTTCTTAGATTGTTTCTAGGTTTCTAAATTGAACTTGGCGAAAATATTTATATGGTGCAGATTATTGTTTACCAAGGGGAATATTGGAAATTTATTATCCACAAGCTTGAGGAAAACTTCAAATATACCATATATCTCTCGAACCAGTTCGAGAAGAAGTATTAAGTCCTTAGATTGTGTGTGTGTTTACTTGAGATTTCTAAATTGAACATGGTGACAATATTTCTATGGTTTAGATCATTGTTTACCATGAGATTCACAAGAGATCAAATTAAATTTTGACAATCCGTCAAAGAGCTTTAGTTTTAGAATCTACTTTAACGGTAGAGGCGACTTTTTTTTTTTAAATAAAAAAATCTTATATAACTCTTGTTTTCGTGCTTGAAAAGCATTCTACAGGAGAAATGGATAAAATATAACGTTAATTAAATAACAGGGGGGTTCATTTATTGAATTGTGAGATATAAAGATTGTTAAAAGTAGGTTTTTCTTTAATGCCTAAATCCTAGCTGTTGTTCTTCCATAGACCTAGGGAATAAACAAACTCGTTGTTGATATTTTATCAATTTAGTGAGAGAAATCAATTTTAGAAGTTCAACACAGCTGTGTCATCAGAAAGGTAGGGCGACTACATACCCATAGACACAGCTGTTGACGCCAATTACACATCTAGAAGGTTGAGGAAGACAACTCCCTATGGAAAATTCAACGCAATTTTGAATTTTCAGCCGATATAGATATAAGCTGCAATAAAAGCTTTTTTTATATGTATTTTTATTTATAAAATATTTAGTTAGTTTTATTCGTGAATTTATAAAACTTAGAATCAAAAGTTCATTGGGGATTAGACCTTAAATAGAAAGAAGCCTGCTCGCGGCGGATTGGTTAATTCCTTGTAAGAGGCGTCACATAAAGCTTAAAAAAGAAATATGGAAATTTTTCATTCCTGGCCACTCCGACCACCCAGAAGTCTGAGAATTTGTACACTTGCGTTGTTCATTGGACAGAGTGAGTGTTAAAATTTGTATACTTCTATGTGATCTGGAAGCATATTAAAATTAAATTGAAAATTTTGAAAGGGACAATTTGAAAATGTCTCCGTTCCTGGCCATTCTGACAACCGCGAGGTTTGAAAATTTGTCATCTTACATTGTTATCAGGTTGTAATAAGTGTACAAAATTTCAGATTCCTACCTGCTCTAGGAGTATATTAAAAATCGATTTCAAGATTTGTGGACAAACAGACATGGAGGCAAGTTAAATAAAAGCTGTAAAATGGATACTCCTTTCTGTATGACAAGCTATCTGAGAGAGAGCTCTTCAGGTTGTGTCCGTGAGTATCTCGAGCCGCTCTCACTTTTGTTTAATAGTTCTTGTAATAAATGATATCTCGTACTAAACTATATCCACAACGAATCCACATTGTTTTCTTAGAAACCTTACGCAAACATCAACCGCTGAGAAGCATCGTAACAAAGCGAATTCGTACCTTTTTTTAAACGCACTTGTTAAAACTATACATTTGTCTTCTTTAGTAATACAATTGTATATGAACTCATAGATTTAAATATCAATTCCTCTTGATTTTTCAGGAAGCTTCAAGGACAATATTTTTTATTGTTGAGATACATTCTGCATCACGCTAATGAGGTCAAACCGCCTAAAATGTGTACGTGGTTAGGTTTTCTTGATTATCGTTTTGTATCTAATGCTGCAGATGAGTGATACAGAGCAGGAGGGACAAGCATCAGTTCTGTTCTCCCAAGAAAACAAGAGTCTTTGATTTCCAGAATTAAGTCTGGTCATCTACGTACAATGACAAGCTTGATGCCCTAATATGATTGAGTGGAGATAAGAAAGAAGAAGAATATCATGGCTTGTATGGCGTGTATTCAGATACGTAAACAAAATGAATAACGACATTTGAAAAATATTCTGCATGCGTTTCCTTTAAACGAAAAATCGAAATTTATTTTAAAGGAGAAATAACGATTATTTCTAACCTTAGGGATGAAGTATGAAAGGATGAATTGTGAAGAGTAAGGATAAACGGAAAAATAAAAGTGTCCAGGGATGGGAATCGAACCCACAGTGTTCCGCTTACCGGGCAGATGCTATGTCCACTAGGCTACCCTGTACATATTTTTCCGTTCGTAAATATTATATAAAGTATTTTATAATACAATATAATGCGGCTTATGATTGTATCATAAAATGAATTACGCTCTATATTTCACCCAAAATACACTATGTAAATATAGTTGAACGATGATATCTGAGGAATCCAAACAAAGATAAGAATATGTTCTCATCAATAATGTTGATAGGCCTGATAAAATCTATACGAGAGGACTATTCAGGAGTGTAATATCATCATCATTCAACAAACAAGAAGCATCTAACAAAGATAGAATCAAAATTGATTAGAATACAAATAGAGTCAGCTATAACAATGATAAAAAGACAACAATTAATAAGTTATTAAATAAAAAACAATGATGAATCGAAGGAATAATATAGGGAAAAAACTACCAAAGATACAATGAATATAGAAACGCAATTAAAGACAAAACATGATTGTCAACAATGAGAAAAGAGCATGACTGAATCAACTATCATGTACAACAATGGGAACAAAATATCCAAGATGATAAACAGAGCCATTAAAAACAGATAAGGACAATAGGGGTTCTAAATAGGTAAGTAACTAAATCAAAACAATGAGAATACAATTTCAAAAAACCTGTGAATTAACAAATTCAATAACCCCAAAGACTATATTCCGACTTCCATGTTCTGACGTTTGAGGCCAAAAACTTAATATGTACACTGTGTGACAAGGAAATTACTGAAGAACTCCCCCATTACCTGCTTAATTGTACAGCCCTTGATGCAGAGAGGAAGGCCCTATATCAACAAATTAAATGTACCAACATTTCACCCTACGTATTGCTTTCAAAAATATCAGCAAACAAATTTTAAGGCAATAGCTTACTATACATTTTTTAGATCATCATTATGTAAGGACCAGTCAACAAGTGACTTTGAGACGAAGATTAAAGCCAGTTCAATTTCTATGTAAATAACACAAGATGATTATTACCTTACCCAATTGGGAGAATCTGTATGGGGTAAGTCCCTAATAAAGGCGTGTGTATGTGTATATTCCGACTTTAGACAACCCTTGACCCTCATTCATGTATAACACTATAAAGATGTTTTATATTTATGTATAATACACCGTTGTATATTCCTTTTTCACTGGTATCAATCTAAATTTTCGTCAATACTATTAACCATTGTTTTTAAAAGAAAAGTAACTGCTTGTTCTCGATTGCTTGCTTATAAGTTTATACCAAGCTCTTTCTTGTTCCTCTTCCCTTGTTTGATACGTTGTATAAAACATTGTTGATTATTGTTCCTGTTATTCATGTATATCCTCTTCTAACCACGGTGTTTACCTTACAACTCTGAACACTCGGATTTTCCTGGAAAATCTCTTAAGGATTTCTTGAAAAAAGCCATGGTCCACCTGTGTTGTGTGAGCACAGAAGAGCTTAAATTGACTTGTTCCATTATATGTATGTTCCATGTGTAAATACCTGTTTTTTTTTTCTCTTTTTGCTCTCCACTTCTTCCATCCATATTTCCAATTTTTTTTTTTTTTCCAAATCCATATTCTTATTTTCCATAGAATCATTCAAATAATAATCTATATATATTTATCATGTGTATATAATATTTCTCCATTTTTACCCCTTTGTATATTTCCCACTTTCATAGGTTTCTCCGTCTTGTACCCCCAAGGAGAATCCTCTTTAAGACCTGTGTGTCTTAATAAAGGTTTTTGTGTGTGTGTGTGTGTGTGTGTATCCTCTTCTACTTGGAGAATCTGTATAAGACTAAAAGATCTTAACAAAACCTTTCGTTGTTGTTGTAATTAAATAAACCTAAGATAGAGGTAAAACAGATAAAAATTACAACATAAAGCTGCGGTAGAATGGTATGTACCAAAAGAGTTACATACATTCTTCATCACCAGCATAGCGTTCTCTACTGGAATAATGTTCCAAAAATCACAGTTTTTAATGCATTTTTTTTTTAAACAAGAAAGGTGTCCTTTTCGGTAAAAGAAAAATATCGTTAATAACATTAAGAAAGTAGTATCTCTTGTTTTACATGTGGTTATAATAAAAACACATAGAATCTTGGTGCCAAGTAATGTTGCTATAGTGAAGTTCAATTCTTAACAAAGGTGGTAGGTAAGAAAAGCAGATAGGTCCTTCATGGAAGTATCCTATTACATAACCACAATACATTAGAACAAATTCTTTCCCTTGGCAGAGCTGACTGCTATAGGGCGCGTCCCCAAGTGGCGGATAGGGGAACAACCTTCAGATATGAAGGCCAGCTGTGAAACAAGCAGAATAACTCTGACAAATAAGCAGTCGCGGGCCAACAGCAGCATTGTTAGAAGAGGAGAAAGACCTTTGAAAATCCTGAGTTCAACTGACCCGGTTGATAGACCTCAGCAAGGGTCCCTCTCCAGAGATACGGAGAAGCTGTGTCTGTACTCATGTTAGAGTTGGTAGCAATGACTTCTGCTTCCATGTTAGGAATGGCCTCAAAATACAGGTAAAGACAGGCTTTCACCAAAGTGTGCCTGGATCATGGTGTCATGATCAACGAAAGCTGCACCTCATTCCATTAGAATTCGTGTAATCTTTACACAAGGGAATAAGAAACAAGGGAGTAGTATCATGATATAAGCAAGTTAAAAGAAACAGATAGCAATAGAACGAATGCACATAGGGTAATGAAAACAGTCAAGAGGTCAAGAAAGGAAACAATGAAGAGAATCCGTGATAAAAGAAGCCACAATGAAGGATGGCATGATTCACAGGACGCTCACACCACGTGCTGACGCACGGGTTGGGCGGCGGGCGAATAGAGCATCCCCAATTAGCTAAAGACAAAGCCTCTGGGATGCCCCTGGAATGGGTGCGGCTAGAGACCATCGCCTCCTGGTTCGCACCAAAGAGAACAATGCGATTACATTGAAGATAATCCTCACCTAATCCTTTTTTTAAAAACCTTTTTCAGATTATCCGAATTATTCCAGAATGATCTCGGTGTAGATGTCAATGAAAACGATAACATTTCTTTAATGGAGGTACAGTCAACGAGGGCCATTAGCCCAAAACCATGGTCTTTAGGTGGACGCTTTTCAGTTTGTCAAAGCTGGTGTTGTGGCTTTGTCACCGACCTGGGGCCGCTAGTTTTCGGAGATAGTCAAATATATGGCGCTTAGGTTTAGCGTCTATTTGACCGGGAGAGGCAACCTTTATATATATGGATAAATAAGAAAATATCGAGTGGTACTTTCAGGTCTTCAGACCAACAGCATTCCTCTTTCCTTCTCCATGATGTCTACAAAAGACCTCTTGGGAAACCCCAGGACTGTAATGTAAAAGCTGAGACAATGCAACCTAATGGAGATCGTTTAAACGACTTGAGGAATAAACGACAACAACAATGAGTAAATATTCTCAACGGAGATGTTGCACTACTTATTTGACTGTGCGGCTCTGTCTGAGGAAAGACGAAAACTAAATCATAAAACGGGGCAACTTTGTCCTTCATTTCCGGCACTAAGTAATGAAATATCAAAGAATAGGTATATAGCGATGGCGATATTTGGATTCCACAAGACTATATCCCGGAAAAAAGGCCACACAGTGTTCTCCCCATCCCTTGTGAACTGGCGAATCCTGTATAGGGCGAGATGCCCTGAATAAAGGCTTTGTTGTTGTTGTTGAGTAAATATTCTCATGCTAGCAGTCAGGGTATACCTTTTTTGTCTTTAATATATATAAGTTGAAGATTGAGCAACTAATTTAATAGCGGTACAACTATAGGTTAACCAGAATGCATTCCGAATTTACACTACGACTTTATTTAAGAGTTTATCACAAAATATGAATTATTGAGGTCTCTCAACAAGGTCCATTAGTGGTTTAAACAGAGTATTACAAAGTGGTCGTTCAAGGAGGTGAACGCATAACAGTTAAGTCTCTTATTGGAGGTATTATTGTATTATGCAAGACGTTTCGACTCTCATATATACTAAAATATACACCTTTATTCAAATACAACTGTGCATAAACCGGACTCCTGGAGCGTATCGAAGTCGCCAACTTTTCTGATAATTTCACGTAAATCTATATAGGCAGGTACACTCATGGACAAAAGGAAGTTTCATATTTTGATATCTCCTGCCGTCGTCTTTTTTCTTGAGACAGAGGTAATTTAGTTCACACTTGGTTATCCCGTGTCTACAATAAAGGTCACTGTAATATCTTTCAGAGTTATTGTCTGAATCCCGATATACATACTAAAAGGTACAACTTCCTTAAGTTTTGTCCATGAGTGTATCTTTCAGAGTTATTGTCTGAATCCCGATATACATGCTGAAAGGTACAAATTCCTTAAGTTTTGTCCATGAGTGTATCTTTCAGAGTTATTGTCTGAATCCCGATATACATGCTGAAAGGTACAACTTCCATAAGTTTTGTCCATGAGTGTATATTTCAGAGTTGTTGTCTGAATCCCGATATACATACTGAAAGATACAACTTCCTTAAGTTTTGTTCATGAGTGTATCTTTCAGAGTTATTGTCATAATCCCGATATACATGCTAAAAGGTAAAACTTCCACAAGTTTTGTCCATGAGTGTATCTTTCAGAGTTATTGTCTGAATACTGATATACATTCTGAAAGGTAAAACTTCCATAAGTTTTGTCCATGAGTGTATCTTTCAGAGTTATTGTCTGAATCCCGATATACATTCTGAAAGGTAAAACTTCCTTAAGTTTTGTCCATGAGTGTATCTTTCAGAGTTATTGTCTGAATCCCGATATATATGCTGAAAGGTAAAACTTCCTTAAGTTTTGTCTAGGGGGTGTATTTCAGTTTTATTCATGCGCTGTTAAGTTGTACACTGTCATGACTCGGTTCGATTCTAGGAATAACTTTTTTTAAATTAATTTTTTCCTGTTATTTTATTTATATACTTATCAAAACCAAAATGTATTTCAGGATTGTATTTAGAAACCCTCCATATTGAGATATTAGGCTTTTAAATATCATTGTAATACCGGAATCTGACCCTTGATTTTTCTATTCTGTGAATTTTTGCGTCGTAAGAATAATTCAATTTTATTTCACTGACAGATTTTTTTCTTTACAGATCCAGGTACACCCTCGAGTAAAAAGTTTCTTTCAATTTTGATTTTGCAAGCTTTCAAGCAAATTTCCGTTCAAAATCACTCTATTAGGTACCGCTCAACAAGAGTAACCTAGTTTATGATAATTGTAACAATGAATAATATGTGAAGGTTATTCACATATTAAACAAAATGTTAACGTGGGATTCAATCCCGGTTCATGACTGTCGGGAATCGAGGGTGTTACCCACTCGTCCACCGGCTTGTTTCTTATCAAGCTAATTTTTTGCTTTTCAATGGGCAAATACTTTTATGTACAATATCAAAATGATCTTTACACAAAAATAAGTGTAAAAAAAGTGTTATTGGTATGTGCGGGCGTGTATCAGACTGTTTACGGCTAAAATAATCGATGATATACTGGGATGAAATATATATACACAAACAGTTGTATAGATAATTTGTCAGGGATATTGTTATATTAGGTTAGAAGGTCAAGTTTTCTATTGATGCTTTTTATTTTTGATGATACTAGTGCTTCCAGGAATAATCGTTATTGCTTGCTTTTTATGTCGTGGTATTGGGCTTTTGCTTTTTTTTTTTTTTTTAATATATATAAACATATTGTGACAAAGTATTTATTATTTTATTAGCAGAGTATTATTTTTTAATGTTTATATTTTGTTATACACTGTACATTTCCCTCTTTTGCTTATCTTTTGTTTTATCACTCTTAGTTTGTTCTTGTCTGAAATAAATTGTTGTCTCATCCTGAAGTTGGTCTTCCCTAATTTTCCACGTGGCAATATTTAATGGATTGACTTTTGACTCAAACATTTTAAAGGTTTAATTATCTTTGAAATGTTCCATCTCTTTTTTGAATGTTCGGCTCTGGGCTAATGCTCTAGTTTATATAAACGGACCTACAGTCTTGGATCTTTCCAGTTGGTCTCGAGGACCACGTCATCACCATCTCCTCAGCGGCGAAGTACGCGATCTACGTATTCATCGTAGATCGCGAAATGCGTGGTGTCGCTGGAGACCCACTGGCGATTCTCTACCAAACTCTGCAGCGGTGGCAGAGGCGCCATATTCATTGTACATAGTGTATATAATGTATATTATCTTTTTTTTTTTAATAGTGCAGACTGTGCACTTTGCATGTATTGACAAGATGTCAATAAAATTATTTTAATTGTCTAAAAAATTGTCTAGTTTATATATAATGTCTGTTAACAAGAGTACAGAGAGACTTATAGAAATTGGCATGCTGGAGATGGCAACGTGACTTGTTAAGTCTATCCATCTCAGAAAGATGAGGAATACAAATAGAGAGGAGAATGCCAAAGAAAACAAAATTTACATAAAGTAAGAGGCGTTACAAATATGCATAAAATTATCTTTAGCATACATTTTACCTTTGTTGTTTTAGCTATTAATTGCCTTAAACGTGATATATCACGTGGGTGAAAAATGGTTAGGTAAATGGTGAAGACTCCGTGGTAAATCCATGTATAAGAAATTTTTCTTCGGATTTAGCCAGACTAAACTATTTATGATCTTGATTGTCTGTTTCTCTGTATAAAAATTTCATTATTACCATTATAATTGTGATTAGCTTTTACTTTGCCAAAGAAATAAAATATCCGAGCTGGAACACTATATATTTGAATGTACGTCTCTCACTATGGAAAGAGAAACTTTTGCGGTACAGCTGCTCATCCACACTTTTCACTGTATTCCTTTCTTTCAGACTTGATGGATAATGGGTCAATGCAACCATTTACTCAATAGTCTACTTCTTCACTGTGTTCTATGCACGAAAAACGAGGTATATAGTCTTTTGTAGATAGATATTCTTTCCTTTTTATATTTAAAATCTCCTTCGGCCTTTTTTTTTTTCTCTTCTTCTTTTTTTTCTCTTTTCTGAGCGAGGATTCAATTTCTTCCCCTGCTTCTCATTTCTTTTTAGATTCATTTCTAACAGGAGAATCGTCTGTATAAGACGGAATGTCTTAATAAAGGCTTGTGTGTGTGTGATTAGCTTTTACTTTTTTATTATTTTCATTTGTAGACTCCATAATAAATCTATGTATAAGTGAAATATATTTTTCTCGGATTTACCTAGACTTATTTATGAGCTTGATTATCTGTTTTCCTCTATATAAGTCCTTGTATGAAAGTCAACTTAGAGATCAGCTATGCAAATTCAAAAAAAAAAAGAGCTAAAAGTTGTCACCCGAGTAAAAAACTACCCAAGAACCAGCTATGGGGGCCTAAGAATTTGACTAAGACACGGCCTATATAAAATTCAACCTAGAGATCAGCTATGCAAATTCAAAAAAAGAGCTAAAATATGGATGGAATATCACTCAGGAACCAGCGATGGAAGCTTAAGAATTTGGCTAAGACACGACTTGAGTGGAAATCAATCTAAAGATCAGCTATGCAAGTTCAAAAAAAGAGCTAAAAGATGTCACCCGAATGGAAAACTACCCAAGAACCAACGATGGAAGCCTAAAAATTTGGCTAAGACACGACCTAAGGGAAAATAAACCTAGAGACCAGCTATGCAAGTTCAAAAAAAGAGCTAAAGGATAACATCCTAGTGAATATCACTCAAGAACCATCAAGGGGAGCCTAAAAGAGCTTCACTAAGACACGACCTGGGTAGCAGACGACTCAAGAATGTGACTGCAAAGGTCCGGGACCTTTCAGCCATTACCTGCTAGGACACCGAAACGACCAAATCGACGACCTGGCAAAAAAACGAGCCATAAAAAGTACCATCATCCACCTAGCACGTCTGAACAGGAAGACAATCCTTCCGATTGGCTCGATGATTTCTTAGCAGACCTATCTTCCTCTATTGTCTTGCTTATCATATCACTTCTATATTTATATATCGCTAAGTGTTTTTATAAATTCTCTAATTGTTTGAGATTAGATCAGTCTATGATCGAATTTCAAATTCATCCGAACTTTGCACAAGCACATCCTATCTCTTCTATCTATCCATCAAAATAACGCTTCTCGGCTTTTTGGCTAAGATCAAAATGTAGCGTAGTATCCATCAAAATGGCAAAAAGATTTTATAACCAAATTTTATAATATGGTTTTTTTTTTCCTTTGTCTCAGTGCCTTGTTCTTATGCATACCTCTGGTGAATACTGTATAGGGTCAGTGACCCTAAATAAAGGCTTTTTTGTTTAAAAAAAAATATGTTTTTTATATATATAAATTATTGTAAATATGTATAGACAAAACTGTAGAAACATATATGTATGACAACGTAAGTGTCCCTATAGAGACATAGCACTCTAAATTGGAATAAAATTCAAAAATATGATTTTTTTACATCATCAAACTGCATACATGTGTGTTGTATCCTTGCAAGAATACCTAAACTTACTGATTTCATTCAATCAAACATACTTAAATTTGAGATAGATTATACTATAGAAATGAAACAGAAAAAAAAGAGAGAATAATATCAAACTTTTATAAAAATATAAAAATATATATATAGAAAAATACCATAAAGATTCTAATGATAATTTCAGAGTTTTTTAAAGCTTCAAGATTACCAGGATTTGTATAACTAAATTTTTATAATATACAATTTCTTACATGGCATGTGTCAACTTTAACGCATACTTATATAGAATTGGTAGACTAGATTATTCACGATGCCTATGCAACCAAGAAGATCATAACCCAGATCATATTTTAATTCGGTGTCCGCTTGTTAAAAATCTTAGAGTAGAATGTCAAATGAACAGTTTCAGTTTAAGTCAAATGGTCTCCAGTAAAGAAGAATATTTAAAATTTAACAAGTTCTGTAGACTCTGTCTCAACTACCGTGGACTAATGAATTGATTATTCTAACTATCTTTAATTTGCATAATTAGCAGAATTGAATACTCTATATATTTCCATCATTATATTGTAGCGTAGAAATCAAGTCTTGGAATATCTTAAGATGTATTTATTGATGACGTCAGTACGACTAGTTGACAATTATCAACCAAACTATCTACAGCTAGAGAATATTGAACAAACAAGCTAAGGACCATGTATGATGGTTTCATAAATTCATAGTAATAATCTGTATTAAATGTTTTCATTGAATAATCAAATTAAATAATAAAATATAAATTATATCTTCGCCATAATGTATATTAATAGTATGGAAAATAGAGAAAGGTAAAATATTAAGAAATACAGATTTTGAATTTAACTTTGAGTCAGAACAGTAAGCTAATTATGTATCAAATAGTATCGTTATGAGAATTTCAAGATTTATAAAATTTGTTATTTAGTTTAAACATGTGAGGTTTGTTTTTTATTTTTGTAATAAATAAGTGTAGTTAGAATATAGTAGTATAAAGAAAATATATATATTATATAAAGAAAAAAAGAGATTTCTGTTGATTTTTAATCATCAACACAAAGCAATAACGCGCCATCTATATATATATAATAAAAAGATTCAAAAGCGCGAATGTTTCTTTTATACATAAAACGAACTTCTACTGTCCTTACTGCGATGAAAAAATATATTGGGAGGGCTTGGCTCATCAGTGGTGAACCCTCCCAGCGGTTTCGCCAATTTAATCCACCAGACCGCCTCTCAGAGCTCTAATACTGTATTGGATCTTCTGCTTTTATATGCTACACTGAAGGATGGAATCTTAGAAATGGTTTACAAGTAAACTATGGACATAAGCTTATAGGACAGTAGAATTACATTCAAATATTTGCTTCGAGCAATGCTCTTCAGCAAACTATAAAGACAAGGCCAGTTTTGCTGAAGAGCATTGCTCGAAGCAAATATTTGAATGTAATTCTACTGTCCTATAAGCTTATGTCCATAGTTTACTTGAAAATCATTTTTAAGATTCCATCCTTTAGTGTAGCATATAAAAGCAGAAGATCCAATACAGTATTAGAGCTCTGAAAGGCTGTCTGGTGTATTAAATTGGCGAAACCGACTGTAGGGTTCATTACTGATGAGCCAAGCCCTCCCAATATATATTTTTTTCATCGCAGTAAGGACAGTAGAAGTTCGTTTTATGTATAAAAGAAACATTCGCGCTTTTAAATCCTTTTATTTTATTTTTAATCATGTTGAGGATTATGGTAATGCAGTCGTAGCTAAAATTCTTGAAAGAATAATAATAAAAATAGTTTTGATCAGATATTGCTTTAATTGAACTTAAGGACTATATAAAAAAAAACATAATTTGGTAAAAGTACTGCCCGGCCTAAGGCGAGTAGAATAAGAAAAACAAAAGATTATTTACATAATGTACAAAGGTTTTGAGCCAGCCATCGGGAAATAACAACGAGTTTTTATATGCAAAGCGTGACCTCTGGCGGTTGATTTAACAGAATATTTGTATCTATGATATATATAATTTTAAATAAAATAATATTTTTATATAACATATATATACAGTTGAACATCCTTTTAGCGGACACCTCTCCACAAAGGACAGTTTTCATTTGCAAAATTACCATTTTTTACTATTTAGCAACTCTCTGATAAGAGGACACCTCTCTCTAAAGGACACTTTGGCTCAGTAATTAGGTGTTCTTTACAAGGAGGTAGTTCTACTGTATAAATAAATATATATATATATATATATATATATATATATATCCAGAAACCTGTTGCATTATTTAATCGTATCTAGAAGATTCACATCTATTACATAACCGATACTCTATATAAGAAAAAAAAAAAAGACGCTACAAAGATGACTAGAATGTCTATTGAACAAAATAAAGGTGTGACCAGTATGTAAATATGTAAATAGATGGCCTACACCAAGCTGACGACGTAGAAGAAGGGTTAGTTGGCCATGAGGGAGTAATCCAGCGGGACAGCTGTTATAGCAGCACCTGCATGGAGGCAAATCAACACCACCTTTCTTCCATACTTTCTCTATATACACTGTCCGCGTGTATCTCTCAGTAATACAACATGTAGTATGTATTAGTTTGTGTACTCTTTCGAAAATAATCTCTCTCTTATTTTTTATTATCCCTAGTACTCGTGGTACAGGCCATGATAATCATGGTGGGTAGTTAGCGACTGCTTTTACTGTAAGCGCACCACATGTCTACACATGTGAAAAGCAGTTCGACTTTGCACTTACAAATATGCCAGAGCCCCGTTTGGTTACTTGCACTTGCTGGTGGAGTTGGACTTTTGCAAGAATCGGGTGCCATTGGATTTTTTTTTTTTATCAGAAAAAAAGTGTCCAATGCGGGAATCGAACCCGGGTCGTAGTGGTCGAAAACCAAACGGTTTAACCAGCCTTCCACTGACCCCCAAATATTCTCTTTATTTGCTGCTATCCGGAAACTACTGCTCTCAATACTTTAAAACATCAAACATGGATTTACTTCAAGAACAATTCTGACTGGTCATGGTTACATTCAGGATTACTTAAGAAAGATATTGAAAGAAGACCCAACTTGTCCCCATTGCCAAGATGAAGCTCAAACCGCGGACCACCTTCTCTTCACCTGCCCAACCTTTCAATACCAAATATTCCTGACGGACACCCTCTTAGGGATCAGGAACCTAAGTACAGCATTCCTAGAAAATCTCCCAAGAAAGAAATCTGCCCACCTCAGTAATTGGACTTCCACTGACATTGTAAATTAAACCAAGAAGACTTAGGTGTCAGAAGGACAGCCTGGGTAGTTGGTGACTTTTGTACGTGGCTCCAGGAACCTGGGTTATTTGAATGAATAATATCTTTATTACATACAGAAAACCATATTTTTTCTTTTCTGAAATAGTTCTCAACGTCTTCAGTGGGTTGCTAAATCTCCAGAAGGTGTTTTTAAGAGTTTTGTTCTCTTTCTTCACCTAAATATTGGCATTCTATGAAATAGTGGGAGATTTCATCAAATATCATATTATAAAGCATTTTATTACGACTATCAGTCTTATACAGATTTATCCTAAACAAAGCAGCAAGAAATAAAGAAAGCTTCCAAGAGATTCAAAGCATCTGCCGAATTCTTTTTTTAACAGAATTTTGTGGAAGTTCTCTACATTTATAGAGAAACAAAGGGTAGATATATTATCAATCAAACTCGATAATAATACAGAGAGAGGGAGAGAAGCGTGAGTGTCAAATTCCAGAGAAAATTTCGAACAAAGAAGGTCTTCATTTCATTACAAATATCTCCAAGAGCAAATCTATCTTTTTTTTTTCAAGTTTTACTCTTGCATCTATATATAAGATCTTCGTCTATCAAGAACGTTATAAATTGAACAGAATCTCCAACATCCTTTTGTGACGCTTTTCAATACTTTATAAAGAAACATTCCTCTAGTTATTATTATGTACAATAGACCAGTCTATACAGTTGGATTATACAAAAGAGTAAGAAACTCTGTACTTTATTCTCACTATAAGCATTTCCATACATAGAAAAATAAAACGGAGATTGAAGTGGAATATCTTGTGCGAATTTTATTAGCAAGCTTTTGGACGTCCTTCTACAGGCTTTTTTACGATAACTAAACAAAAGACAAGATGAGTTTTAATAAGATATTTTTGCATACGAGAGAAAAAAATATAGCATTTATAAAATGCTACATATAATTCCATACATCAACTATTATTGAGTCTTACCTTAACGATGATTTTTCCAATGACTTTAAAGCGCTGCTTTGCCTAAGCAAAAATATTTTTTTCACTATTTAAACATTTTATTGTCCAACATTGAAGGCAGAGAGAGAAATTCTTCGTTAAAATATTGGTTAATGAAACAATTCACCATATGTTCTAATGGCAAAAGTAGTGAAAAACAAACTCAATGCCTTAGATTTACACAAATTCTGGAGCACAGACAATAGGCACAAAAAAGATGATGAATCCAAAAATTTAAGAAAGGTCGATGTTAATCTCCATTTTCTATAGATAACTGCTATGTTTACCTATCTGGGAGAATTCTGTATGGGACGAGTTTCCTTAATAAAAGGCTTTTTGTTGTTGTTGTTGTTGTTTTTCTGTAGATGAAATGCAACATTCTGAGAGGGATTTGTTCATTGAGGTATTGTTTAAACCTTAGATAGGTCTAGAGCGGAATACGTACTATGGAGATTTTTATACAATCAAGATGATATTCAGTTAATCAATATCATTAATAAGACCTTCAGTCTTATATACATATTCTCCTGAGAGATATAGCACACACACCAACACACAAAACCTTTATTAATATACCATTCTTATACAGATTCTCCTCTCTCATTACCGGCTTACAACGATATCCTCACAATGATCAATCACCATCATGTAGTGGAGGAGATAAATTCCTACTTACTGCTATTTAAAAGTTATATAGGGACAACCATTCAACTTGATATGGTGCTGGTTAAAATACTTTGTACTGAGGTAAGTTGGCTGTCGTTTACTTTTGAGAAGAACGTCTCTCTTTCTTTGCTAATATACTGGCACTCAATGTAATGAGATATTTCAATTTATATTTTTCTTTGCAAAGATGGCATACTGTATCCCCCTCATTGAAGATTTTGATATGGTTTTCCTGAAAAGAGGAATGGGGTATTCTCTGTTGTCCTGATAGATATAGCAAATGAGTGGAAAAGAGGGAAGGAGAAATTTATTATAATATACAAAGTTATATGGTAAATATGTAAATATAGAACTCTATAATTATATTATATATTAACATAGATTATAGATATTCTCCTGGTCTCCTTTTTAATATACAGAATCCAAGTTAATCAAGATGTATTTCATGATATAGAGTAATCTTCATTAGAATTCAGCGCTAGCGAAATTGTAGATAATCTATTGAAAATAATGAACCACGTTCTATGCAATGGGAACGGGATTCATTAGACAGAAAACTGGTGCAATCTCCAATCTAATGCTGAGTAACGCAGAAACAAAGGCTTCAAACATTTCTTCACTCGGAAGACATTTCTTGAATGCTGATTTTGACTATTGACTATTGATGCATTGTTATGTCTATGTTCTCAGTATGGATGTTTCTTTATAGCTAATCAGTATTGATTTTCATCAATGCTATACAGATAGCTAAAAGCCATTGTCGATATGCAGCAATGAGAGAGGCAAAGCTAAAGGTGTTTTGGCCTATTCTTTAAAGAAAAAAACTCGTTGAAGAAATCGCCAATTGCTGAAAGCATTGTCAAACTGGAATGCTTAAGACTTATTTTGATTTCTTAAGAGTGCATGGTACATGGCATCAGGAATTGAAAAAATAAAATGTTGGACTTTATATAATATTGCAGTTAGCAATTCGTATCAGAATAATAAATTATAGCTATTGGCGTTCTCTGTTTTGTTACCTTTATTGGCAAAATTCCTTTAGATAAGATGTTAGAGCGCCTATGTACGGCAGATCGAATTACAGCAGAAACTTTAGAACAATGAACAAGTTAATTCTTGCTAAGCCTAGCAGCAAAATTTAGGCTTCTACAAGGAGCTACTAGTACAAGACTCTGGTTATATTCCATTGTCTCATGGATATGTTCTAAAGACATAGCCAGACGACTCAAATGATAAATTAATCTTGAGATTTATCATAAAGTTTCCTGCCCAGAAGTCTTCCTCTACGTGGCGGGCGGGAGAAGCAGCACAAGTAAGGGACTGCCCTGTAGTACGGTGTCGTGAGCCGCTACGGTAACCGTGAACAGGGAACTCTGAAATGTGGCTGACTAACGGAGCAATAGCATCCCCTATTCCATGGAGTGGACAAGACACCACCACCATTATTGCATATGCACACATCCTATATCTTAACTTATATCTATCCATCAAAATAACGCTTCTCGGCCTTTTGGCTATGATCAAAGTGTAGCGTAGTATCCATAAAAATGGAAAAAAATTGTACAACCAAATGTTCATAATATGTTATTTTTTATAAATTATTGTAAATGTGTATAGACACAGCTGTAGAAACATACATGTATTTCAACCCTAAGTGTTCCTAGGGAAACATATCGCTTTAAAGAAGCATTGCTAAGGAATTAGTGTGGGATACTAGTGATCTATCAGTTATTTATGAATAGTCGAAAAATGTTCAGCGTCAATGGCTAGACTGGTAAAACTGTCGATTGTATGAAACATTATAGGAAGCTACAGTTTACAAACTGGGTAAGAAAGTCTCAGAACAGTTACTGGAGGTTCACCCAATACCTACTTCCGGATAAATACGCCACTAACTAATTTTTTTTTTAGTTGCTGCCCAAGGCTGCCGTTACCTCTGGCAATACCTAACTAACCTCATCTAAACCGGGTCCGTTAATCAGAATTAATGACGCCTCGAAGGTCTGAATACTAAATAATTACTGTGGGACACACCTCTTACGCTGTCTCGTAACTTTAGGATTGTACCTTTGGGGTGTATGCACCTTTTTTTAAATAATAGAACCCCCTTGGCATTTCTCGGTAAGCCCTGGGTTATACTTTGTAGTGTGGAATTTGTGGAGTGTAGGTCATTCTATAACAGAATCTCTTACACTGTCTCGTAACTTTAGGATTGTACCTTTGGGGTGTATGCACCTTTTTTAATAACAGAACCCCCTTGGCATTTCTTGGTAAGTCCTGGGTTATACTTTGTAGTGTGGAATTTGTGGAGTGTAGGTCATTCTATAACAGAATCTCTTTCACTGTCTCGTAACTTTAGGATTGTACCTTTGGGGTGTATGCACCTTTTTTTTAATAACAGAACCCCCTTGGCATTTCTCGGTAAGTCCTGGATTACACTTTGTAGTGTGGAATTTGTGGAGTGTAGGTCATTTTATAGGACAATCTCTTTCACTGTCTCGTAACTTTAGGATTGTACCTTTGGGGTGTATACATCTTTTTTATTTAATAACAGAACCCCCTTGGCATTTCTCGGTAAGTCCTGGGTTATACTTTGTAGTGTGGAATTTGTGGAGTGTAGGTCATTCTATAACAGAACCTCTTACACTGTCTCGTAACTTTAGGATTGTACCTTTGGGGTGTATACATCTTTTTTATTTAATAACAGAACCCCCTTGGCATTTCTCGGTAAGTCCTGGGTTATACTTTGTAGTGTGGAATTTGTGGAGTGTAGGTCATTCTATAACATAATCTATTGCATTGTCTCGTAACTTTAGGATTGTACCTTTGGGGTGTATAGACTTTTTTTAAATAACAGAACCCCCTTGGCATTTCTCGGTAAGTCCTGGTTTACACTTTGTAGTGTGGAATTTGTAGAGTGTAGGCCATTCTATAATATAATCTATTTCACTGTCTCGTAACTTTAGGATTGTACCTAGTAGTGTTGGATTTGTGGGGCGTATAGGCCTTTTTATAACAATCTCCTTGGCATTTCTCGGTAACTCCTAGATTATACTCTTGTAGTATGACATTTGTAGAGTGTAGGCCATTTTATAACAGACCCTTTTCAACTAACTCGTAATTTTAGGATTGTAGATTTGTAGTATAGAATTTGTGGGATGTATAGGCCTTTTTATTACAGAATCTCCTTGGTATTTCTTCTCGGTAACTCCTGAATTACACTTTTATAATGTGGAATTTGTGGGGTGTATAGGCCTTTTTATAACAGAATCTCCTTGGTATTTCTTCTCGGTAACTCCTGAATTACACTTTTATAATGTGGAATTTGTGGGGTGTATAGGCCTTTTTATAACAGAATCTCCTTGGTATTTCTCGGTAAATCCTAGATTACACTTTATATTGTGGAATTTGTGGTATGTATAGGCCTTTTTATAACAGAACTTCCATGACATTCATATACATGAAAAAAAAAAAGCCCGAATGTTTCCTTCTAAAACCAAAAGAAACAAACTTCTACTGTCCTTACTGCGATGAAAAATATTGGGAGGGCTTGGCTCATCAGTAGGGGAAACCCTCCCAGTGGTTTCGCAAATTTAATCCACGGCTTTTAAAGCTCTAATGATGCGATTCAAAAGAGAGAAAAAAATCACTAAGAGCACGAACTGAACAATAACTAAATTTCGAATACTACCAGACCTAACTACACTCATGGACAAAACTTAAGAAAGTTGTACCTTTTTGTCGGGATTCAGACAATAATTCTGAAAGATATTTGATACACAGTGACCTTTACTGAAGACACACGAGTTAATTTAGTGTAAACAAAATTGCCTTTGTCTCTTTCAACAAACAGATGACCGGGGACATTATAGACGTTCCACTTCCTTAAGTTTTGTCCATGATTATAGATAGTCAGGAAGGAGACATGGGTAGTTATCTCACTTTTCCTCAACCTTGACAGGTCCTTCCTTCTTCAGCTAACGAGCGGCAAATCATCTCAAGGTAGTCAATGGTCAAGTAAATACCTTTCCTGTATGACATTCATGGCTTTACATTGGCTGTTATACACTCATGGACAAAACTTATGGAAGTGGAGAGTTTTTGATGTCGCTGGATGTCAATTTTTTTGGAGACACAAGACAATTTTGTTCACACTTGGTTATGTCGTGTATCTTCAATGAAGGTGTATCAAATATCTTTCAGAGTTATTGTGTGAATCCCGATATACATGCTAAATGGTACAACTTCCTTAAGTTTTGTCCATGAGTGTATCTTTCAGAGTTATTGTCTGAATCCCGATATACATGCTAAAAGGTACAACTTCATTAAGTTTTGTCCATGAGTGTATCTTTCAGAGTTATTGTCTGAATCCCGATATACATGCTAAAAGGTACAACTTCCTTAAGTTTTGTCCATGAGTGTATCTTTCAGAGTTATTGTCTGAATACCGATATACATGCTAAAAGGTTCAACTTCCTTAAGTTTTGTCCATGAGTGTATCTTTCAGAGTTATTGTCTGAATCCCGATATACATGCTAAGAGGTACAACTTCTTTAAGTTTTGTCCATGAGTGTATCTTTCAGAGTTATTGTTTGAATACCAATATACATGGTAAAAGGTACAACTTCCTTAAGTTTTGTCCATGAGTGTATCTTTCAGAGTTATTGTCTCAATCTCTATATACATGCTAAAAGGTACAACTTCCTTAAGTTTTGTCTATGAGTGTATCTTTCAGAGTTATTGTCTGAATCCCGATATACATGCTAAAAGGTACAACTTCCTTAAGTTTTGTCCATGAGTGTATCTTTCATAGTTATTGTCTCAATCCCGATATACATGCTAAAAGGTACAACTTCTTTAAGTTTTGTCCATGAGTGTATCTTTCAGAGTTATTGTCTGAATCCCGATATACATGCTAAGAGGTACAACTTCTTTAAGTTTTGTCCATGAGTGTATGTTTCAGAGTTATTGTTTGAATACCAATATACATGCTAAAAGGTTCAACTTCCTTAAGTTTTGTCCATGAGTGTATCTTTCAGAGTTATTGTCTAAATTCCGATATACATGCTAAAAGGTGCAACTTCCTTAAGTTTTGTCCATGAGTGTAGGTGCTTCTTCCTCGCTTGTATCAAGATAAATTGCCATTCAAGTGACAGGACCCTGAACATGGCGTCAACCAGATCGGTATGAAGGTTGGTGGCTTCAGAGTCATTAATCGGTTCAGGGTTACCTGCTGGAATAATCAGACGGTGAGGAAACCACAGAGTGCCGGGAAAATGACAAACTGGCATCATCATCACGGCCATGTCTTGGCCAACACTCTTTATAGTTCTTTGTAGAGTTGGGAGAGCAGAGTTGAGGTAAAATGGTCTTAGGGTGTCTGAAGTAATAACCATCTTTAGCAGCTATCTCATTTATAAATCGGGTCATCCATGAAAAATTGCAGTTTTTTATTTCGCTCTTTAAAAATAACATTAACAACTAAACTCATGGACAAAACTTAAGGAAGTAAAAAGTATTTTCCGCCGACCTTTTTTTTTAAGGAGACAGAAGTTGTTTACACATTTGTTATCTCGTATTTCTACTATAAAGGTCAATGTGTATCAAATATCTTTCAGAGTTATTGTCTGAATCCCTATATACATGCTAAAAGTGTACAAATTCCTCAGCCAAAAATACACTCATAGACAAAACTTAAGGAAGTTGAACCTTTTAGCGTGTATATCGGGATTCAAACAATAACTCTGAAAGATATTACAGTGACCTTTATTGAAGACACGAAATAACCAAGTGTAAACAAAATTGCCTCTGTCTCCTTCAAAAAACAGATGACCGGCGACATCAAAATATGAAACTTGCTTAAGTTTTGTCTCTCCATGAATATATTGTAATTTATAAGTTTTTCCTGAACCTTGAGGTAAGGGGATATAAGGAAAACCCCCTGATTATCTGGAGGAGGACTCTTCGACGTTGGGGAAGCCCCTCCTCGACTGTATAAAATTGTTATTGTTGTTGTCGTGTCCTATAAAGAGCCCCAGATGTCTCCATGCATCTCTATCACAGCAATGTCCTCTATCTTGGGTATGTATACTGTATTGTTGTTGTTATCGTGTCCAATGAAGAGCCCCAGATGTCTCCATGCATCTTTATCACAGCAATGTCCTCTATCTTGGGTGTATATACTGTATTATTGTTGTTGTCGTGTCCAATGAAGAGCCTCAGATGTCTCCATGCATCTTTATCACAGCAATGTCCTCTATCTTGGGTGTATATACTGTATTATTGTTGTTGTCGTGTCCAATGAAGAGCCCCAGATGTCTCCATGCATCTCTATCACAGCAATGTCCTCTATCTTGGGTATGTATACTGTATTGTTGTTGTTATCGTGTCCAATGAAGAGCCTCAGATGTCTCCATGCATCTTTATCACAGCAATGTCCTCTATCTTGGGTGTATATACTGTATTATTGTTGTTGTCGTGTCCAATGAAGAGCCTCAGATGTCTCCATGCATCTTTATCACAGCAATGTCCTCTATCTTGGGTGTATATACTGTATTATTGTTGTTGTCGTGTCCAATGAAGAGCCCCAGATGTCTCCATGCATCTCTATCACAGCAATGTCCTCTATCTTGGGTATGTATACTGTATTGTTGTTGTTATCGTGTCCAATGAAGAGCCTCAGATGTCTCCATGCATCTTTATCACAGCAATGTCCTCTATCTTGGGTGTATATACTGTATTATTGTTGTTGTCGTGTCCAATGAAGAGCCTCAGATGTCTCCATGCATCTTTATCACAGCAATGTCCTCTATCTTGGGTGTATATACTGTATTATTGTTGTTGTCGTGTCCAATGAAGAGCCCCAGATGTCTCCATGCATCTCTATCACAGCAATGTCCTCTATCTTGGGTGTATATATTGTATTATTGTTGTTGTCGTGTCCAATGAAGAGCCCCAGATGTCTCCATGCATCTCTATCACAGCAATGTCCTCTATCTTGGGTGTATATACTGTATTATTGTTGTTGTCGTGTCCAATGAAGAGCCCCAGATGTCTCCATGCATCTCTATCACAGCAATGTCCTCTATCTTGGGTATATAATTGTTATAGTCGTGTATGTATATATGTTATGAGAGTGTATTGTGATGAGAGTAATTATTATTTGCTTGTTTTGAGTACATGAGTATTTTGTCAATGGTAGATGTAGACGTAACATCTTGAAAAATATAATAAAAATAACTTTAAATTACTATTTGATTTAATTACGCTGATTGAAAAATTGAAGATGAAATACCTAACTTGAGGCGTAAAGAAGGAAGAACATAAAAGACTTATCCATAGAAGCATAGGGCGCCTCTTCCGTCAAAACATGACGCCATCTGACGTTTATTTTGACAGGAGAGGTGACCTATGCTTCTATGGATTAATTTCCTCCAGGCAAATTTTCCATCGATAAAAGACTTACGTATTTACATATTTACAAAAATATTTGAGCCCCAGCCAAAAGAAAACAACAACAATGAATTTATATAGTATAAAGCGGTGCTATCAGGCCGTCGAATTAACACAGTTTGTTTTAGAAAAAATATATTTGCAAAAATGAGAGGAAAGAGAAATATATAAATTATCATCTATCGATGAAATTTGTAACAAATAAATTAACTGGCAATATGTTTCTTTTCAGTAATATCATCAAATATTATCTTTACACACCTTACTGTAATGATATAAGTTATTGAATGAGAGGTCTTTGATGAGTCAAGCTTAACAACTTATATCATTGCAGTAAGGTCTGTAGAGATAATATTTGATGATATTATTGAAAAGAAACACATTTCCAGTAAATTGATTTGTTTCAAATTTTAGAGAGAAAAAAATATATATATAATTTTTTATATAAAATATATATGCCTTCAATACAAATCAATGCCGCGCTATCTATATATAACAAATGAAGACATTAAGACGCGAATGTTTCTTTTCACAAATAAATCAAACTTCTACTGTCCTTACTGCGATGAAAAAAATATTGGGAGGGCTTGGCTCATCAGTGATGAACTCTCCCAGCGGTTTCACCAATTTAATCTACCAGACCGCTTCTCAGAGCTCTAATACTGTATTGGATCATTCTACTTTTATTTACTGCACTGAAGAGTGGAAACCTAGAAATTGTATTTAAGCAAACTATGAACATAAGCTTTTAGGACAGTAGAATTATATTAAGGACAGTAGAAATTTGATTTATTTGTGAAAAGAAACATTCGTGTCTTAATTGTCTTCATTCGTTATAGATAGATGGCGGGTTATTGCCTTGTATTAATATACCATATATATATAATGTTTTATATATAACATATATATACTTTTGAAAAACAATTTAAAAAAAATGGGTTTGCCAAATATCAGGGAACAGGCTAAATCAATGTTTAGTTGATTTCTGTTCCACTAGGTGGCACTCTGCCATCTTAAAAGCACATGTGCTCCTGGTCAGGATATGTCTTTTTTTTATTTTAAAAATATATAGTCTTGTTTAGAAAAAATCTTACCCAAATTTCAGGGGCATACGGTAGGTTTTCGTAGATTGGATAAAAAAAAACGGTGTACGAGGAAAAAATTCTGCGCAAAAAAAAAAGAGGTAAAAAAAAAAGGCCCGTCGTAAAAATTTAAGGACCACATCTCGTTGCCAATCAGCTCAGTACGTGACGTGGGTGAGGTAAACAAAAAAAAGTTCGGATAGAAAAAAAACACACAATTTATTATATCGTGGTGGGGTTAAAAATTTAGATGAGATATCGATTTTTTGTTTTAATTTTAAAAAAATAAGGGGATGGAATGGCCAAAAATCGGTCAAATTCAAGGTTAGAAAAGTTAAAAGCCCCATTTACGAGTAAGTTTGTTTTAGGTTTAAAAAGAAACATTCGTGATTTAATGTTTTCATTTCCTATTTTTAAAAAAGTTGTCTTTATGAATACACAAGAGTTGTCCTTGTACAACAGTTTCGTGTCATTACTATCCTGCAAGCCATGCAGAACTTATACGCAGCTAGAAACGTGCTTGAGAATCTAGGATAAACAATTTCAAACATTACTTTGCTATTGACAACAATGGGGTTAAAACATGGCTTTTGGAATATGATGATTTTAAACTGCTTCATTATGGTTCTGAATCTTCTAAAACATGTACTGTAAATTCACATAGATACTGTCAAATTATATTGACAATCATAAGCAGTTTTATCTTATCTCAGTTTTAGAGGGAAGAATGTTGTTTCTTCTTCTTCTTCTTTCTTATCTCCACTCAATCATATTAAGGTATCAAGCTTGTAAAGCTTGTTGATGGTGTCTGTCGGGGAAGAGTAGAGCTCATCAATGGATGAGTCAATACATTCAATAATGGAAGCAATGGTCGCCTCTCCCGTCAAAATAAACGTCAGAAACTGACGCCATCTACATTCAATAATGTGTTTTGGTGATGCAGGTTGAGAATTACACTTAGTACATAGTGGGAAAACCTTGCAACCATTCTGGAAAGTCATTGTCCGTAGATAACCAGACCTAAGTCTGGAAATCAAAGACTGTTGTTCTCTTGGGAGGACAGAACTTGTCCCTCCTGCTCAGTACCAGTCATGTGCAGCATTAGAAAGAGAGAATGTTGTTTTCATTTGTTAAATGAACCAATCTCTCACGTCTTCTCATTGGACGAATGTGGCCATGTTTGTATATAAGAGGGGGCTAAGGAAATGTGAGGAGGCCAGTGAGGAATATTGTATGGAGACGCCTAAAGTGTTTTCTGTGTACTTTATCCGTGTCTGGTAATCTCCTCGCATACCTGCGTAACCTCGGTCCTATCTTTATCACCGCTGCAATAAAAACTAAGTATTGGTTTTGTTAAAGATAATCGAGTGGTTTTATTTATGTGCTTCCTTTTTATTCTGTCGCATTTCTGAGTGTACGCGGGTTTTGCTGTGTCAAGTTACTCTTACTTTAGGCCCTAATAAATTGCACTTTGTGTGTTAACCCGTAAAAGTTAACTTTTGTCAATGCAACCTTCTATTTTTCCTGCTTCTTGCAGGATCTACTATAAGTACGGGTCTATTTCACAATGGCTATGGGGGATAGTATACTATCAGATATCTGGAAGTCGGGGTAGTCTATTGGGGGATAGTATACCAGTAGTTTAGTACTATCTGGAAGTCGGAGTAGTCTATTAGGGGATAGTATACCAGTAGTTTAGTAATATCTTGTCCTGAGATAGTCTATTAGGGGATAGTATACTATCAGTTTAGTACTATCTGGAAGTCGGGGTAGTCTATTAGGGGATAGTATACCAGTAGTTTAGTACTATCTTGTCCTGAGATAGTTTATTAGGGGATAGTATACTATCAGATATCTGGAAGCCGGGGTAGTACTCTAACCAAGGCCATCTAGTTATCATCACTTCCTCAACCCATCGCTAATTGTTGAGCAACCGGCGTCTGGACGTCAGCCAAATGTCGTCTTCTTCTAAAATGGCATTGTCTTGGCATCGTTATTGTCGATATACTCTCTCTCTCCATCTGACAATTCTGAATTGTACACATATACCGATGTTTTTGTTTGAATCATTTGGAAGGATTGGTGGACAAGTGGAATATACTGTCTGTTTCCAACTGCCACACTCGGGATTGAATCCCGCATTGGGTACTCTTTTTATGATTAAAAAAAATTACTTCAATGGAATCCCTGAATCTTGAAAAATACAACCCCACCAGTGAATGCAAGTAATCAAATGGGACTATGGTACATCTGTAAATGCAAAATTCGAACTGCTTTCTATATGTATAGCCATGTGGTGGGTACTTATAGTAAAATCAGTCGTCAATTACTACCCACCTGTATTATTATGGCCTGTACTATGTGTATATATACTATGGATAATATGTTCCATATGTAAATACCTGGTTTTTTTTTTTTCCTCTTTTCGCTTTCCACTTCTTCCATCCATATTTCCAAAAAAAAATTCTTATTTTCCATAGGATCATTCAAATAATAATCTGTATATATTTATCATGTGTATATAATCTTTCTCCATTTTTACCCCTTTGTATATTTCCCACTTTCATAGGTTTCTCCGTCTTGTAACCCCAAGGAGAATCCTCTGTAAGACCAGTGTGTCTTAATAAAGGTTTTTGTGTGTCTGTGTGTGTGTATACTATGGATAAAAATGAATCATTTATGAAGTTCCATAACTGTGTGAGATGACTTCCATTTCCATTAGATTTTATATAATTCGCAAATTAAATTATAATAAAAAAAAAAACACACCGATGTTCAATTTGAATATAGGATCTTTTACATTTTCAGATTTAGGATAATCATCAATTTCATTTAGTTTTAATTAAATGTTGTTTGCAGTTTACGTTTGAATTATTTAGAAATGTTAAATAATGTCGCATTCTGAGATGGAAGGTACCGGTAAGATCTTTGATCTAATGGCAGCGCCCGCGTTTGGGAAATCTACTCCTGTACTGTTTATGTAGTGTATAAAGGATTATATAGGATGTAGTGTTGTGTCGGGTAGACATTGGATGTGGAATGGAAGAAAGAAAATTTACAAAGATGTAAGATATGTAATATCAGAACCAATAGGTCTTTGACTAGAAGAGGTGTTTGAGATATCTACTCCTGTAGTGACAATCAGTACTGTTTATGTAGAATGTAGTGTTGTGTCGGGTAGACATTGGATGTGGAATGGAAGGAAGAAATTTACATAGATGTGAGATATGTAATATCAGAACCAATAGGTCTTTGACTAGAGGAGGTGTTTGAGATATCTACTCCTGTAGTGACAATCAGTACTGTTTATGTAGAATGTAGTGTTGTGTTGGGTAGACATTGGATGTGGAATGTAAGGAAGAAAATTTACATAGATGTACGATATGTAAAAACAGAATCTATACCAGATATATAAGTAGCTTGTAGAAACGAAGGTTGTCTCAAAAGAGCGTAGGTGTTTCTTCAACCCACGCAGTGCAGCAATGCAACAAACCGGGTCGCAAACACCGTGTGTGACATGCCGTTTCTAAATTGTCACTGACATGTCGCAGAGTTTGTCACTTCGTACTCAAATATATCACGAGGCGTAGTCGTACAAGTATTTATTATCCTTCAAAATGGCAGAAGAATAATATAATGCTTACAAAAAATATTATTATTTATACGATTTAATAATAATAATACTATAAAAACAAACATTTTATTTAAAACAAAATGCCAATATTTCAATAGGCTGTACGCCTAACTTCATCAGGGCGTTTCTTGTTTTTAAACTGCTTTGGATGATCACGCGATGCCTTCACGCGACGATATATAAAATATTTACAACTCTGGGGCTAAAATTTAAAATATATACACACAAATATCAATAAGAATAGACTATATATATATATATATGAGTCATAATAAGTATAAGAAAATAATTTTAAATCGATTTGAACTGTAAATATAACGGAGTGATGTCAATTTTTCCATTAATACTGTTGGTATCTTTCATTGAGGTCCAACTTTCTAAAGTCTTGAGTATTTATCCTGAATGTTGTTGTATATAATATCTGTATTTTCAAAATTAATAAGATTAGAGACTATAAAATTAAAAAGATAAATACACAAAAATATATACAATTGTATATTAAAACTTAGGCTAAAAAGAATCCTCTTGTTTACAGGGAAAACATTTTCGAATACCGTGCGCGCGCATCGTCTGATTTCGCAGCGTTGCCAGATAAAACAATGCATTAAAAAATATTTGCTTTAATTAACACTCATGGACAAAACTTAAGGAAATTTCATATTTCGATGTCGCCGGTTATCTGTTTTTTTTTTTTTTTGAAGAAGAAGAAGACATAGGTTGTTAACACTTGTTTATCTCGTGTCTTCAATAAAGGTCAGTATCTTTCAGAGTTATTGTCTGAATCCCGATACACATGCTAAAAGGTACAACTTCCTTAAGTTTTGTCCATGAGTGTGTCTTCAATAAAGGTCACTGTAATATCTTTTAGAGTTATTGTCTGAATCCCGATACACATGCTAAAAGGTACAACATCCTTAAGTTTTGTCCATGAGTGTGTCTTCAATAAAGGTTACTGTAATATCTTTCAGAGTTATTGTATGAATCCCGATACACATGCTAAAAGGTGCAACTTCCTTAAGTTTTGTCCATGAGTGTGTCTTCAATAAAGGTTACTGTAGTATCTTTCAGAGTTATTGTCTGAATCCCGATACACATGCTAAAAGGTACAACTTCCTTAAGTTTTGTCCATGAGTGTGTCTTCAATAAAGGTTACTGTAGTATCTTTCAGAGTTATTGTCTAAATCCCGATACACATGCTAAAAGGTACAACTTCCTTAAGTTTTGCCCATGAGTGTGCTATAAGTAAATTTCGTAATAAATATTCTCTAAATACAAAATAAATAAAATCAACAAAGAACCTTCAAACCAATGGGAAAGGTTCATTTTCGTTAGACGAATGAACAAAACGTTTGGAAATGGCTATGATAAGAGAAAGTATTTTGAAATCAATTAGGTACACGTTCACCTATTTCGCACGCCCACTTACTTGCCAACGTCTTATCTTGACGATCAACGACAATCAGAGGAAGATGTGTGCGACCAGAAAACAATTTACTATCGGTTGATATTAGGAAATCAACTGGGAAGGGGGAAAATCTGATAGGTGAACCAAGGAAGGAAATTGGAGGGAAAAATCGTTTAGTTGGAAATTTCACTTTCGGGAAAACTGTCACGGTATGTTAAACAAGATTTGTTATTAGGTACATGTAACATCAACATCCTTCTTTATTTCTCTATTGTCGCGGAGATATGCCCCGAGAAGTCTGTTCAACTGATAAACTCGGCTTGTAATGCTTCAAGAAACTGAACATTCCAGAAATTGAGTTTTTGAATGACTTACAAAAAGGTATGTTTATTCTATCAGCAAGTGTGAAATACGTGGTGTCGCTGGAGACCCGCTGGCCATTCTCCACCAAACTCTGCAGCAGAGGCGCCATATTCTTTGTATATAGTATGATGCATATATATAATTATCATTTTAAAATAGTGCAGATTGTGTACATTGTATGTATTGACAAGATGTCAATAAAATTATTTTAATTGTCAATTGTTTATCAGAAAGTGGCACGCTCTCTTCAAACCACGAGCTCTTCTACCGGCACAGGCTGTATCCCCTTTTTTAAAAGGTAAAAAAAAAGCAAAGGATCTATTTACATAAAAGAGAAAAATGCATAGTATCTATTTGCATAAACAAGAAATATTTCTAACATCTATATTTAGAAAACATATTTGCGTATTCTCTTATTTCTGAGACGAATTTGTAACTTAGATGTATACAACAACAAAAATCTTTATTAAGACCATTTGGTCTTATACAGATTCTCCGAGTAGAAGAAGGTATATACAGAGAAATAACAGTAATAGTAACAATAATCAGCAATGTTATCTATAATGTATTAAATAAGGTGAAAGAAGAAAGAAAAGGCTTGGCATAAACTCTTATACAAGCAATCGAGAACAAGCAGTTCCTTTTAGGGAATTAATTAAGAATAATAATTCGTAGTCTTGACAGGAATTTTTAGATTGGTACAAGTAAAAAATGAAATAAACAACAATTCTTAGGCTTTGCCTGAGTTTTCTGGCTGAATATATATATATTAAAAAACGAAAGATAAAAGATAAAAAATAAAAAGATCAGGTGTTGAAATCAATATTAAAAATGGCATATCCTGACCAGGAGCACATGTGCTTTACAGAAGGCAGAGCGCCATCTGGTGGAACAGAAATCAACTAATCATTGATTTAGACTGTTCCCTAATATTTGGCCAACCCACATATATATAAACAAACCTCACATGTTTAAACTAAATAACAAATTTTATTAATTATGAAATTCTCTCAACGGTATTATTCGATACAGAATTAGCTTGCTGTTCTGAATCGGTGTTAAATTAAAATCTGCATTTCTTAATATTTTAATTTTATCTATTTTCCAAAAAAAGTTTTCATAGGTCGCTTCTCCCGTCCAATTAAACGTCAAAACTAGACGCCATCTATTGACCGTCGCCACAAACTAGCGGTCTCGGGGTCGTATATATGTATCTTTTCTCCTTTGTTTTGGGACTTCGAGGTAAATTGACATGGAGAAGACTATATGTCCTAATATATAAAGGCTTTTGTGTAGGTGAAAATATAGCTATCTTCTGAAGAGCCTTCAATAAAAATGAAGATTAAATGAAGAAACTGCTATTGAGAAAGAGTTCAAATAATAAAGGGAAAAGCAAACAGATCGTGATAGAAGAGATCTGAAGTAGGAAAGGATGCCCCACTACAGATGCCGCTGAAGAAACAGGTGAACAAGAGAGAGTGGTGTCATTTCAGCCACTGAGGTAAGTCAATATTTGATCAGGCTGTAGTAAGGCCGCTACTACTGGAAGATGACTACTGTGATGACAGATTCCACATATCACAAGCAAAAAGAGTTACCCAAGTGAATCTCAAATATCAAAATTTTTTATTGTGAAACACTTTCTGAATGCACTATTGTTAACGAGGAACGGAATAAGATCTTAAAGAATATTATCAAAGTCTACGTGAGCCCAGTTCAGATAATCAGAATAATATCCGAGAAAAAATATATAGCGATAGAATTGTTTAATTTTCATAAAGCGTTAGAGAACATTATAATCTCTAAGAACTACATTACAGAACAATTTCCTTCCATAGTTAATTTGTATAGTTATGTTGAATGCTTTGATTTCCTTTTCATTTTCCCTTCTCTCCTTTTTTTTTTCTTTTTTTACTTTTCTCCATGAAAATGATGTATGGCGAGTCCTTAGAGGACGGAAATGTTTTAATAAAGCTGTTGTTGTTGTAGATTGTGAAACACAAGAATAGATTTTTTTTCATCCAATTCAAATAAAACACCAAATCGGTAATAATGGGTAAATTCTTCAAACGTTTTGTAAAAGAAGCTTAAAATGTAGATGTATTATGAAAATTCGAAACTATTATAGACACGTATGATTCTTTTTTAAAATAAAAACAATTTCTACTGCCCTTACTGCAATGGAAAAGTTAATGGGAAGGCTTGGCTTATCAGTAGTAAACCCTCCCAGCGGTTTCACCAGTTTAACCACTGATGACCCGAACCCTTCCATTAATTTTTCCATTGCGGGCAGTAGAAATTGTTAAAATGAATCATACGCGTCTATAATAGTTTCGAATGTTCATAACAGATGGTGAGCTAATGTATCATAATAGATGTATTATGGAAAACGGTATTTTGTAGGTTAATTATCTAATTGAGTCGTTGTTTAGAATATCGAAGCGTGTTCCATGTGATCATTCAGTGAACGAAAGGAACTAAAGCCGGCGGTTGTGTTTAGTGTCGAAGAATTAAAAACAGAAACATCCACGTGGACATCTCGACCTCTGGACAAATGACCTTGATGTCCATTCTTCCGAGAGTCCTTGACGCCCAGTAGCAATGTCCCATCACAATTAACAAAAGCAAATTTCCATAGTATCGTTAAACACGTCAACAATAATCCTTCAATTTATGACAACACACTACCCAATACAATAGCTATTGCAGCCATCACTAGAAGATTCAGTTGACGAATGGAAGACTTCATCATTGATTAGCTCTCTCAATCCATTTTCTATTGGCCAAATACCCATTCTTGATTAATCAAGTAAACGGATTTTCCTGGAAAATCTCTTAAAGATTTCTTGAAAAAGCCATGGTCCACCTGTGCTGTGTGAGTAGAAGAGCTTAAATTGACTTGTTCCATTATATGTATGTTCCATATGTAAATACCTGTTTTCTTTCCTCTTTTCGCTCTCCATTTCTCCCATTCATATTTCCAAAAAAAAAAAAAATTTCTTATTTTCCATATGTTTATTCAAATAATAATCTGTATATATTTACCATGTGTATATAATCTTTCTCCATTTTTACCCCTTTGTATATTTCCCACTTTCATAGGTTTCTCCGTCTTGTAACCCCAAGGAGAATCCTCTGTAAGACCTGTGTGTCTTAATAAAGGCTTTTGTGTGTGTGTGATTAATCAAGTAAAAGCTAACCACGTATGCATTTCAGGCTGTTGGCCCTCATCAACTTTCAGTTGCACGATAAGGAGATGCCTTTTTCATAATTTATGCATTTTATCCCAGTACAATATCATCACATTTGTACTATTTTTTTCACATTTCTTTCTTTGTTTAAAAGGTAAATTTCCATCCAATTTGAGTAATGGAACGTTGAATGCTAAGGCAGGGTTGTCAGTAAAGGGCCTTCATAGATAAGACAGCAGTTTAGATATGGATCAACTTGCTGGATGACAATTACCCTACAGCTTTTTATGTTGTTGCTGCAGAGATAGCGGGGAGGGAACTTTCCTTGTGTCTTGTCAAATGGTCTAACCTTAGTTCTTCGGTATGTACTGCTGTCGTATTGAAAAACTTCTATATTCATTTATTCTCATTCAAAATATAATAACTACACTATAATCTCAAGGTAAAAAGACCAAATCCAAATAGTGTGTGACGTTTTAGTAACAGCGTTGTTACCGAAACGTCACACACTATTTATTTATTTGGATTTGGTCTTATTACCTTGTGTTTATAATCTATAATCCTAATTGTGCCTTATACACTATAATCTATAAAAGTCACTTCTCCCATCAAAATTGCTGGCTCGGCAACCCTGGAGCTCTGACGTCACTACCTGTGGATGTAACCCAGGCGAGGCCGCGTGGCCACGAGACTTATTCTTTTTCTTTTTTCCCCCATGTTTACTTTTAATCTATATCTAATCCCTTTACCTTGTAGTTAATTAAAGTATAATTAACGTTGAGCGCTGTGTGTAATCAATTGGATTACAACAAAGATTATGAGACTGAAGAAGCGCAAGGCCTAAAACTTGAGACAAGAAGCGCATGACTTAAAACGTCAGACTGAAGAAGCGCAAGGCCTAAAACGTGAGTAAACAAATTTCCTTTGATTACTTGGACCATCCTTTTTTTTCTACTTACCAAATATTTTGTAAAATGGCAAACACAACGATTACAAAATTAAATGGTGCTAATTACTCCAGCTGGAGCTTCCAGATGAAACTCGTTCTAATCGAAAACGATTTGTGGAGTTTGATCAATCCAGGAGAGGCTAAGCCTGACCCTAGTGACCTTGTTGCAACAAAACTTTTTTTGTCGCGGGAGGGTAAGGCGTTTGCAAAAATTTGCCTCGGGATTAATGATGAACAACAATTGCATGTTCAACATTTGAATACTCCGAAAGAGGTTTGGGAGGAACTGGAAAAATTATACGCACCAAAGGATAGTAGATATCGAGCCGTACAACTAAGAAGGCAGTTATATGGCGAAAGGTTGACTCAGCACAGCAATATGGAAGGGTATATGGGGAAGATAAACTACATTGTAAACGAACTGGCCCAAATTGGCGACAAAATTGATGATGGCGATTTGGCTATGGTTCTTTTGGGTGGATTACCAGAGGATTGGGACACCGTTGTCTCAACCATATGTAACTTGCCTGATTCAGACTTCACGACCGCCACAGTTAAAAGACGGCTGTTGGCAGAAGCAGAAAGGCGTTCGTCAAATCTACCAAAAGATGTGGGTGCCATGGTCGTTAATGCCTCTTCGAAGCCCATTGAAACAGAAAAACAATTTAAAGCAAAGGTTGTTTGTTTCAAATGTGGAGGTAAAGGCCATTATGCAAGGGAATGCAGGAAGAAAGGAAAGAATGAACAAAGACCAAAGAGGTTTGACCAAAACAAAGGCGTAAATATGTCGGCAATGTGCAACACTTTGTTTGGAGCTACCGCCGAGACCTGGATCATAGATTCTGGAGCGACGCACCATATGACTCCCAAGAGAGATTACTTCACATGTCTGAAAGAGTGCACAAGCAATATGAGTTCCATCACTATTGCGAATGGCTCTTCTATAGAAGCATGTGGTATCGGTACTGTCAGTGCCAATATTGTTGGACACAAGGGAGATGCCAGCAATATGATTGCCCAGAACACCTTGTATGTTCCAGATATGCGTCACAGTGTTCTGTCTGTACGCCAAATGATAGAAAACGGTAGAAAAGTTGTCTTCGACTGGAGTGGTTGTCACATTATGGACATGAAAGGAAAACTCTTGATAGAGGGAAAGAAGTTGGGTAGACTTTACTACGTCCAGACTACTCCATCCTCTCCGATAGATCAGAATGATCATGTTTCTCTTGCATCTGAATGCAAGGAAGAGCTTACACTGGAACTTTGGCACAAAAGGCTGATGCATGTAAATGCATATACGATAGCAAAGATGGCCAAGAACCAAAGCGTAAGAGGACTTAATTGCAGCCCGGCAAAGCCAGAAAAGTGCGAAGACTGCTTGATCGGCAAGTCTTACCGTCTGCCATTCTTTCAACACTCACACAAGGAGGAAAAAGAAATCATGCCGTTGGACTTGGTGCATGCGGATTTGATGGGTCCACTCGACGTATTGAGCTGGGGAGGAGCCAAGTACGTCTTAACCATCATTGATGAATCTACGAGATATACAAGTGTATTTTTCCTGAAAAACAAAGGCGAAACCCTGGGAAAAGTCAAAGAGTGGATTCAAGAATCTGAGAAACAAACCAGCCGGAAACTAAAACGAATACGTACGGATAATGGCTTGGAATTTTGTTCCAAAGAATGGGACACTTTCTGCACGAGCGTCGGAATAGTTCATGAACACACTATGACGTATACACCTCAACAGAATGGTGTGGCAGAAAGAATGAATAGGACACTCCTAGATCTTGTCAGGAGCACTATATCTGGAAGTGGTCTGCCAAAGGCTTCCTGGGCGGAGCTGACTTACACCGCAGCCTATGTCAGAAACAGAGTTCTCAACAATCACAATGGTGAAAGTACGCCATATGAACTGTGGACAGGGAACAAGCCTAGTCTTAAACACCTAAGAGCTATTGGCTGTCAAGTATTTGTCCATATTCCAAGACAAGTCCGTAAATCCAAACTCGAAAGAAGAGCTGTCAAAGGTAACCTTGTTGGATATGCACTCAGAGGACGTGGCTACAGAGTGTGGATTCCTGAGATGAAGAAAGTGGTGGAATCTCGGGACTGTGTCTTCAAAGAGAGTGATGTATCGAGGAACGACAGCAACCGGGAGGAGCTTCCATCAGTTGAACACTACAGCTTTGGGACTCAACGGGAGATTGAAGATAATCCAGTGTATTTATTAGATCAAGAAGACGTGACACCTACAGAAGAGGACAGCCATAATGAAGATACTGTAAAGCCTTCTCCTACTCGATCTCATCCAATGATCCTAAGGAACCAGAGAAATGCTCAGAACTCAATTGAACTCCTCAGTACTGAAGCAAATAAGGGGAGAAACCTACACGAACTTCATCGTTCGAGACTCTTAAGCGGCGAAGTGATCCATGAATAGGAGGTCACTTCGAGGGAGGAGATTGCTGGCTCGGCAACCCTGGAGCTCTGACGTCACTACCTGTGGATGTAACCCAGGCGAGGCCGCGTGGCCACGAGACTTATTCTTTTTCTTTTTTCCCCCATGTTTACTTTTAATCTATATCTAATCCCTTTACCTTGTAGTTAATTAAAGTATAATTAACGTTGAGCGCTGTGTGTAATCAATTGGATTACAACAAAAATAGACGTCAAACCTATAGACGCCATCATATTGACCGTTTCCGAAAACTAGCAGCCTCAGGTCGGTGACAAAGCCACAACACCAGCTTTGGTAAACTGAGAAGCATCCACCTAAAGCGCATTGTCGCTAGTTTATGACGATGTTCAATAGATGGGGTCTAGATTTTACGTCTATTTTGATGGGAGAGGTGACCTTTATGTTTGTGAATTTTATTATTACAGAAGCACGAAGTCTATCAGCCTTGTGTTATATTAGAATTTTTTACATATATCTTTAATTATTTACACGATGAATTAGTAGTGATTTATAAATCTGTGTACAAATTGCTCTAAACTTGCCAAAGTTTTCATAAGATTGAGTATATACAGAAAGATGGCATTATGTCAAAGTAAGCAAGTACAATTTGGTTAGTCAGAGGGCAAGTCAACAAAAGATGCTCTGGTGTTCATGTTTAGGAATCAAAATCCTCCCGGCAAAATTTCGATATGACTATAATCTGTCAGAAGATATGGTCTAAAGGACGGTGATTCGCCTGGTATCTTTTAGAAGTGTTCGTTAAAGAAGGTAGGTCACTTATGGACGATTTCACTCTAAATGACAAGATACTTTTTTATCCCATCTCTTTTTCTTTTCTTTAAAAAATTTAACCAACGTACTCGTTTAAAAGCTATAATTGCGCATGGTCAAACTGTATATATAGTGTACAGTTTCTAACAACGTAATTTACACTCATGGAAAAAACTTTGGGGAGAGAGGCAATTATTTCACACTTGGTTATCTCATGTATCTTCAATATAGGTCACTGTAATATCTTTCAGAGTTATTGTCTGAATCCCGATATACATGTTAAATGGTACAACTTCCTTAAGTTTTGTCCATGAGTGTATATACACTTGGTTATCTCGTGTGTCTTCAATAAAGGTCACTGTAATATCTTTCAGAGTTATTGTCTGAATCCTGATATACATGTTAATAGGTACAACTTCCTTAAGTTTTATCCATTAGTGTATATTGGTTATCTCATGTGTCTTCAATAAAGGTCACTGTAATATCTTTCAGAGTTATTGTCTGAATCCTGATATACATGTTAAATGGTACAACTTTCTTAAGTTTTGTCCATGAGTGTATACACACTTGGTTATCTCGGGTGTCTTCAATAAAGGTCACTGTAATATCTTTCAGAGTTATTGTCTGAATACCGATATACATTCTAAAAGGTAAAACTTCTTTAAGTTTTGTCCATGAGTGTATATACACTTGGTTATCTCGTGTCTTCAATAAAGGTCACTGTAATATCTTTCCGAGTTATTGTCTGAATCCCGATATATATGGTAAAAGGTACAACTTCCTTAAGTTTTGTCTATGAGTGTATATTGGTTATCTCGTGTGTCTTAAATAAAGGTCACTGTAATATCTTTCCGAGTTATTGTCTGAATCCCGATATATATGGTAAAAGGTACAACTTCCTTAAGTTTTGTCTATGAGTGTATATTGGTTATCTCGTGTGTCTTAAATAAAGGTCACTGTAATATCTTTCCGAGTTATTGTCTGAATCCCGATATATATGGTAAAAGGTACAACTTCCTTAAGTTTTGTCTATGAGTGTATATTGGTTATCTCGTGTGTCTTAAATAAAGGTCACTGTAATATCTTTCAGAGTTATTGTCTGAATCCCGATATACATGTTAAATGGTACAACTTCCTTAAGTTTTGTCCAATAATGTTGTCTAAGAATGTGGAAAGAAGCAATCTACGAGGAAGAAGTAAAACATCATCAAGTTACCGAACTGTTAGAGAGAAAGAAGACGAAGTTTTATCTTCAAGGTAAGCGCACTGACGCATGTGATGGGGAACGTGACTGGGAATAGTAAAGTCTACAGTCGGTAGACAACGCCGCAGTAGCCAGTATCTACCTACTGGATAGCTACACATCCTAACTCCGTATTATACACTCATGGACAAAACTTATGGAAGTTTAACGCCTTTGATATCGCCAGTCGACTATTTTTTGAAGGAGACAAAGGCAATTTTGTTCATACTTGGTTATCTCGCGGGATTTAATAAAGATCAACGTATCAAATATCTTTCAGAGTTATTATCTGAATCCCGATATACATGCTAAAAGGTACAACTTCCTTAAGTTTTATCCATGAGTGTATACACACTTGGTTATCTCGTGTGTCTTCAATAAAGGTCACTGTAATATCTTCCAAAGTTATTGTCTGAATCTCGATATACATGCTAAAACGTAAAACTTCCTTTATTTTGTCCATGAGTGTATACACACTTGGTTATCTCGTGTTTCTTCAATAAAGGCCACCGTATCAAATATCTTTCAGAGTTATTGTCTGAATCCCGATATACATGCTAAAACGTAAAACTTCCTTTATTTTGTCCATGAGTGTATACACACTTGGTTATCTCGCATGTCTTCAATAAAGGTATCTGTAATATCTCTCAGTTACTGTCTGAATCCCGATATACATGCTAAAAGGTAAACTTTCTTAAGTTTTGTCTATTAGCGTATAGGCACTTGGTTATCTCGTGTGTCTTCAATAAAGGTCACTGTAATATCTCTCAGTTACTGTCTGAATCCCGATATACATGCTAAAAGTAAAACTTCTTTTAGTTTTGTCCATGAGTGTATACACACTTGGTTATACTGTAACTGGTGGTCACTGTAATATCTTTTAGAGTTATTGTCTGAATCCCGATATACATGCTAAAAGGTACAACTTCCTCAAGTTTTGTCCATGAGTGTATACACACTTGGTTATCTCGCATGTCTTCAATAAAGGTCACTGTAATATCTCTCAGTTACTCTCTGAATCCCGATATACATGCTAAAAGGTACAACTTCCTTAAGTTTTGTCAATGAGTGTATATACACTTGGTTATCTCGTGTGTCTTCAATAAAGGTCACTGTAATATCTTTCAGAGTTATTGTTTCAATTCCGATATACATGGTAAAAGGTACAACTTCCTTAAGTTTTGTCCATGAGTGTAACGTCAGCGTTGTTCACTCCTCAGAATTATCTCAACAACACCAAGCTATAGTTTTTTGACTAGACAGTCAAGAAGACAACAGTTCCGTAGGATAATGATTAATCACCAAATGTTGAGTGACAAACGAAGACACTGTTTTGTATACCATGACAGGTGTTTTCAAATATGCAACACCGGGATTACGAAATCCAGCAGTGCTGTTGTTTTGAGTTGCATACAGATGTTCTTGCTATGCCTCTTCTCTTGTCCTTATAGGGTTCTGTAAAACATGTCAAGTCTACTTACCTTGCCACTAGTCTTTGGTAACTCTAATTTAAGCAAGCAAATCTCTTTCCAGGTAATTCCTTCGAACAAATTGGTCGAATATCATATGGATGAAAATCATCCCATTCTTTGGTTGAAGATTCGTATCTTAAGACGAAAAGTCTTAATCAAATATTATTTACATATTTCATATAGATAGATACTATGTTGAACCAGTGTATTTGGCATATATATATATGTTATATTAAATTTTTATTTTATTCAAAATTATATTTCATAGATTCAAATACTCTGTAAAATCGACCGTCAGAGGTCACGCTTCCACTATAAAAACTCATTGTTGTTGTTTCCCGATGGCCGGCTCAAACCTTTTGTACATTATGTAAATAAGTTTTTCATTTTTTTATTCTTACGCCTTAATCCAGGCAGTACTTATATCAAATTATGTTTTTTTTTATATTCCTTCAGCTCAATTGAAGCAATTACTGATCAAAACTATTTTATTATTATACTTTCAAGATTTTAACCATGACTGCATTACCATAGCATAATCCAAAAAATAATTAAAAATTGAGCAGAAAATCTTTTCATTTATAACATATATATGTATAAATATATAATATAGATTATTCTTTGCTTTCACACTTTAATCAATAAGGAATTAAGGGATCTCCGTGTTGAAAAGCATGTTGGCCCAAAAGCTCGAGAAATAAAAGAAATAAGAAACCAAACTCCTGATTCTTTATTGATTAAAATAGATAAATATATTGAAAATAAGAAGGCATTTCCTGACCACGAGCACATATGCTTTTTAGATGGCAAAGCGCCTTCTAGTGGAGCAAAAATAAACTAAACGTTTTTTTAGCTTGCTCCGTGATATTTGGCCAACCCAATTTCTTGATAAATCAAGAAAAGCCATCCACGAACGCGTTTCGTGCTATTGGAGCTCGTCAGGGTGGAGTAGGCTGTACCCACTGCGACCAAAAAGATTTTTGGTCTCAATGGCTTCCTGAGAAACCAAGAAATGAATGAATAAATAGAAAATAATGAAGAGTAAGAGAGATAAACATTATAAAATAAATAAAGCTTCCAGGGTTAAGTTTCTTTTTCAGCTTTTTATTTTCAAGCTTTCGGATTTGTCAGTCCTTCAACAGAAGTAATCACGATAATGAACAAGAAACTTAACCCTGGAAGCTTTATTTTTTTTATAATATTATAAATCAGGGAAGAATGTTTTTTTATATAATCAAGAGATAAACATATTAAGTAGAACGAAATTTATATTTTTGTAGTCGGTTCAAAATCACATTAATAGGCACCGTTCAACAAGAGCAACCTATTTCATGATAATTGAACCAATGAATAATATGTGAAGGTTATTCACATATTAAACAAAATGTTAATGCGGGATTCAATCCCGGTTCATGACTGTCGGGAATCGAGGGTGTTACCCACTCGTCCACCACCTTTTTTTTTTTTGTTGTGAATATTCTAAAAATGTATCAATATAAATAAATAAAATGTTTAACAGTAAGATTTAACAACGTAATCAAAATTATAAATCGGCTTTTACCCGTCATACATTCGTCCAAACAATAACAACAAAATTGTGGTAACGAACCAATTATTTTTACTTCAAACAAAAAGATAAATTTAAAAAAAAAAGGTAAATCGAAAAACTAATTCTTCAAATTAAAGACATTTCGACCAGTAAATCTTTTTTATTGTCTCGATGTTTCGACAAAAATCTTTTGTTCTCGTCAGGAGCGAACAAAAATTAACAAATCATTTACTGGCAGAAGAATCTTTAATTTGAAGTACTATGAATGCCGGCCAGGCAGCCTCTATCTTTACGTTAAAAATTAATATAGTAAGCACATCTTATCTCACTTATAGGTAAATTATACTAATATCAAAAGATATGGTCTTTTCTTCAAATGATTATCCTGGAAATATGTATATATAGGACTTATCTTTTTTTCTTTTTCCTCGGATTTACCCTTTCAAATCTGTTTATGAGCTCAATTGACTTAATTACAATGTATAAATTTCATTATCTCAATATTGATTGTGATTAGCTTTTGCTTTTTTATCTTCATTTGCGGTGAATCCGTAGTAAATCCATGTATAATAAATTTCCCTTCCACCAATTTACCCAGACTAATCTATTAGCTTGATTGTCTTTATATAATTTTTCCTGTATATAAATATCATGTTACCATTAAGGTACTATTACTTTTTTCCTGTATGTATCCTATATCTCTGCTTGGAGAATCTGTATAAGACTAAAAGGTCTTAATGAAGCTTTTTGTTGTTCTATTAAGTTTATGCTAAGCCCTTCCTTACCCCCCCCTCCCCCCCCCCCCCATTTGATACAGTATAAATAACATTGCTGATTACTGGTACTATTACTGTTATTCCTGCATGTCATATTTCCAAAAATATATTTTTTTTTTCTTCCAAGTCCATATTCTTATTTTCCATAGGATCATTCAAATAATAATCTGTATATATTTACCATGTGTATACAATCTTTCTCCATTTTTACCCCTTTGTATATTTCCCACTTTCATAGGTTTCTCCGTCTTGTAACCCCAAGGAGAATCCTCTGTAAGACCTGTGCGTCTTAATAAAGGTTTTTTGTGTGTGTTATTCCTGCATGTATCCTACATTTCTCCTTGGAGAATCTGTATAAGTTCAAAAGGTCTTAATAAAGATTTTTGTTGTTGTATATATATAGGACTTGAAAATGTGGCATTGAAACTTTTTGTTTAAAAATTTGTTTACTAGGTTTTATTTTCTATATATCAATTTGTATATAAATTCTATTTTTAAATCTACAAAGCTGTTCTTATACATGACTGAATTCCTTACTAAACAGTCCTTAACTAAACATTTATTTGGCGATTTGATAAAACTTCGCAATTTCTCTTTAATTTATCAATTTCTCGTGTGGAAAGTTTTTTCTGTGATGAGAAACTGTATCCAATCTAAATAATGGTCACCTAAATTCACATTTTACTCATGCCAATTTGTGATCTTTCAAGATCAAACGTTATGTTTATAGAGACAAAAGTCGCTTCTCCCGTCAAAATAGACGTCAAAACCTGATGTCATCTATATTTTAGCCATAGAATTGGCCCAGTCACATTGCCAGCTAAACACCTCTTTGGCAGATTGTCAAGATTCCATTAGATCCCTTGTGGATCTCATGGAATAAAGTCCGCCCTAGACTGACGAGGGCCATTAGCCCGAAACCATGGTCTCTAGGTGGACGCTTTTCAGTTTGCCAAAGCTGGTGTTGTGGCTTTGTCACCGACCCGAGGCCGCTAGTTTTCGGCGACGGTCAATAGATGGCGTCAGGTTTTGACGTCTATTTTGACGGAAGAGGCGACCTTTGTCTCTTTAGAATATAGAATGTTAAACGTGTTTAAAACGTGTCAGAATTCTTATCATCCCCATGATTTTGTCCTTTTGTGAAAAAAACATATTTATAAACAACTGCAATAGGGAATGAAAACTATTATAACGTTCTTAATTCAACAATGGGGTAACCTCCCAGCGGTTTCTTCAGATTAAACTACTCCGATGTAACTTTTGTTTGTTCTTGGAGATTTCACCAAATAAAGATAATTAGCTCTGAAAGAAAGAGCGGTTTGCCTTTCAAACAGATAAATGTTTCGTTGTGTTATATATACCTAACAGAAGCGCGTTTAATACAACAAAACAAAGCTTTATTAAGACCTTTCAGTCTTATACAGATTCTCCAAGCAGAAATATAGGGTACATGCAGGAAAAACAGTGGTGGTGGTGCTTATCTCCATGTTTAAACCAATTACTGAAGTCCAATCCTCTCCAATTTTGCGATGGTAGTTAACAGTAATAGTACCTTAATGGTAATATGATATTTATATACAGGAAAATATTATATAAAGACAATCAAGCTAATAGATTAGTCTGGGTAAATTGGAGGATTGGAAATTTATTATACAAGAATTTACCGCAGATTCACTGCAAATGAAGGCTAAAAAAAAAAAAAAGCTAATCACAATCAATATTGAGTAATGAAATGCGTACATGTAAATTATATATTCCACACAAGATTAAAAAGAGAATTGCTAATAGAAATTATATGCATATAAAAGAAATATCGGGAATACTAATGGTTACAAAAAATACAGTAATATCTGTTTAAATTTGGCCATCATATTTACATATGCAAAAATAAAGGTCGTTTCTTCCGAAAAATAGATGTCGAAACTAGACACTGACTATTGACCGTCGCCGCAAACTAGCGGTCTCGGGTCGATGACAAAGCCACAACACCAGCTTCAGCACTCTGAGAAGCTTCCACCTAGAGACCATGGTTTCAGGCTAATGGCCCTCTTCAGTCCAGGGCAGACTTTATTCCATGAGATCTCAAGGGATCAAATGAAATCTTCACAATCTGCAAAAAGAGGTATTTAGTTGGCAAAGTGGCTAGGCCATATCTATGGCCAAAATTTAGTCAATTGATACAAAAATTAATGAGACGTACACAAATTAATGAGAATTACAAAACTTCATGCGAATTTACCATCAATTTACCACCAGAATCAACCCCATCCTTAGAGATTCAACAGTAGAACAAACTCCGCCTTTGCCGGTCCCAAGCCCGGATGAAAAAGGAGGAGGGGAAGCAGTAACAAGCTCACTAAAAAACCTGGGCTCAGCTGGCCCAGCTGATAGTACCCTGTAAGGGCTCCTGATCCAGGGATCATCAGACAAAAGAATAAATAAGGGCCTACCACTGAGTAGTGCTCCCAGTCTTAATGACAAAGGCAGACGCATTCTACTTCACCCAAACACCATCAAAAGTCTCAAGCCCTACAAGCTTACAAGCTTGACACCCTAATATGATTGAGTGGAGATAAGAAAGAAGAACAGTAGAACACAAGATGCTGCGGTTCGCTGGAACGGTGTAGGGCGGCGTTACCCCATCCTTCCTGACGTAACAACTCTATGGTATCCACGCACACCGAGCAATTACTGGACTTGATAAGATTAAAGAGTTGGTAACTTTTGAGTTATAACACATGGCTCAGATAAACGTGTGACATTGGAGGTCACAGTTCAACATATGTCTGCTAGAGTGAATGTACCTTGACACAAGATGACAAAGTCCAGGGAAAAAATCTTCTAACGTAAAATCTATTCCGTTTCTCTGGAATCTTCACATTTTTTCTTCTTCTCTAGCATTCTGTAGATGGTAAAGATGGTGGTCAGTCTTTTCATTCTTTGACCATCGTCAGCCTTTTTATTTATTTGACTATAGGACCGCCCGCTGACACGCTTCGTGGATCAATTAAAAGAACTCTCTGGCTTAACGTTCACCGAGATGGTACATCGAGTTCAAGACAGAGATGGCTGGTGTCGCATCGTGTTTGGGATGTAATACGTACGGTGGGACACAACGTTCGATCGCGAATAAAATGATGTTACTATAAGACCGATCTTTATGTCGATTATTTGGATTTTTCTTTTTTCAGCTTCTTCGTCCTACCTTCCAGATATCATACCTTCTATATCATCATTTAGTAAATAGTTCTTCTTCTAGTTTTCTAGATAGATAGTTCTTCTCTTTCTTACTTCAGTAGTGTTTCTTATTGACTTATTGATCAATTTACGATTGATAAAACCTTTTGGCAAAGAGTTTCTTTAGAATTACATAATTGTCTTGGTTTTCGGAATTTCTACAAAAATCCTTCAACAGGCTTCAGAACCTAATACAGTTTTAATTGAATAAAGAAACTTTTTTGTTCTACCAAGTTCGACCTTCAAGTTCGACCAATCATCTATTGATATCTTTATCTTAAATATTCCAGGAACATGCACATAGATGTCCGAACAACTACCGCGGTGACAAAGATAGTAAAGGGATGTTGAAGAAATCTAAGCGGGTTGAGCTCAAATGTCCGAACAAGTGCTGCATTGACAAAGAGAGGAAAGGTTTGTTGAAGAAATCTAAGCGGATAAAGAACAAATGTCCGAACAACTACTGCGGTGACATAAAGAGAGGAAAGGGTTGTTGAAGGAATGTAAGCGGATATAGAACAAATGTCCGAACAACTGTCGCGGTGACAAAGATAGTAAAGGAATGTTGAAGGAATGTAAGCGGGTTCAGCTCAAATGACCGAACAAGTGCTGCAGTGACATAAAGAGAGGAAAGGGTTGTTGAAGGAATCTACGCGGATAAAGAACAAATGTCCGAACAACTACCGCGGTGACATGAAGAGAGGAAAGGGTTGTTGAAGGAATCTACGCGGATAAAGAACAAATGTCCGAACAACTACCGCGGTGACATAAAGAGAGGAAAGGTTTGTTGTAAGCAGTCTCAACACAAATGTCCGAACAATCTCACAAAATTTGCATTGTGTATCGAGGGTGAATGGGATCCCATTTGAAAACTATTAAAGCTATTGTGGGACTAAGGACCTCGGTCCAAGGCAGTTTCTTTGTTCCCTATGTTTTCTCCCTTTCTCCCCTGACTGCAGAAACCTTGCGGAACGCTGGAGCTAAAGACACGCGTGTGTTGATGCCTTGAACGGGGAGATAACAGCTTCCCCCTAGACCGATGGCTGGTACGGCCATTCGGGCTGACAACTATAGTCACAGAGACAAAACTTAAGGAAGTTGTACCTTTCAGCATGTATATCGGGATTCAGACAATAACTCTGAAACATATTACAGGGACCTTTATTGAAGACACACGAGATAACCAAATGTGGACAAAATCGTCTCCGTCTCCTTGGTACAGCTATTTCAGCTGACAAGTATAGTCATAGAGACAAAAACTTAAAAGAGTTGTACCTTTCAGCATGTATATATCGGGATTCAGACAATAACTCTGAAAGATATTTCAGTGACCTTTATTGAACACACACGAGATAACCAAGTGTGAACAATTTTCTGTCTCCTTCGAAAAAATAGTCAAATGGCGACATGAAATAACGTTCCACTTTCTTAAAGTTTTGTCAATGAGTGTATATGTCAATCAGGGTGAGGTTTTCATTTAAATTCTACGAAAAATCCGAAAAATTAGAAAAACCCATCTTCAAGGAAGCCACAAACTACAAATGCGGAAAAAGGAAAAAAAAAAAAAAAGAAATTTAAAACCTAGACAAATTCCCCATCAATTAAGCCAGAATTACGAAAAGTGGAAAAAAAGGGAAAAATAAACCCACCTTGAATATCGAAAAAGCCAGACAAAACCTTCTCAAGAACAATATCCCAAGGAACTGAGAATCCGGACCCAACGACATCAATATAAATTATAATTGTAAATGAACAAACCCTGTACATCCCCCACAGTATATTGTAAATATGATGATCTAGGTTGCTCTTTTTGAGCGGCACTTAATAAAGTTATTTGGAACAGGGTAAGGTCGGTAGGTATCCCCAGAGGTAGGACAAAGTGGATTTAAAGGAAGGGAGGTAACGGTGAGCGAAGACAGCCACACTTGGCTGAACCTCGGTCCATTCAGTAACTCCCCGGCCATCAATCCATTGACGCGGCCTTTCAACTTTGCCTTTCCACCCTGAAGATTAATTATCAAACAAAAGGACCCATTCTTCACGCTTTTCAAAGCAAAACAAACTTCCAGTCTATGCTAATTGCCGCAAATTTGGGAGATTTCTTTGAATGTTTTGTCTCTTTTTTGTTCATTTGTCCGATCGTTAAGTCCCTGGCCGATTTAACAGGAATCCCGGAGTCGGACCTTGTCACGTCCGCTAGGTTCCATTCACACACCAGCCATTCCTTTCGATGAGGCAAGCCGCTTTGTCAACTCCATTTTCTATAGATACCCTTGCTGCAACTGTTTCTTTGATGTTCACATTGGTGACAGAGTGAAGATTGGTCTACAGTTACTATAATTTCTATATATATCTTTGCTGCAACTGTTTCTTTGAAGTTCACATTGGTGGCAGAGTGGAGATCGGTCTACAGTTACTATAATTTCTAAAGATACCTTTGCTGCAACTGTTTCTTTGAAGTTCACATTGGTGGCAGAGTGGAGATTGGTCTACACAGTTACTATAATTTCTATAGATACCTTTGCTGCAACTGTTTCTTTGATGTTCACATTGGTGGCAGAGTGAAGATTGGTCTACAGTTACTATAATTTCTATAGATATCTTTGCTGCAACTGTTTCTTTGAAGTTCACATTGGTGGAAGAGTGGAGATTGGTCTACAGTTACTATAATTTCTATAGATACCCTTGCTGCAACTGTTTCTTTGAAGTTCACATTGGTGGCAGAGTGGAGATCGGTCTACAGTTACTATAATTTCTATAGATACCTTTGCTGCAACTGTTTCTTTGAAGTTCACATTGGTGGCAGAGTGGAGATCGGTCTACAGTTACTATAATTTCTATAGATACCTTTGCTGCAACTGTTTCTTTGAAGTTCACATTGGTGGCAGAGTGGAGATCGGTCTACAGTTACTATAATTTCTATAGATACCTTTGCTGCAACTGTTTCTTTGAAGTTCACATTGGTGGCAGAGTGGAGATCGGTCTACAGTTACTATAATTTCTATAGATACCTTTGCTGCAACTGTTTCTTTGAAGTTCACATTGGTGGTAGAGTGGAGATCGGTCTACAGTTACTATAATTTCTATAGATACCCTTGCTGCAACTGTTTCTTTGAAGTTCACATTGGTGGTAGAGTGGAGATCGGTCTACAGTTACTATAATTTCTATAGATACCCTTGCTGCAACTGTTTCTTTGAAGTTCACATTGGTGGTAGAGTGGAGATCGGTCTACAGTTACTATAATTTCTATAGATACCTTTGCTGCAACTGTTTCTTTGAAGTGCATTGTAGAAAATCTATTAAATTTTGGAGTGTGTGACATAATGAAAAAGGGGAAATGTTATAGAAACTATCATTCTATACACACTCGCAGAAAAAATGCTTATTTTTTCATAAGGATTCTTCTAATCTAAACGGATAACGACTTTCTATGGCGAGTACACAAACCTATCAGAATCAGACAATCAAGTAGGTCAACAGTACTTTAGATGACTATGTCAATCTGCTTCACGTTGGGTGGGTACTTACAGTACGAGAAATTCATAAAGCTCTAACACACCATCAATAGCGCATTTTATTTTAATACTTTTAATAAGATATACACACACAAAAGCCTTTATTAAGACACACAGGTCTTACAGAGGATTCTCCTTGGGGTTATAAGACGGAGAAACCTATGAAAGTGGGAAATAAAAAATGGAGAAAGATTATATACATATGGTAAATATATACAGATTATAAGAAAGAATAAAAAAATAAGAAGAATAAAAAAAAATAAAAAATAAAATTAAAAAAATTGGAAATATGGATGGGAGAAGTGGAGAGCGAAAAGAGGAAAGAAAACAGGTATTTACATATGGAACAAGTCAATTTAAGCTCTTCTGCTCACACAGCAGAGGTGGGCCATGTTTAATAAGATATAGCAACCATACATATCATTGGAAAATGTCATTTAGTGTTCCCTTTCGGGGAAAATATGAAGTAATAATTACACTCATAGACAAAACTTAAGGAATTAGGAAGCCTTTATGGTCGCCTTTTTTGAAGACAGGTAATTTTGTCGACACTTGGTTATCTCGTGTGTCTTCAATAAAGGTCACTGTAATATCTTTCAGAGTTATTGTCTTAATCCCAATATACATGCTGAAAGGTACAACTTCCTTAAGTTTTGTCCATGAGTGTATCTTTCAGAGTTATTGTCTTAATCTCAATATACATGCTGAAAGGTACAACTTCCTTAAGTTTTGACCATGAGTGTATTATCAACGCTATTTCTTTTTCCACAAAAGGGTCACCTAAATGTTTTATGTGTTTTTGTTTTATTTTTATTGACGAGAGGACAAAAGATTTTTGTGGAAACGTCGAAAGTATAAAAACATTTACTGTTGCCAAAGTGTCTTTTAATTTAAAGATATTATACATGTTAACACAAAGCAATAATGCGCCATCTATACATATAAAATGTAAGAATTTAAAAGCACGAATGTTTCTTTTATACATAATACAAACTTCTATTGCCCTTACTGCGATGAAAAATATGTATTGGGAGGGCTTGGCTCATCAGTGGTGAACCCTCCCAGCGGTTTCGCCAATTTAATCCACCAGACCGCTTCTCAGAGCTCTAATACTGTATTGGACGATTCTGCTTATATACGCAGCATTGAAGGGTGGAATCTCAGAAATGGTTTTCAAGAAAACTATGAAGATAAGCTTATAGGACAGTAAAATTACATTCAAATATTTGCATCGAGCAATGCTCTTACATATTCTTTTCATCGCAGTAAGGGCAGTAGAAGTTTGTATTATGTATAAAAGAAACATTCGTGCTTTTAAATTATTTCATTTTATATATTATATATGTAAATATTGTAGATATCTCAATTATACAAGGGTATATGCAAGTATAATAAAGTCTTTCCGATAAGTGTTATTGGTGAAAAGTTGCATAGCGCTGATATGTAGGAGGGAATCAATGAAGCTGTCTTCCGCAGTCGACCGCACGTACACGGTCAAGGGCAAATGGTCGTTGGGTTGTGGTGGCCTCTTTCGTTCAGACGTCAGGGATGATGTCCCACTGGGCTGACAATCATTCCACGCTTCCTTGTGCAAATTCGCTTTGTTCTCAAATATGTAAAATCTCTAATTTCATAGCTATAGAGTGAATATCATTTTTCGTTGCATATTGCTTAACAATGACTAATAAGCTATAACGAAAAATTCCTTCAAAGAAAGATAGAGTTTACCAACTAAATACATATTGTAGCAGATTATTTATTATTCTATGAAAAGATTTTTAATATCGCTATTTGTATTTTGATACCCTGGAAAATTTTCTCATTGCCTCTCTGCTATTTTATTAGTTTTAATTTGGTTTTTGCCTTAAATAAATTGCTGTGTTATTTTGAAGTTTGTCTTTCTTAATTTTCTATGTTACATTATATAGAATTGAAAATAATTTTATTGACATCAGTCAAAAACCTTATAATACACTCATGGACAAAACTTAAGGAAGTTGTACTTTTTAGCATGTATATCGGGATTCAGACAATAACTCTGAAAGATATTTAATTCACAATGACCTTTATTGAAGACACACGAGATAACCATGTGTGAACAACCTCTTTCTCCTTCAAAAAAAAAAAAAAAAAAACGGGCGACATCAAAGTACTTTCCATTTTCTTGAAAAAAATACTGTTTTATAGAGTAAAACCTGTGTGTTTTAAGTGGAATCTGTATTAAGAGAGCCATGTCTTTTAAGTAGCCACTGTCTTAAGTGAGCCATGTCTTTAGCGAACCTTTTTTTTTTATGAGATCCCTTTCTTTAAGAGATGAGTTTTGTTCATGAGTGTATATAACTAAAATAAAATAAGAGTTAAGCTATAATACATTTTAGAACGATTTACTAAAATACGATATTACGTATGTAAATAGGGTAGGATTTGCATATGTTTGTGAATTTGTAATAAAAGATTTAGCCATAATATGTAAATATTGGTCTGCGATTTTTGATTTTCAACTGGAAGAATCAGGAATCGCCTCTTTTTCTTAAAAGACACTGATCTACAGGCCATAATAAGCCAAAGTTTTACATAAAAGAATGTATCACAATTCCGATAGTAATAATTCTCAGCCGGAAGATTGCTTAAGAAAACAATTCGCTATATGTTTTATTGGCAAAAGTAGTGAAAGGCATGATGCATTGGATTTTCACAAATTCTTGAGTACAGCACTGTCAAAATGCGTAACACAGAAGAGTGAGCCAGCATGAGGAAAGATTGATGTTGTTCAACACTTTCTGTAGATATCTGCTATGTTTACTTCTGTTTTAACCATCTAGGAGAATCCTGTATGGGATGAGTGTCCTTAGTAAAGGCTTTGTTGTTGTTTGTATCACAATTTCTTATTATTAGTCTCCAGCGATTGCCTTTCATAACTATACAAATACCATTTTCACCATTTCCTATCCATTAGCCATTGTAAAGATTCTGCTAAGGCTAGCTGCAGGAAAGAATGAAACATTCTTTTGTACACTTGGGCTCGAGTCCTATTTCAATTTGGAAGTAATTTGATCTCTATTTTTATAGAAACATCTCCAGAATGTATTGAAATTCTCTGTTTGATTTGTCTGGCACTTATTAAATTTCCATAGACATGTATACAATTGAAGTTATTATCAGTTTGAGTTAATAGACATTTTTACATGGAGGCAACTCGAAGGCTGAAAATCAAATAATCTAATTTTCGGAAAGCTCAAATATTGTAATAATGACACCATTTTCGATTCAATAGCATAATCTCTTGTATCAATAATAAGGTGAAACATCATGTTTCCAGAGATAAGCTTATTTTTAAAAAAAATAATCTAGCTTTCGGGCAAGTGCAGACTGTGCACCTCTGTATGTATTGACAAGACGTCAATAAAATTAGGTTAATTATCAATTGTCTATTCCAAGTAAACAAACCCCATCTTCAAGATGCTAACGGCCGTTCCTCATCAATTCTCCCCCGGACTGCAGGAAGTAGTTCGAGAAGGGGCGCGAGACAGGAGCCAATGCCCCCCCCCCCCCCCCCCCCCCCGAGGCCCAGATCCCTTTGGTAACAATAGGGCTGAAAACCTGTTAGGGGTATGCAAATTTAAATGGTTAACTTTCCGAGAACGTGTTGCTGCTTGAACATATATATATGCATATTGTTTCCCCCAAACTAAGGACATCCTTACGCGAAGATATACACATTGCTTCCCAAACTGAAAACATTCCAGCGTGAAGATGTGCACATTACATCCCAAAATTTGAACATTTAGGCATGAAGATTTACGCATTACGTTCCAAAAATGTGAACATTACGGCGTAAAGATGTACACATGACATCCCAAAAAAAAAAAAAACATTCCGGCGTGAAGACGTACACATCACGTTCCAAAATAAAAATATTCCAGCGTGAAAATGTAAGTATTACATTCGAAAATTTACACATTACGTCCAAAAATGTGAACATTTCAACGTGAAAATGTACTTCTTGAGTTCTAACATAAGAACATTCCAGCGTGAAGATGTACACCTTACGTTCCATAAATGTAAACATTCCAGCATGACCCATTATATTCAAAAATGGAAATTTTCTGCACTGAAAAAACACAGGTTTCCAAAATTTTAACATTTCTGGGTCGACATAAACAGCTTTCCATAATTATAAATGAGGTATATATTTGTTTATTTTTTTGCGTAATATTTCATTTATAAATTAATCTCATAATTTAGTCTGTGAAAATAAAAATATTTGACTGGTGACAAAAACAAAACTGAAAATAGTTGGCTTAATGTTATGTAGTTATGATATATAATTAATTGTAATGATATATAATTAATTGTGATGTTTATGTAACTTTGATCTTAATTGAATAAAATATATAAAGTTTAAATGTGTTATAAACCTTAATATCAAGCACAAAACAATAACAATCCCGCGTAAAGATTTACATCCAATGCAATACACATACTTACATATCCAGAAAAAGAGATGTCCAAATGGTTAAGTTCGGTCACAGTAGATTAAAATTACTAAACGAGAATTCAAGAAGAGATTAGCGGAAGAGAGAAGTAATTCCATTCTAAAAGACCCTGCCATTGGTTGGTGAAAAGCTCGGAAATAGGTTCAACAAGGACATCCTGGTTGAGGAGGTTTAATCCGAGCCACTTAGTCCTTTGGCGTAGCCTCTCTTGACACCCTCCCGAGCTATCATATCTTAAAATATTTGTTTGATTGATCTCTTAAGAAAATATCTAATTGATAATGCTAGGGGAGTGAGCCACTCGGGGTGGTAGTGCATGTTAAAAAAGAACATCTTTCAGCAAGAAAGAATGGCTGACAGTCCTAAATTATGGGCTTCACTCTGACAGCTTGCCCCCATTTAACTTCAGACACCTTTCTCTACAGCGTGGAATAGACATCTTCTTCAACTTTTGCAGGAAAATTCTTTAAAAGAGGTTTAAAAGAACAAGTTAGTCTTAATGCAAGCATCAAGAACGCATAAAAAAAATCAAATACAGTGGTACCTCGTATTACGATTAATTTGGAGTACAAACATTTTTACATTACGAACAACACAATTTGAAATTTTTTACCTCAGCGAGGTTTCGCATTATTACAACTCGTGATGGTTGACTGCAATAAAACGACATTTTTGGAATAAAATGCCGAAGAGGACATCCATTACAGCTGAAGCGAATACAATGCCCGGTCACAAACCCATAAAAGACTGTCTCAATTTCTTGCTGTTTGATAAAAAGTTTGCTTTGCACTACGAACTTTTTGGATATTACTAGAATATTTCTGGAACGGATTATACTCGCAAAAAGAGATAGCATTGATACCATTGTAAATATATTTTGAAGTAAAATTTTGCCTAAGAGTGCATTCTTGACGCTTTTTTCAAGACTCTCTCTGATAAGGTCCTAAATAATCGTTTAAAAATTATCCTCGTTATATTTACTTCGCACCTAATATTCTTTAGGGGGTTTATGTAAGATGTGGTTGGTCTTGAAGAAAGCATCAATAGTCCATGTTATAGTTTATAGTTAGGTCTACCTGAAAATCCTTGTGATGAAACATCCTTCAAATTCTTAAGCACAAATCTTTTCTTTATCATCATCAAGGTTTTCTCTTTATATTCTTGTCGCTGAAGATATGGTATGGCATACGGATTATTATCCTATTATCGTAGCCATATTCTGGGTGTCGTGTAGGATGGAAACATGGTAGTAAGATCCATTCTTTGATGCACTTAGAATCAGTGAATTCTCTTTCGATCAAACAGGTTGAAATCTTTACAATGTACCTTCTCCATTCCTCTCTTCGTCCCTAATATACTATATAATAATAGGTTAGACATTTATTTTAAGTTGAACCCTTAAACGGCAAAGCAAATCGCTTCATTTTCCCTAACATTTAATCCGAATGTTCCGATTAATCAAAGCGTAATAAATCTACTGATAAAAAAGACATCTACTGATCGAATGCCCAGCATTTTAAGATTATAGAATGAAGAATGAACTAGTTGTTTGTGAACTTAACTATTTGATTTCCGATTTTAAAAAATCATATTTAAAGTTTAATTCATTTTGTAAATACATTCTAAACTTTCTACAAAATCTGGTTTTGTAGTGTTTTCATGTGTTGAATAATGTAAATAACTTATGTAAATAAACTTTTCTCCTTGATTGGCGCAAGTATCCCTTGCGGGATATAACGCTTTGGAAAAAAAAGCGTAATAAATGGAAAGCAATATACCGAAATCAACAATGATAATATGTTAAGAATTCGTTGCAATTGTTGAGTAGCCTTGAAACGTTTCCTATTTTGGTAAAAGTGGGTCTAGGTTTCATCAAACAACACCTACAGGTATTAAAGGATGATTGATAGTTCTTGTGACAGATTGTATTTCTTCAATATGAACAGTTTTCGAATAATAAACGCAATTTTTGTGTTATAACACATATACATTAATATAAATATAATTATCCAAGTGTGTGTGAATAATAAGTATATATTCTTTCAATTTACACTATCGACTTTTCCATTTGTTCTTATGTATACCTTTTAGAAATTTAGACAGTTCGAATTTTAACCCGAAATATATATGCTGTTGATATTTTCACTTTGTAGTTTTGATTTAAAAAAATATATATACAGGGAGATATTTTTTTCAGAGAATAATATGTTTTTTAAATCTATCGTAGCACCACTGGTATTGTCAAAACTTATTTATAAAACGGTGTAGGTTTATTTTCGAGAGAAAGAAATTAAACTAAAAACATAATCGCATAATTATCTATAATATTTTATATTTAATAAAGTGAAAAAATAAAATAAATTTATACGGAAACTTGAATTAAATCCCAAAAGATTGAATAAAGGATCTCTCAATACATTTTAAAAAGATGTTAACTTGCTTAATATAGGTATATATTCTTAATCTATATAAAATATATATTGACAAATATATTTCAAATAATTATTAAAGTGGCTTCTACCAATTAATAGGCTTTTCATTGAACTATACTTTGTTATATTAGAAATCAATATCATTTTGAAATACTTAAAATTTTATATGTATCTTTTGTTCATTTACTAATTGCATAAAAATGTAAATGTTCAAAATATAAAGTTTTAAAATTTAAATAGAAGCAAAAGTATAAATATTTTATAAATCATTATTATTTTTAAATGTCTAATTTATCTTAACAAGATTATATATTGTTCGTAATCCATGTTTATAAGAAATATAAAGGTAATTTATAAATTTTTAGAAAAATACAATATCTAGTATATTATAGTTTCTTTAACGCGCATATAAACATGTAACAAAGTTATATTTTCTCGGCAATATATAATCAAAAATTTTCAAATTACGAAGGTGTTAAATTTTGGTAAACATTATTTAGTAAAGTGTACGTTATCTAACTTACGATTCATTTTTTTCGGTATAATGTAGATTTTTAAAAGAAATAACTTACCGTTTGTATACACCAGGCTTTCTTGAAGGCCTAAAAGTTTCACTTGAAGCTTCTGAAAGGGCATCACTTTCAATCCGAACAGCCGAAGAAGTTGACATGGTATCCAAAAGACGTAGTAGCAGCACACGCACCGGATGTCTGAAATATGCTAATTCTTCACATGTACCAATATATCCGCTGAGGGTTCACATCCTTTCACCAAAAGGATAAAACGCCGAAGAAACTAGTGCATAGAGCTGCGACTGCCACAACTCAAATGACAAGGAAAAAAAAGTGGCCGCCAATCACGTGGTACCCTTACCTGTGTCAGCCAATCAAATCGTACTTCGCCCGACCACCATTTTTAAAACTTTTTATGTCTCAGCGGCCTTTTCTTCTGCCTCTCTGGGCGTTTAGTTTTAATCAATGTGGATGTGAAAACCTTTATTTACATATTTTATCGAAATTATCTTTTGTTTTATAATATAAGTCTATTCATTTATACCTTTTTTCGAAAAGTTATTTGTTATCTAAAGATCAAATATATATTTTACGCTTATAAATAATACATTTTTTAGTTTTATAATCTTCCTTGTAAATGTAATGAAAAAATTGTGATAAATACAGTAGAAGCAAAACGATTGGAATAGCTTGGTTAGAGAATATCTACGCAGGTATTGGCAATTGTATACATTACGTCTGTTAATAATTGCTATTTATATTTTTCTCTTTACTTGATGTATTCATTATTTAATAGGTTTAAAAGAGATGGGAAATATATAATTCAAATAATATATAAATGATTATAATACAATATAATACGTCTATGCTTAACAAGTTTTACCGCAAATGTTTCTTTTACAGAACGAAAAATCGTAATTTTCATTATTTTAAGGAGAAATAACGACTATTCCTATCTTTAGGGATGAAGTATGAAAGGATGAATTGTGAAGAGTAATGATAAACGGAATAGCCTAGTGGACATGGCATCTGTCCGGAACACTGTGGGTTCGTTTCCCATCCCTGAACACTTTTATTTTTCCGTGTGTTCATCATTACTCTTTACAATTCATCCTTTCATACTTCATCCCTAAGATTAGAGAATAGTCGTTATTTCTCCTTAAATAATGAAAATTGCGATTTTTCGTTTTGTAAAAAGAATAATTGTTAAATAAAACTTGTTTAGTGCCGTTATATAAATGATTAATAATAGGTTTAAAATTAAAAACAATTCTAACCTTACATTGAGGTGTATTGTATCTTTGCCGTTTTACTGTAAATAGATGGAAATACACCAATACCTCGCTTTGCGTCGTTTCGTTTTGCGTTTTTTTCGAAGTTGCGTCGCTGCTTAATTTTTACTGATTTTCACTGTGCGTCGTTAGATTTTTCGAAGTTGCGTTGTTTTGGATTCGAGTCTTTAATTTTTTTTCCCTAAAATATGGCAACACTTTTGTTTTTGATTGCGCCTTCACATATTTTCACTTTGCGTCGTTTCAATTTGCGTCGTGTTTTTTTGGAATGTAACCCCGACGCAAAGCGAGGTATGGGTGTATATATAAATATACGTACGCTTCACGAGAGTGACATCCACGGCGCCAAGGATTCTTCTAACGGGGAAATTGAAGGCAAGTCCCACTTATTGTATTCCTTCTGTTAAGTGAGACACAATAAAGCGCTAACTTTAGCTGCAATCCCTTCGAACCCACATGTGTATCTTTGTGGCATCCTGAGTAGACAAAGTACACGAATAGTGTCTGGGTAAGACGTAACAATATCCATCAATATCACTATGTAAATAGGTAAATCAGCTATTTACAGTCTTGATGGAGAACGCTTCACGATTTTGAGTGTCATCCTTGCGCAGGGGACCATACTAATCTTCTCTGTATCGTTCCAATTTTAGTATATTTAATTAAAAAGGCATATATTAGATCAAAATATCATTTATTTTACCAATAATTTGATCCAATATATGCCTTTTTATTTAAATATTTATTTATGGATTGCTCTATTTTCAAAACTTTTGTATATGTACCGCCGAACAAGCGTGCACGTACGTGTCTTAGTGGAGAGACATAGCAAACACTGCGTATCTTCTAAAGTATCATCTTTTTTCATTTTTCAACGATATTCTCAACTTTTCTGCTTAACTGTAGAAATAATAGGTACAATTAGATAAAGCTTTTATATATATTGGCCAATGAATCAGAGAAAAGGTTGTACATCTTTAACATGTTAGGTTGATAGGCATGAGAGCATATCTCTGTCTATAAATAGTAACCTGTCAGTAATTAGTTAATTATGGGTCGTAAGGTTAGGTCAGTATGTAATAACTTTCAGGTCACATGTAAGTTGATAGAAGTCTGTCTTAAAACTGTAATTAAGCTGAAAATATGACTCTTACAGAGAGAAAGTAGAAAAATGGCCTTGATAAGGTCAACAGCCCGCACTTGGTTAGCTTTTCTTGATTAATCAAGAATGGGTATTTGGCCGATTCTGGAATAATTAAAATTTAACGTTTAGGTGATAATTATTCCGATAGATGGCGCAAGACCTAAGCAACTTTTAGTTGCACGATCATAAGATGCCTTTTTCTTAATTTATCCACCTGACCCTCCAGTACAAGTTCACTCTTTTGTACTATTTTTTTTTTTCATATTCCAAGAATAAGTGTCTTTTTATTATTATTTTCATTTATTTCATAAATCTCACGCTACCTTGACCTATGCACGGTGTGGCCACCGGACATGTGTCGGACCTGGAGGCTGTTTTTGGGTGCTGCCTATAGTATAGAAGCTCCATCTATGCTTCCTTCCTTCCTTGTGCCTTTTAGAATGTATATATCGGGATTCAGACAATAACTCTGAAAGATACACTCATGGACAAAACTTAAGGAAGTTGTACCTTTCGGCATGAATATCGGGATTTAAACAATAACTCTGAAAGATACACTCATGGACAAAACTTAAGGAAATTGTACCTTTTAGCATGTATATCGGGATTCAGACAATAACTCTGAAAGATACACTCATGGACAAAACTTAAGGAAGTTGTACCTTTCGGCATGTATATCGGGATTTAAACAATAACTCTGAAAGATACACTCATGGACAAAACTTAAGGAAATTGTACCTTTTAGCATGTATATCGGGATTGAGACAATAACTCTGAAAGATATTACAGTGATCTTCATTGAAGACACGAGATAACCAAGTGTGAACAAAATTACCTCTGTCTTCTTTAAGAAAAAATAGACAACTGGCGACAGCAAAATATGAAACTTGATTAAAAGTTTTGTCCATGAGTGTAGTTTAATTTACAGTATACAAGTACACTTGTAGATAGATAGAAGATAGCGCGCGCTAATGACTAAATGTACTTACAGTATAACTATGTTCTCAACCCCCGACCAATCATGATTATCATAGCTTGTACTATATGTATTCTGGAGTATCGTACATTGAAGCAATCCATTGTAAGTTTCGATGTCTCGTTAACAAAAACGCCACGTCAAGAATGTCTTACCGGCGATGACAGGCGGAATGTGGCTGTGCGACGTAACTACCTCCTAACTAATGACAATTGTTAGCCGCACATACTCGAACTTGTACCAAGATACCGAGATACCCTGTAGATACACTTGGGACAACCTTACAGATCACCGAGATACTCTGCAGATACACTTGGGATAACCTTACAGATTACCGAGATACCCTGCAGATACACTTGGGATAACCTTACAGATCACCGAGATACCCTGCAGATACACTTGGGATAACCTTACAGGGTACCGAGATACTCTGCAGATACACTTGGGATAACCTTACAGGGCACCGAGATACTCTGCAGATACACTTGGGATAACCTTACAGGGTACCGAGATACTCTGCAGATACACTTGGGATAACCTTACAGATCACCGAGATACTCTGCAGATACACTTGGGATAACCTTACAGATCACCGAGATACCCTGCAGATACACTTGGGATAACCTTACAGGGTACCGAGATACTCTGCAGATACACTTGGGATAACCTTACAGATCACCGAGATACTCTGCAGATACACTTGGGATAACCTTACAGATCACCGAGATACTCTGCAGATACACTTGGGATAACCTTACAGATCACCGAGATACCCTGCAGATACACTTGGGATAACCTTACAGATCACCGAGATACCCTGCAGATACACTTGGGATAACCTTACAGGGTACCGAGATACTCTGCAGATACACTTGGGATAACCTTACAGGGCACCGAGATACTCTGCAGATACACTTGGGATAACCTTACAGGGCACCGAGATACCCTGCAGATACACTTGGGATAACCTTACAGATCACCGAGATACCCTGCAGATACACTTGGGATAACCTTACAGATCACCGAGATACCCTGCAGATACACTTGGGATAACCTTACAGATCACCGAGATACCCTGCAGATACACTTGGGATAACCTTACAGGGCACCAAGATACCCTGCAGATACACTTGGGATAACCTTACAGATCACCGAGATACCCTGCAGATACACTTGGGATAACCTTACAGGGCACCGAGATACCCTGCAGATACACTTGGGATAACCTTACAGGGCACCGAGATACCCTGCAGATACACTTGGGATGACCTTACAGGGCACCGAGATACCCTGCAGATACACTTGGGATAACCTTACAGATCACCGAGATACCCTGCAGATACACTTGGGATAACCTTACAGGGCACCGAGATACCCTGCAGATACACTTGGGATAACCTTACAGGGCACCGAGATACCCTGCAGATACACTTGGGATAACCTTACAGATCACCGAGATACTCTGCAGATACACTTGGGATAACCTTACAGGGCACCGAGATACCCTGCAGATACACTTGGGATAACCTTACAGATCACCGAGATACCCTGCAGATACACTTGGGATAACCTTACAGGGCACCGAGATACCCTGCAGATACACTTGGGATAACCTTACAGATCACCGAGATACCCTGCAGATACACTTGGGATAACCTTACAGGGCACCGAGATACCCTGCAGATACACTTGGTATAACCTTACAGATCACCGAGATACCCTGCAGATACACTTGGGATAACCTTACAGGGCACCGAGATACCCTGCATATACACTTGGTATAACCTTACAGATCACCGAGATACCCTGCAGATACACTTGGGATAACCTTACAGGGTACCGAGAGACCCTGCAGATACACTTGGTATAACCTTACAGATCACCGAGATACCCTGCAGATACACTTGGGATAACCTTACAGGGTACCGAGAGACCCTGCAAGGTACGTGTGATATCCTTACATGGCACGGAGAGACCCTGCAAGGTACGTGTGATAACTTTACAGGGCACCGAGAGACCCTGCTGGGCACGTGTGATAAGCTTACAGGGCACCGAGAGACCCTGCAAGGTACGTGTGATAACCTTACAGGGCCACCGAGATACCCTGCAGGGTACCTGTGATAACCTTACAGGACACCGAGATACCCTGAAGGACACGTGTGATAACCTTACAGGGCACCGAGATACCCTGCAGTGCACGTGTGATTACCTTACAGGGCACCTGAGATAACCTTACAGGGCACCTAATACCCTACAGGGCACGTGTGATAACCTTACAGGGCGCACCTGGGATAACCTTACAGGGCACCTAATACCCTACAGGACACGTGTACAGGGCATCTGGAATAACTTTACATGGAACCTAATACCCTACAGGGCACGTGTAATAACCTTACAGGACACCGAGATACCCTGCAGGACACATATGTTACACTAGCAGGACACATGTGCGACACATGCAGAGCACACATATATGAAGTACTCGCCAGGTCGGGCAGGGGGTGTAGAAGGTCGTTGACCTCCGCCAAATTGATGGTGGCACAATTATCTTTCCCGACTTTAATTGGTGTCAGACTGCTTGCCTCGGGCTCGAACCCCGTGCAAACCTTTTTTTCCTTTTAAGGTAACGCCCTGGTTGTCTCTAGGTAAACTTTGCTTTAGCTTTTTGGGGGATTCTAGAGGAACTTACAACAATGGGAGATAACCCAATCATACAGTATTCCAGGTAGAACACTTTGGAACAACGTCCAACAATGGGGGAATTAACAATCAGGTGTCTTGGGGAGAACCTTGGAACAACGTCTAACAATGGAGGAATAAACAAACGCGTGTCTTAGGGGGAACATTGGAACAACGTCCAACAATAGAAGAATAAGCAATCGTGAGTCTTGGGGAGAACATTGCAACAACGTCCAACAATGGGGGAATAAACAATCAGGTGTCTTGGGGAGAACATTGCAACAACGTCCAACAATGGGAGAATAAACAATCAGGTGTCTTGGGGAGAACATTGCAACAACGTCCAACAATGGGAGAATAAACAATCGGGAGTCTTGGGGAGAACATTGCAACAACGTCCAACAATGGGGGAATAAACAATCAGGTGTCTTGGGGAGAACATTGCAACAACGTCCAACAATGAAGGAATAAACAATAGGGAGTCTTGGGGAGAACATTGCAACAACGTCCAACAATGAAGGAATAAACAATAGGGAGTCTTGGGGAGTACATTGCAACAACGTCCAACAATGAAGGAATAAACAATAGGGAGTCTAGGGGAGAACATTGCAACAACGTCCAACAATGGGGGAATAAACAATAGGGATCTTGGGAAGAGAGATAGAGAACGCTAAATATATTTCTAACAATTAAATATGTAGTGTCTATTACTAACAATTACTAACAATGCTACCCAGTGGAAATACGTTTTATAAAATGTCACACTTCGACATCCCAATGTTGTCATCTAGCTGTCACCCCACTGGCGACACTTTCAGATGGCTACATCATGGGCTTATCATCCTGGAAGAATTTTATCAACGTCGCGCGGGCGGTGCATCAGCCTGGAAGAATGCGGCGGCAGGACTATAATGGTGGGCCATTAATGTTCGGTTGTTTTTTCTGTCACAAATGGTGGTGGTTTCTCTTCATTCCTCCTTGAGAGTAATGGATGGCTGCGGTCGACTTAGGAACCTTTCTTAGAATGTCACAGCCGGTTGTCCCAGCACAATGTCACAGCCGGTTGTCCGATATCCCAGCTTGATGTCCAAACCCGATATCCCAGCTTGATGTCCCAACCCGATATCCCAGCTTGATTTCAAAACCCGATATCCCAGCTTGATTTCAAAACCCGATATCCCAGCTTGAGGTCCCAACCCGAAATCCCAACACAATGTCCCACAGCTTGATGTCCCAACCCGATATCCCAGTACAATATCCCAGCTTGATATCCCAACCCGATATCCCAGCTTGATGTCCCAGATTGGTGTTCCAACCCGATATCCCAGTACAATATCCCCCCGATATCCAAGCTTGATGCGCCAGGCCGATATTTCAGCACAATGTCCCAACCCGATATCCCAGCACAATGTCCCAGCTTGGTGTTCCAACCCGATATCCCAGCACAATGTCCCAGCTTGATGTCCCAACCCGATATCCCAGTACAATATCCCAGCTTGATATCCCAACCCGATATCCCAGCACAATGTCCCAGCTTGGTGTTCCAACCCGATATCCCAGCACAATGTCCCAACCCGATATCCCAACACAATATCGTAGCCCCATATCCCGATCATTTCAGTACTCCTCTAAATATATATATAGGGAAAATAGCTTATTTACATATTTAACGGGAATAAACCCCAGAAACACTGGATTCTCTGTTGCCTGGACAACTGGGCGGCAATTCAGGCGGCTGGAAATGCCGCAGTAGAGGTGTGGTTGTTAGCGAGATTTAACTTTACTGAAAATGGCAACAAATTACACTCATGGATAAAATTGAAGAAAGTGAAAAAAAAATTATGTCGCCAGTCGTCTGTTTTTTTTTTTTTTTTTTTTTTTAAGAAGACAGAGACAATTTTGTTCACACTTGGTTATCTCGTGGGTCTTCAATAAAGATCACTGTATATCAAATATCTTTCAGAGTTATTGTCAGAATCCCGATATACATTCTAAAAGGTACAACTTCTTTAAGTTTTGTCCATGAATGTATCTTTCATAGTTATTGTCTGAATCCCGATTTACATGCTGAAAGATACAACTCCCTTAAGTTTTGTCCATGAGTGTATCTTTCAGAGTTATTGTCTGAATCCCGATATACATGCTGAAAGGTACAACTCCCTTAAGTTTTGTCCATGAGTGTATCTTTCAGCCCGTACATGCTGAAAGGTACAACTCCCTTAAGTTTTGTCTATGAGTGTATCTTTCAGAGTTATTGTCTGAATCCCGATATACATGCTGAGAGGTACAACTTCCTTAAGTTTTATCCATGAGTGTATCTTTCAGAGTTATTGTCTAAATCCTGATATACATGCTGAGAGGTACAACTTCCTTAAGTTTTGTCCATGAGTGTATCTTTCAGAGTTATTGTCTGAATCCCGATATACATGCTGAAAGGTACAACTTCCTTAAGTTTTGTCCATGAGTGTATCTTTCAGAGTTATTGTCTGAATCCCGATATACATGCTGAAAGGTACAACTTCCTTAAGTTTTGTCCATGAGTGTATCTTTCAGAGTTATTGTCTGAATCCCAATATACATGCTGAAAGGTACAACTTCCTTAAGTTTTGTCCATGAGTGTATCTTTCAGAGTTATTGTCTGAATCCTGATATACATGCTAAAAGGTACAACTTCCTTAAGTTTTGTCCATGAGTGTATCTTTCAGAGTTATTGTCTGAATCCCGATATACATGCTGAAAGGTACAATTTCCTTAAGTTTTGTAGATGAATGTATTGTCCAGCTAACATGTACCTTTATAATCTCCATTCTTTTTATCAATCTGTTTACCATCGAAATCATTATTTCTCTCTAAAACTTTGTTTATTTTTCTCTTTTAAATCGATAGTAAATTTAATCACACACACTGTTTAACTGCATTCATCAAAATATTGATTCTCCTTACCAATGAATTTTCTTAACTCCTTTTTTGCACGCCGTAACATTATACTTCTACTAAAAAGCTCGAGGAGCATGAACTCATGGAATTCGTGTAATCTTTACACAAGGGGTTAAGAAACAACAACTGAATTCTACCAGATGGTCATTCTAGTGTCTATATTGTTGCATCATGATTAATGCGCCTATTTTTTAAACTATTCATGATAATATTTTCCACATATATTTTAAATTTAAATTTTATATTTTTTTATTTTATAAAACAGAATTTTTTGAAAATAGAGCAATCCGTAATTAAATCTTTAATTAAAAAGGAATATATTGGATCAAAATATCATTTATTTTACCAATATTTTAGTTGGCTGAACGCCAACCTTTATCAAGGTATTATAACATATTTAATGTGTGTCAACAACAAACTCAGCGCCACATAACGTCAACAAACTTAATTCTAAGAAATAAGAGATTCTTCTTAGAAAGGTATATTAAAATCTATAATCACTGTAAGAAACTTGTCTTCTTTTATTTATAGATTTTAATAAACTTAATTCTGTTGACGTTTTGTGGCGCTGAGTTTGTTGTTGACACATTTTAAAATGTTATAATACCTTGATAAAGGTTGGCGTTCGGCCAACTGAAATATTGGTAAAATAAATTATATTTTGATCCAATATATATGCCTTTTTAATTATAAAACAGATTATTACTATAAAATATTATGTACTATAAAATCATTTATATTTTGATACACGGGATACCCAATCGTTTTAAACTTTGATGAGATAAATAAAGAGATATTCTAGGTGCTACCTAAATATATAGTTGTCTTATTATTGACTAGTTTAACCTTGTAGGATGGTTGAGACACGTTCTGGAAAGATGCAAGACGCGTCTGAGGAGAGAATCAAGAATGAAGAATCTGCTAAACCGCAGCCTGGTGCAACAATATATAGGTTTGTCATTGCCGGGATTGTCTGAATTGTAAAAGGAGATGGTCTAGAGAAGACCAAGAACTATCATGCTCAAAACTGGGCAACTCTGTGCTTCACTTCCATCAATAATTGACAATATGACCCAGAATAAGTATATTGCTACGGCGTTTTATGGTTTCCACAAGTCCATATCTCAGAAGAGGGCCAAGTGACACTCACTCCTCACTTTCTTACTGCTACTCTTTTTGTGTTGTTTTTCTTGCTTCCCACTTTCTCTTTCTTGTTTTTTTTCTTTCTTTTTTCTTTTTATTCTGTCTATATCGTTAATTCCTTTGTCTCACTGCTTTGTTCTTATGCATACCTCTGGTGAATCCTGTATAGGGTCAGTGACCCTAAATAAAGGCTTTTTGTTGTTGTTGTTGTTGACTAAGAACTATCGGTAGACGAAGAATGTAGATATAAACGGAAGATGTGCAAATAAGAGATGACAAAATGTAGGACGAGGTGACACATTTGATGGGACGAGACCCCGCATGGAACCGGCTGATTAGAAGATTCCGTTCACATGACGTACCACCAGATTGGTTGCGCTCACATCGGCTTGGTTGTGGAGTATAAACTGTCTATTTTAGACAGTCACAAGCCGGGAAAGAATCCCGAATTAGGCATTTCTTTTCTGAAGAAAAGGTTACTACCAATGGTCCCCGATATTTGCAAAAGTTCAACCAGTAAATATAAGTCGGGATCAATCCCGCATTAGGCATTTCTTTTCTGAAGAAAATGTTACTATCAATGGTCCCCGATATTTACAAAAGTTCAACCAGTGTGTTAGAGTTTTTATTATTATTTTTAATATAACTCTGTGTATATATGTTTGTATTATATTTGACTAGGAGTGCCTGGTCACGTGTGTGAATATTTTGTATATGTATGGTGGTTGGAAATAAAATAGGAGTTGAACTTTTGTGAGACTAGTGCTTTTACATAGTTAGAATTTGGAAGGCCCGCTACATTTTAGGAGAAGACCTTTGCGCTGACTATACCTCTAGGTTGAAGAGTGAACAGAAGAACACCAGCTAAAAGAAGTTTATCGAACAAGTGAGTGTAAGTAACTAAACGAGGCTCTGGCATATTTGTCAGTGAAGAAGAGTATTTCGTCTTCTGCTTTCTACATGTGAAACATATGGTGAACTTTAAGTAAAGGCAGTCGCTAACTATCCACCACGATTATCATGATCTTAACTACGTCTTTTTTATTATTATCCCTAGTACACGTGGTACAGCCCATGGTAATCACGGTGGGTAAGAAGTTGGCGACTGCTTTTACCGTAAATGTATCACATGTCTAAAGAAGGTTGAAATCCCCTCTAAAGAATATAAGTGATAGATTTAAAGCGTTATTGACCCGAAAGCTTTGCTTTATTAAAACTTATAAGAAACGCATCCTCGTTCGCTTTAAATCTATCACTTGTATCACATGTCTACACACATGAAAAGCAGTTCAACTTTTGCACTTATAAATGTGTCAGAGTTCTGTTCGGTTACTTACACTTGCTGGTGATGTTGGACTTTTACAAGAATCGGGGGCCATTGGAGCATTTTTTTAATTAGAAAAAAGTGCCCAATGCGGGATTCGATCCTGGGTCGTAGCGATCGAAAACCAACGGTTTAGACCATCCTTCCACCGACCCCCTACATCTATTTGGGATAAGTAACAGCAACACTCAGTCAGATAGATATGGTCGTATTACCCAGGGATCTGTGGTACACCTGCCAATCATCTTCAAATATATTATTATCCAAACCCTCAATGATAAAACACACACAAAGCTTTATTAAGACCACCGGTCTTATACAGATTCACCACAGGAAGAAAGGAATCATAGATGGAGCTCCTGTACTCCAGGCAGCACAGAACCCAACAACAGCCTCCAGGGTCTTATACAGATTCACCACAGGAAGAAAGGAAGCATAGATGGAGCTCCTATACTCCAGGCAGCACAGAACCCAACAACAGCCTCCAGGGTCTTATACAGATTCACCACAGGAAGAAAGGAAGCATAGATAGAGCTCCTATACTCCAGGCAGCACAGCACCCAACAACAGCCTCCAGGGTCTTATACAGATTCACTACAGGAAGAAAAGAATCATAGATGGAGCTCCTGTACTCCAGGCAGCACAGAACCCAACAACAGCCTCCAGGGTTTTATACAGATTCACCACAGGAAGAAAGGAATCCTAGATGGAGCTCCTGTACTCCAGGCAGCACAGAACCCAACAACAGCCTCCAGGGTTTTATACAGATTCACCACAGGAAGAAAGGAATCATAGATGGAGCTCCTGTACTCCAGGCAGCACAGAACCCAACAACAGCCTCCAGGGTTTTATACAGATTCACCACAGGAAGAAAGGAATCATAGATGGAGCTCCTGTACTCCAGGCAGCACAGAACCCAACAACAGCCTCCGGGGTCTTGTACAGATTCACCACAGGAAGAAAGGAATCATAGATGGAGCTCCTGTACTCCAGGCAGCACAGAACCCAACAACAGCCTCCAGGGTTTTATACAGATTCACCACAGGAAGAAAGGAATCATAGATGGAGCTCCTGTACTCCAGGCAGCACAGAACCCAACAACAGCCTCCAGGGTTTTATACAGATTCACCGCAGGAAGAAAGGAATCATAGATGGAGCTCCTGTACTCCAGGCAGCACAGAACCCAACAACAGCCTCCGGGGTCTTGTACAGATTCACCACAGGAAGAAAGGAATCATAGATGGAGCTCCTGTACTCCAGGCAGCACAGAACCCAACAACAGCCTCCAGGGTCTTATACAGATTCACCACAGGAAGAAAGGAATCATAGATGGAGCTCCTGTACTCCAGGCAGCACAGAACCCAACAACAGCCTCCAGGGTTTTATACAGATTCACCACAGGAAGAAAGGAATCATAGATGGAGCTCCTGTACTCCAGGCAGCACAGAACCCAACAACAGCCTCCAGGGTTTTATACAGATTCACCACAGGAAGAAAGGAATCATAGATGGAGCTCCTATACTCCAGGCAGCACAGCACCCAACAACAGCCTCCAGGGTCTTATACAGATCCACCACAGGAAGAAAGGAATCATAGATGGAGCTCCTGTACTCCAGGCAGCACAGAACCCAACAACAGCCTCCAGGGTTTTATACAGATTCACCACAGGAAGAAAGGAATCATAGATGGAGCTCCTATACTCCAGGCAGCACAGAACCCAACAACAGCCTCCAGGGTTTTATACAGATTCACCACAGGAAGAAAGGAATCATAGATGGAGCTCCTATACTCCAGGCAGCACAGAACCCAACAACAGCCTCCAGGGTTTTATACAGATTCACCACAGGAAGAAAGGAATCATAGATGGAGCTCCTATACTCCAGGCAGCACAGAACCCAACAACAGCCTCCAGGGTTTTATACAGATTCACCACAGGAAGAAAGGAATCATAGATGGAGCTCCTGTACTCCAGGCAGCACAGAACCCAACAACAGCCTCCAGGGTTTTATACAGATTCACCACAGGAAGAAAGGAATCATAGATAGAGCTTCTATACTCCAGGCAGCACAGAACCCAACAACAGCCTCCAGGGTTTTATACAGATTCACCACAGGAAGAAAGGAATCATAGATGGAGCTCCTGTACTCCAGGCAGCACAGAACCCAACAGCAGCCTCCAGGGTTTTATACAGATTCACCACAGGAAGGAAGCATAGATAGAGCTCCTATACTCCAGGCAGCACAGAACCCAACAACAGCCTCCAGGTCCAACATATGTCCAATGGCCACACGTTCCTTCGTACATAAGTCAAGGTTAACGTATCACTGAACAGACGAGTGTGGAATCAGCCACGTTCTAGTCTTCACTTTCCTCATTTAAATGGACCACGACATTCGGCGATTCAATTAATCTCCTCCGAACGGTGACTGCGGCCTTGTAGACTTTATATAAACCAAAGGGAAGACCTTGATCAAACTCACACTTTAATTTGAGTCACGTCATATCAATGAAAATATCAACCACAATACCTTTATTTACAAGAAGTAATACCATTTAGAGCCAATTTTACCTCTTTTATTAATAAAATGCTTTATCTCCTACTTTCCTTATTGCTATGAAAAATATATTGAGAGGGCTTGGCTCATCATTAATGAAACCTTCCAGTGGTTTCGGAAGATTTCACCACAGATGAGCCAATCCCTGTCAATATTTTTCATCGGAGTTATGACAGTAGGAAAGCGTTTTATTAAATAAAGGGAAAGAATATCTTCAAATAAAAGACACTTCGGCCAGTAAAAATCCAGATAGACAAAGCGTTAGAAATTTCTAACTAACACTTTGTTTAATTATAAGTACTGGAATCCCTTCAATAAAGTAAGATAACAATTCGAGAATCAAGGGACGAGTGTCTTTTATACGTTGATTTATTGTAAAACGCTCAAGCTTTCGGGCTGGCCGGCCCTTCTACAGGCCCGAAAGCTTGAGCGTTTTACAATAAATCAACGTATAAAAGACACTCGTCCCTTGATTCTTGAATTGTTATCTTACTTTGTTTAATGTTTTAATTTTTGTTCGCTTCTGACGAGGACAAAAGATTTTTGTCGAAACGTCAAGACAATAAAAAAGATTTACTGGTCGACGTATCTTTTATTTAAAGAAATATGAATGCCGGCCAGTCAGCCTCTATCTTTAAGATAAAGGGTAAGAAATCTCTCTAAGTGTTTTCATTTCCTATAAATAGATAACGCGATAATGCCTTATTTAGAAATATATACCTTCATTATCACCCTCAGTTAATAAAAGGAATTTAATATCTTCCAGATTTTCCCAGAAAGACCTCACTTCCCTGTTGATTTGTATAAGAGCGATGGTAAATAAACACCTATAGACAAACAACATGCGAAGAAATTAACTTACTGGCAAAAGAGGTAAAACTATCCTTTTTTTGCGCCTAGTTTTATGAAAGAAAGAAGCAATAATGATATAATTTTGGTTATTGTGATTGGAAATAGTGTTTATATATTAGAATTAACACTGTTTTGTTGGTACAGTAAATGTTATGATCATGTAAAAACGGATTGTAGTGGTCTCGAAGAAGCTGCCAAGGTCAAGGAAATTTACCATTCTTGTAGTCGATATTTTCCGCCATTTTTTTTTTCTATCTTGGATTGGTTGCGGCAAATTTGGCGCGAAGAACCTGTCGGCAATGTCGCAAGCGAATGACGCCAGCATTGGAGGAAATTTCGGAAGAGTAGCGGTAGATTCTGTATACCTTACATCTGTACCTTTCCGTCCCTTGTAGCTGCTCTATTGGGTGCAGGGTAGCGGTAGATTCTGTATACCTTACATCTGTACCCTTCCATCCCTTGTAGCTGCTCTATTGGGTGCAGGGTAGCGGTAGATTCTGTATACCTTACATCTGTACCCTTCCGTCCCTTGTAGCTGCTCTATTGGGTGCAGGGTAGCGGTAGATTCTGTATACCTTACATCTGTACCCTTCCGTCCCTTGTAGCTGCTCTATTGGGTGCAGGGTAGCGGAAGCTTATGTATACGTTATATCTGTACCCTTCCATCCCTTGTAGCTGCTCTATTGGGTGCAGGGTAGAGGTGGATTCTGTATACGTTACATCTGTACCCTTCCATCCCTTGTAGCTGCTCTATTGGGTGCAGGGTAGCGGTGGATTCTGTATACGTTACATCTGTACCCTTCCATCCCTTGTAGCTGCTCTATTGGGTGCAGGGTAGCGGTGGATTCTGTATACGTTACATCTGTACCCTTCCGTCCCTTGTAGCTGCTCTATTGGGTGCAGGGTAGCGGTAGATTCTGTATACCTTACATCTGTACCCTTCCATCCCTTGTAGCTGCTCTATTGGGTGCAGGGTAGCGGTGGATTCTGTATACCTTACATCTGTACCCTTCCATCCCTTGTAGCTGCTCTATTGGGTGCAGGGTAGCGGTGGATTCTGTATACCTTACATCTGTACCCTTCCATCCCTTGTAGCTGCTCTATTGGGTGCAGGGTAGCGGTAGATTCTGTTTACCTTACATCTGTACCCTTCCATCCCTTGTAGCTGCTCTATTGGGTGCAGGGTAGAGGTGGATTCTGTATACGTTACATCTGTACCCTTCCGTCCCTTGTAGCTGCTCTATTGGGTGCAGGGTAGCGGTAGATTCTGTATACCTTACATCTGTACCCTTCCGTCCCTTGTAGCTGCTCTATTGGGTGCAGGGTAGCGGTGGATTCTGTATACCTTACATCTGTACCCTTCCATCCCTTGTAGCTGCTCTATTGGGTGCAGGGTAGCGGTGGATTCTGTATACCTTACATCTGTACCCTTTCGTCCCTTGTAGCTGCTCTATTGGGTGCAGGGTAGCGGTGGATTCTGTATACCTTACATCTGTACCCTTCCGTCCCTTGTAGCTGCTCTATTGGGTGCAGGGTAGCGGTGGATTCTGTATACGTTACATCTGTACCCTTCCGTCCCTTGTAACTGCTCTATTGGGTGCAGGGTAGCGGTGGATTCTGTATACGTTACATCTGTACCCTTCCGTCCCTTGTAGCTGCTCTATTGGGTGCAGGGTAGCGGTGGATTCTGTATACCTTACATCTGTACCTTTCCATCCCTTGTAGCTGCTCTATTGGGTACAGGGTAGCGGTAGATTCTGTATACGTTACATCTGTACCCTTCCGTCCCTTGTAGCTGCTCTATTGGGTGCAGGGTAGCGGTGGATTCTGTATACGTTACATCTGTACCCTTCCGTCCCTTGTAGCTGCTCTATTGGGTGCAGGGTAGCGGTGGATTCTGTATACGTTACATCTGTACCCTTCCGTCCCTTGTAGCTGCTCTATTGGGTGCAGGGTAGCGGTGGATTCTGTATACGTTACATCTGTACCCTTCCGTCCCTTGTAGCTGCTCTATTGGGTGCAGGGTAGCGGTGGATTCTGTATTTGTGTATTTCTGTGAAAATTATATGTATGTTGCACGCCTTTTTGCGGAGCCATTAGTCTGATGAAACGTGACCGCGTGAAAGCTTGCTTCCCAATTTCTTAATAAAAGAAACTGCTGATATTTTTATATTTATTCAATTCAATTAGAATATTATTTGCGTCTATCTTTTTCAATTACAGATTATTAATTCCGAGAATGGATCCAGGATTCCATCGCCCTGTCAAAGCCAAGACTTTCCTCCAAGAAGACAATGCCGCTACGACGACAAAGTCACTCTTTACGACGCAAGAGAAAGGACTCGAAGCTACTAGGGAACAAGTACAAAAACTCCGAGGGAATGCTTGGCAAAAGCATGTCAGATCCATGTCAGTAGCAACAAGATTTTCATGCTGTGTGTCACAGCTCCCATAGGGAAGGAGAGATACATAGTGAAATATATATTATTTTATGAAGAGATTTTAATATTAATATTTTACTATTCATTGTCTCTCTATAGTATTTTATAAATTTTAATTTATTCTATTGACGTAAATAAATTGCTGTGTCATTCTGAAGTTTGTCCTTCCTAATTTTCTACGTGGCAATATTATGGTGATGCTTTTGTAATCTTCATGCCAGTTCATGGAGGTTGTACATAACTACCTTTCTCTGAAACTCTTTAGGTCAGCAAATTGTGAAACATATCAATACACACACAAAGCTTTATTAAGACCATCGGTCTTATACAGATTCACCACAGGAAGAAAGGAATCATAGATGGAGCTCCTGTACTCCAGGCAGCACAGCACCCAACAACAGCCTCCAGGGTCTTATACAGATTCACCACAGGAAGAAAGGAATCATAGATGGAGCTCCTGTACTCCAGGCAGCGCAGCACCCAACAACAGCCTCCAGGGTCTTATACAGATTCACCACAGGAAGAAAGGAATCATAGATGGAGTTCCTGTACTCCAGGCAGCGCAGCACCCAACAACAGCCTCCAGGGTCTTATACAGATTCACCACAGGAAGAAAGGAATCATAGATGGAGCTCCTGTACTCCAGGCAGCACAGCACCCAACAACAGCCTCCAGGGTCTTATACAGATTCACCACAGGAAGAAAGGAATCATAGATGGAGCTCCTGTACTCCAGGCAGCACAGCACCCAACAACAGCCTCCAGGGTCTTATACAGATTCACCACAGGAAGAAAGGAAGTATAGATGGAGCTCCTATACTCCAGGCAGCGCAGCACCCAACAACAGCCTACAGGTCCGACGCATGTCCAATGGCCACACGTTCCTTCGTGCATGAAAGCGATCAATACAGCCAAAGTGTTCGTACAAGTTTGTACAGTGAGATACCAATACAGAAGTTTGTAGGAATGACCTCGAGGCAGGGCCGTTACAGTCAGTAAGGACACCATCTTCAACCATAAAACAGGAAGCGACCTACCAAGCGACACAAATTCTCCAGTAAAGAGCCACGCGACTTCCTCCAACGGTGAAATTATGCACAGAACCGTGGTCCAGTGGTCTCTATGTCCGACACTTTCAACGGCGAGGGAAGTCCTCTTCGAATCATTTATCACTTCATTTTAACATTTTAAACTTAAATAATAACTCGGTTTATCCTCTATAAAATACAAAAGTACATTCTGGTGTACAATATTCCAATAAGATGCATTTATACATGTGATATTAGATAATAAAAAGGCATATATTGGATTGAACACAAAGTTTATTTGCCAATATTTCGGTTGGCGTTCAGCCAATATATGCCTTTTTATTATCTAATGATTTAAATATGGATTGCTACCTCCCTGTAAAGGTCAACACCTAATTGCAAAGCCAAAGTGTCCTTTAGAGAAAGGTGTCTTCTTATCGGAGAGTTGCTAAATAGTAAAAATGCTAATTTTGCAGATGAAAACTGTCCTTTGTAGAGAAGTGTCCTCTAGCGAGAGTGTTCTTCCACGGAGGTTCTACTACATATATATTAGTATACGCTCCAGGAACCTGAATTAACCAAATATATAAGTTTGTAATTGCTTTAGTTACAGGAACTCCATCTATGATTTCCCTTCTTCCTGTGGTGAATCTGTATAAGACCGGTTGTCTTAATAAAGCTTTGTGTGTGTGTGTATAATTGCTTTGGTCAACATAAATTGCCTTGTCATCCTCTATTTTGTCTTTTTTTTTCTCATTTCTCTACGTAACAATGACAATTGACAATTAAAACAACTTTTATTGACATCTTGTCAATATTTACACTCAAAGAGAGTTATAATAGTAAAATACGTAACAATATTGATAACACATTCATACATTTATTATTGTAAATAAATGAAAATTTCATGTGAACGTAATCAGGATATGTCTTTTTTTTTATTTTAATATCATCACCTGTGACCTTTTTAATTAACTTTCATTATTTTTTCACATATATAATAATTTTAATTCCAATATATTGCCACGTGAAAAATTAGGGAAGACCAACTTCGGAAATATGTTTATTTACGGGGCTTTTAACCAGAATGAATGATTTTTGAGCTCCAGAAGACCAACTTCGGGATGAACAACAACATCCGCCCCAAAATGTGGACAGGTTACACTTACATCGCCCGCTCAAGTCCATCTAGAGACTTTTCCGGGCTCATCTTAAGAAGGTTCAGTGGTGGGTCTGGTAAGGAGAGTAAGTCAAGAGGTAAGTTCTGGATATGTACAGGTTATAGATAGTAGAGTGAGCAGATAGTTAAGGAAAGGTTATACTATATACAGTTACGAGCGTCTTTCCTAATCCGTCATCCTTCTCTGTCACCGTTTGCTTTTATTGGTTGGCTATGGTCACGCCACCTTTGCCCCCCCCCCCTGCCGGCTGCGCGCGCCCGTTGGCTGCCGGCGGGCACGTGACTTCCCTGTGCGCGCGCATGGCTGGCGGTAGGCTATAGTTATTCTATATACAGTTACGAGCGTCTTTCCTACAGAAGCCAACAGTACATAGGCAGATAAAGCACATAGGCTATAGTTATTAACTAATATATGCATTTATTTAAGGCGCCAATTTATAATTGTAACAAATAGTATTTGAAACAAAACATTCAATCGGGTAAAACACGGACGTTGCCCGGGTCATTCGGCTAGTGAAAGTATAAATTGGAAGGGTACATTAGTGTAATGTACTTCTATCTATCTTAAACTCGACTATTTGGCTATTTGAGAATGGGTGTAATGTACTTCGGGATGACACAACAATTTATTTAAGACAAGAACAAACTATGAATGGTAAACAAAAGATAAGCCACGAGGGAAATTTACAGAGTAGCAAAATATAAACATAAACATTACCATTCTGTTAATAAAAATAATAAAATTAATAAATACTTTGTTACAATTATCTTATCCTAACCTTTCAGATTAACCAACATTCTATTCTTAGGAAACGACCGTGAAGCCCCAAAAATGGATATTTTAAGGAAAAAAAGAACAAATGACCTTGTGACGAGGCATTTATAAATTAGAGAAACACAGAAAGATGTTAATTGATATAATTGGACACCTCACCAGGAAATAAAAAATACAAAACTTTCCTTTTCACTTAGAGGAAATGTTTTCAAACGACTTTGTAGAATTTAAAAACAACTTTTGAGATTTAAAAAAAAACTAAAATTAAGGAAAACCTTTTTCCTGAGCGTTACAACTAAACATTGATGATGATGTATATGGGAAATATGCAAATAGGCAGAATTATCATTAATCGAAAAAAAGTCTGCCATCTTGATATTTATAATATACTAAAGTAACTTCATAAATAAATATGCACATATATTCGATTATTTTTATGGTGGTGTCTTGTCCATGGAGCAGATCAGATCGATCCATGCACCCTGATCACAATACCAGTCAACTGAGGTGGTGGTGGTGTCTTGTCTATGGAGCAGATCAGATCGGTCCATGCACCCTGATCACAATACCGGCCAACTGAGGTGGTGGTGGCGCCTTGTCCATGGAGCAGATCAGATCGGCACATGCACCCTGATCACAATACCGGCCAACTGAGGTGGTGGTTGTGTCTTGTCCATGGAGCAGATCAGATCGGTCAGAACACCCTGTTCACAATACGGGCCAACTGAGGTGGTGGTGGTGTCTTGTCCATGGACTAGATCAGATCGGTCTATGCACCCTGATCACAATACCGGCCAACTGAGGTGGTGGTGGTGTCTTGTCCATGGAGCAGATCAGATCGGTCAGAACACCCTGATCACAATACCGGCCAACTGAGGTGGTGGTGGTGTCTTGTCCATGGAGCAGATCAGATCGGTCTATGCACCCTGATCACAATACCGGCCAACTGAGGTGGTGGTGGTGTCTTGTCCATGGAGCAGATCAGATCGGTCCATGCACCTTGTTCACAATACGGGCCAACTGAGGTGGTGGTGGTGTCTTGTCCATGGACTAGATCAGATCGGTCTATGCACCCTGATCACAATACCGGCCAACTGAGGTGGTGGTTGTGTCTTGTCCATGGAGCAGATCAGATCGGTCAGAACACCCTGATCACAATACCGGCCAACTGAGGTGGTGGTGGTGTCTTGTCCATGGAGCAGATCAGATCGGTCCATGCACCCTGTTCACAATACGGGCCAACTGAGGTGGTGGTGGTGTCTTGTCCATGGACTAGATCAGATCGGTCTATGCACCCTGATCACAATACCGGCCAACTGAGGTGGTGGTGGTGTCTTGTCCATGGAGCAGATCAGATCGGTCTATGCACCCTGATCACAATACCGGCCAACAAAGGTGCTTTGTCCGTATGGATGTCCTCTTCTGGATTGATGTCTGCCATATAGAGGGCTGCAAGGATGACCGGGTATATATGGTCCGGAGTGAGTTGGGTGTTGTAACAGTTATTACAGTTCCTGTAGGATCTAGTCATGTCTGGGTTCATCTTCATTCCTTTAAAATGTTCTGTTCTGATTCTTGAAATTGTTGTCAATTATTTTGATACAATATATTATATAAATTTTCCTAAAAGTTCGTAAACACTTGCAAAAATTTAAATACCAATATTATTCGCCGTTATGTATAATGTCTTTATATTATGTATAAAGTAATTGTATTATGTATTATTATGGTTTCGCCATAATAATGTTATTCACCAAGTAATAAGAAAAACAACGTTTTAAGAAAAACACGAACTTTTGGAACAACCTTATATACATATAGGTTGTTGCTAACCTATTTTGCTTATCACCTTTAATCCCAAGCGAAACCGATAGCTTTCTTTTACACCACAATATATAGCTCATGGTATTTTGATAGTCACTCATGGTCAAAACTTAAGGAAGTGAAAAGTGTTTCAAATCACCCGTCTCTATTTATTTATTAATTTTTTTAAGGATACAGAGAGACAATTTTGTTCATACTTGGTTATCTCTTGTGTCTTCAATAAAGGTCACTGTAATATCTTTCAGAGTTATTGTCTGAATCCTGATATACATGCTAAAAGGTACAAATTTCCTAAGCTTTGTATATGAGTGCATCTTTCAGAGTTATTGTCTGAATCCCGATATACATGCTAAAAGGTACAAATTCCTTAAGTTTTATCCATGAGTGTATCTTTCAGAGTTATTGTCTGAATCCCGATATACATGCTAAAAGGTACAAATTCCTTAAGTTTTATCCATGAGTGTATCTTTCAGAGTTATTGTCTGAATCCCGATATACATGCTAAAAGGTACAAATTCCTTAAGTTTTATCCATGAAGGTAAATTGCATTTATTTTGTACCATTGTTTATATGTAGAACACACAAATACCAATGCTATTTTTACCGGGAATAATAACGAAAGATTCATAATGGAAGTTTCTTGTGTCTCACAGCCAATGATACGTTGTCTTGTTAGCGTGCAACAACTACGTAGTTAAGGCTGAGTCTCTGGTGTGGAACGTGGAGGTGTCTAGGAGAGAAAAACTTCAGCAGATTATCCCAGACGAACGTTCCGGACCGGAAACTGTGCAGCCGACTGGAAGAGGTAGCTCGATAATTCCGGGGGTTTGGTTCAGCTGAGTCGTATGGCATTCCGTCGGCTGGATCACTTTCTGTAGCTTTAATGTCTGTCTGTACTTTCATTGTCTGTACTTTCACTGTCTGCGTACTTTTACTGTCTGTACTTTTACTGTCTGTACTTTCACTGTCTGCGTACTTTTACTGTCTGTACTTTTACTGTCTGTACTTTCACTGTCTGCGTACTTTTACTGTCTGTACTTTTACTGTCTGTACTTTTACTGTCTGTACTTTTACTGTCTGTAATTTCACTGTCTGTACTTTTACTGTCTGTACTTTTACTGTCTGTACTTTCACTGTCTGTACTTTTACTGTCTGTACTTTTACTGTCTGTACTTTCACTGTCTGTACTTTTACTGTCTGTAATTTCACTGTCTGTACTTTTACTGTCTGTACTTTTACTGTCTGTACTTTTACTGTCTGTACTTTCACTGTCTGTACTTTTACTGTCTGTACTTTTACTGTCTGTACTTTCACTGTCTGTACTTTTACTGTCTGTACTTTCACTGTCTGCGTACTTTTACTGTCTGTACTTTTACTGTCTGTACTTTTACTGTCTGTAATTTCACTGTCTGTACTTTCATTGTCTGTACTTTCACTGTCTGCGTACTTTTACTGTCTGTACTTTCACTGTCTGCGTACTTTTACTGTCTGTACTTTTACTGTCTGTACTTTTACTGTCTGTACTTTCACTGTCTGTACTTTGACTGTCTGTACTTTTACTGTCTGTACTTTCACTGTCTGTACTTTCACTGTCTGTACTTTGACTGTCTGTACTTTCACTGTCTGTACTTTCACTGTCTGTACTTTCACTGTCTGTACTTTTACTGTCTGTACTTTCACTGTCTGTACTTTTACTGTCTGTACTTTCACTGTCTGTACTTTGACTGTCTGTACTTTTACTGTCTGTACTTTGACTGTCTGTACTTTCACTGTCTGTACTTTCACTGTCTGTACTTTCACTGTCTGTATCTTTACTGTCTGTACTTTCACTGTCTGTACTTTCACTGTCTGTATCTTTACTGTCTGTACTTTCACTGTCTGTACTTTCACTGTCTGTACTTTCACTGTCTGTATCTTTACTGTCTGTACTTTCACTGTCTGTACTTTCACTGTCTGTACTTTCACTGTCTGTATCTTTACTGTCTGTATTTTTACTTTCTGTATCTTCACTGTTTGTATCTTTACTGTCTTCATTCACGGTCTGTACATCCTCTACTCGAGGTCGGCGGAAGGCTGGTCTAAACCGTTGGTTGTCGACCGCTACGACCCGGGTTCGATTCCCGCATTGAGCACTTTTTTCTGATTAAAAAAAAATGCTCCAATGGCCCCCCGATTATTTCAAAAGTCCAACCCCACCAGCGAGTGCAAGTAATCAAACAGGGCTCTGGCACATTTGTAAGTGCAAAGTCTCACTGCTTTTCACATGTGTAGACGTGTGATGCATGTACAGTAAAAGCAGTCGCCTTCTTCTACCTACCATGATCATCATGGCCTGTACCATGTGTACTAGGGATAAGCAAAACCTTCACTACTTGTACCTTCACTGTCTATACCTTCACTGTTATATCTTTACTGTTTGCATCTTAATCTCTGATGTTCTATATCAAGGGTGGCCAATCAGCAGGTGGGTCAAGTTTCAGAATTACAAGGTTGTCCCAAAAGTTCATAAACACTTGCAAATTATAAATCATAATATGTTTACGAAATTTTGGGACAACCTTGTATTTCTTGATGCTCAAAACAATCCTATGGCTTACGATATTCAGACCTAACCTCGCAGCCTGAATGCAGCACTCTAGCATATTCAATGACTGTCCGTGAACTCTCCCTTCCCCAGAGGAGAGATTCCAGGGACGTACAAAAGCTAATTACTACAAGTTGCAATTAAGTCGACAAAGATATCGTCCCCCCACAGAGTTTATTAAATCTTCTCCCTTTCAACTCTCAGGATGATTGTCTCCAGCGTGCATTGTTCCAGCTTCTTCTTATTAACGTTACTGTCGGCCTTTGACCGTCCAACAGTGGGGTAACATTCAGGAATGAGGTGTCTTCATGAGTCTTCAATGTCACCGTCCTTTATTGCCGGCCTTTGACCGTCCAACAGTGGGGTAACATTCAGGAATAAGGTGTCTTCATGAGTCTTCAATGTCATCGTCCTTTATTGCCGGCCTTTGACCGTCCAACAGTGGGGTAACATTCAGGAATGAGGTGTCTTCATGAGTCTTCAATGTCACCGTCCTTTATTGCCGGCCTTTGACCGTCCAACAGTGGGGTAACATTCAGGAATAAGGTGTCTTCATGAGTCTTCAATGTCATCGTCCTTTATTGCCGGCCTTTGACCGTCCAACAGTGGGGTAACATTCAGGAATAAGGTGTCTTCATGAGTCTTCAATGTCATCGTCCTTTATTGCCGGCCTTCGACCGTCCAATAGTGGCCAGAGGGTAACATTCAGGAATGAGGTGTCTTCATGAGTCTTCAATGTCATCGTCCTTTATTGCCGGCCTTTGACCGTCCAACAGTGGGATAACATTCAGGAATGAGGTGTCTTCAGGAGTCTTCAATGTCATCGTCCTTTATTGCCGGCCTTTGACCGTCCAACAGTGGGGTAACATTCAGGAATGAGGTGGCTTCAGGAGTCTTCAATGTCATCGTCCTTTATTGCCGGCCTTTGACCGTCCAACAGTGAGGTAACATTCAGGAATGAGGTGTCTTCATGAGTCTTCAATGTCATCGTCCTTTATTGCCGGCCTTTGACCGTCCAACAGTGGGATAAAATTCAGGAATGTCTTCAGGAGTCTTCAATGTCATCGTCCTTTATTGCCGGCCTTTGACCGTCCAATATGGTTATTAAAACAACTTCTTATAGTCTGTACTGTGTTAGATAGTGTCTTTTCTTGTTAACAGATGGCGCGCACTAATAATTTCTTAAGTTTAAAGATTTATTGACTTCACACACACACACAACGACCTAATTATTTTTAAAGATTTTGAAGAAAAATTTATGAGGAAATTGTTGTAATGAAAGGAGTACAGGAGTACTGCTTCCAACCCCACAAGACTAAATAGGTAGGAGGGAATGAGGCAATTCATCCCTCAAGGGAAATAAAGGCAAAAAAATCGTTGAGTGACCCTGCAAACCCTGATATTAGGGGCTCATGGTTGAGTACTCTTGTCGCTTCAGGGCTTGAATTAACCACAAAAAGGGATAAAACAAATTATAGAGCAAACCAAAGATTGTATCCTGTATTGGCAAAATCGTAGGAAGGGTTCATTACTGATGAGTAATAAGTCAGGCCCTGACAATATTTGTCTCATCGCGATAGAGGCCGTAGTATATTGGTTTTAATTGAAAAGTTAAAACTTTTATTTTCTCAATGATCCAACAAAAATCTTCTGTCTTCGTCAGGAGAAATAAATAAAAATAAATAATTTATTTTTCCTGACGAAGATAAATATTTTTAATATGATGCACTAGCGCGTCATCTGTTATCAATAACAGCGGTAGATTAAACTGGCGAAACCGCTGGGAGGGTTCGCCACTGATGAGCCAGGCCCTCCCTTTAATTTTTCCATTGCATTAAGGGCAGTAGAAATTGTTTAATTTCAAAAATAATCTTACGCGTTTAAAATATAGTTTCGAATTTTGATAAATATATTTTTTTGAAAGGTTGAGAAAATAAAAAACTCTAACTGGGCGAAGTGTCTATTTTTCAAGAAATATGAATGCCGGCCAGGCAGCCTCTATCTTCAAGATAAAAAAAAAAGATGAGTTCATTCCGTTTGAGTTCTTCAATGAAGAATACAGAAAGAAAAAGAAAGAATGGTCCCAGTTCCAAGGAAAAGAATATCTACCATAGCTTTTTTCGAACTCTATCAATGATGAAGATGCACAGCAACAAGAATAGTTCCAAAGGAAAAGGACAAAAATATCTACTACACATATATATATGCGTTTATTCTGTTTGAATTATACCAATGAAGATCATAGTTTTGATTCAAATTAAAATAGGAGAAATCGCATATTGATAAATAATACCAAAGTTAAAAGCGAAGGAAAAAATAAACTGGTCGCTTTTACCTTTGACCATTTCCTAACGAAGACTATAGTAAGAGTAAGAATGGTTCCACTTCAGAAAAGAGGACAAGAATGGAAATTACGTCAAGCTGTGTATGGATCTGGGGCATGTGCAGCACAGGAGTCGGAAACAGGGAAGTTTAGGTGGTGTGCCTGGAATTATAATCAGAGGCCATGGTTTCTTCTTGAAACTTAGGAATATATCTACATTCATCGTGTCTACCGAGAATCTATCTCTAGATCAGATCCCATTACAATTCAGACAATCTCAACAGCAATGGTAGACCAATGTATAGACACTAGACTGACCATCCAATAGAAAGTTTGGTAGTAGGAAATTGGTTAAGATAATTTGGAAATATAGAGTACCATTTTAGTTCCATTACTCGTCTCCTTATTTCTTCATAGCTTTATCCATCAGTTCAATTCTAACTCCACCTTTGCCAGTCCCAAGCCCGGATAAAAAAGGAGGAGAGGAAGCAGTAACAAGCTCACTAAAGAACCTGGGTTCAGCTGGCCCGGCTGATAGTACCCTGTAAGGGCTCCTAATCCAGGGATACAGGATGAGCAGCGTTTGTACTCCATGTTAGGAGCGGCTGCACATGGCGTCTGTTTCTCATGTCAAAGGCGGCCATTTCTTTTGAGGCTTAGTCGGCCTGCCACTGAGTAGTGCTCCCAGTCTTCCCATTCATCCTATTGTAAACTTTTCTCTTTAAATTCAAATTACACATAGCCTACAGAACTTCGTTTAGTTACTTGTACTCATTAGTGAAATAATTGGTAGACATCTAACACTGTTATTTAAAGTTTATATGTTAATTTTGTAATTATTCTTATTTTTTAATTCATAGAAGCATTTTTCTGGCAGACATATTCAATTAAATTTTATTGCCCTCTATCGTTAAAATTTTACACAAATAAATTTTCTGGCAATGCGTTTCTTTTAAATCTCTACAGACCTTACTGCAATGATATGATTTAATGAATGAGAGGGCTTGGCTCATCAGTAATTTGGCGAAACCGCTGAGAGGGTTCACTACTGATGAGCCAAGCCCTCTCATTCATTAAATCATATCATTGCAGTAAGGTCTGTAGAGATTTAAAAGAAACGCATTGCCAGAAAATTTATTTGTGTAAAATTTTAGACATATTCAATTTTTTTTATTATCATCAGTTTTTATATTATTGTTTTTTTTTCTTAGTTATCAAATCATTTTATAATTGTAGTTTCTTTTTTTTTTGTTGTGTTCTTTTTAATCAATAAAATATATAGAACTAAGGTGTAATATTCAAATCAAGCATATGGAACTGTGGAGACCAAGAGATTTCCTTCCAGCCTGCTGGGATGACGGACCACACCGTCGGCAAACCTACAAGCGGGGCCATGAAATAGGAGATGACCACCGCGGCGCGGCAGATCGGCGGAATCCAACAGAACCCAATAGACATTCTAGGGTGTTGTCCTTTTGTCTTCCTCTATAAAATGTAGCTAATAAGTAATACTAATAAATACTAACTTCGAAATACTTTTCTGAGCCATCGCTGGACTAAAATATCGACACACCACAGAAACAACATCGATTCATTTTTAGAACAAAGCAAAATCATAAGCTTATACAACTCTCATTTTTCATGCAACTGCCATGTCTATATCTCCAAGAAAGTTACAATTGAGGAATATCCTCTACTTCCAATATTATAAAAAGACAGATCGGTGTGTTATTTTATCTCTGGAGAACATTTATAGGGCAGACGATTATCAGGCGGAGGTATCTGTTGGCAGGAAATGTTGGGCTGGCGTGTTGCATACGACTTCCGCTGTCTAGCCCTTGTTGTCGCAGCTCAGGTTGGACATTACATTCTGTCATTCAGGTCACCCAGACAAACATCCCATAATAGTACTTTATATAAAAGACAAATACAGTTAAACCTGTCTATAGCGCCCCCTCTAAATACCGCCTTCCTCTCTATAGCGCCCGATTTTAAATACGTAGTACGATGCGATTTACATTAAAAGTGACCTGTCTATAGCACCCTATTTTGGTGAGTTCCAAGAGGGGGCGCTATAGATAGGTTTAACTGTACGTAGTACGATGCGATTTACATTAAAAGTGACCTGTCTATAGCACCCTCTCTCTATAGCACCCTATTTTGGTGAGTCCCAAGAATGGGCGCTATAGACAGGTTTAACTGTACGTAGTACGATGCGATTTACATAAAAAGTGACCTGTCTATAGCATCCCCTCTCTGTAGCACCCTATTTTGGTGAGTCCCAAGAGGGGGCGCTATAGACAGGTTTAACTGTACGTAGTACGATGCGATTTACATTAAAAGTGACCTGTCTATAGCATCCCCTCTCTATAGCACCCTATTTTTGTGAGTCCCAAGAGAGGGCGCTATAGACAGGTTTAACTGTACGTAGTACGATGCGATTTACATTAAAAGTGACCTGTCTATAGCATCCCCTCTCTATAGCACCCTATTTTTGTGAGTCCCAAGAGAGGGCGCTATAGACAGGTTTAACTGTACGTAGTACAATGCGATTTACATTAAAAGTGACCTGTCTATAGCACCCCATCTCTATAGTACCCTATTTTGGTGAGTCCCAAGAGAGGGCGGTATAGACAGGTTTAACTATGCGTAGTACGATGCGATTTACATTAAAAGTAACCTGTCTATAGCACCCCCTCTCCATAGCACCCTATTTTGGTGAGTCCCAAGAGGGGGAGCTATAGACAGGTTTAACTGTACCTAGTACGATGTGATTTACATTAAAAGTGACCTGTCTATAGCACCCCCTCTCCATAGCACCCTATTTTTGTGAGTCCCAAGAGAGGGCGCTATAGACAGGTTTAACTGTACGTAGTACAATGCGATTTACATTAAAAGTGACCTGTCTATAGCACCCCATCTCTATAGTACCCTATTTTGGTGAGTCCCAAGAGAGGGCGGTATAGACAGGTTTAACTATGCGTAGTACGATGCGATTTACATTAAAAGTAACCTGTCTATAGCACCCCCTCTCCATAGCACCCTATTTTGGTGAGTCCCAAGAGGGGGAGCTATAGACAGGTTTAACTGTACCTAGTACGATGTGATTTACATTAAAAGTGACCTGTCTATAGCACCCCCTCTCCATAGCACCCTATTTTGGTGAGTCCCAAGAGGGGGCGCTATAGACAGGTTTAACTGTACGTAGTACGATGTGATTTACATTAAAAGTGACCTGTCTATAGCACCCCCTCTCCATAGCACCCTATTTTGGTGAGTCCCAAGAGAGGGAGCTATAGACAGGTTTAACAATATATTGGGAAAACGGCAAGCCGTCAACAACTTTCAGTTGCACGATAAGAAGATGCCTTTTTATTTTCTTAATATATAATTTATTATCCAGGTCTCTCCTTGAGGTCGTCTCTTAGCAGAGATTTTACCGTTTTGACCATGTTATGTGAAGTCTTTCAATTCATAATTTTTCAAGTACTTTAAATATATACGTAACTCCGCCTTTGTCAGTCCCAAGCCCGGATGAAAAAGGAGGAGGGGGAGCAGTAACAAGCTCACTAAAAAACCTGGACTCAGCTGGCCCGGCTGATAGTACCCTGTAAGGGCTCCTAATCCAGGGATACAGGATGAGTTTGTACTCCATGTTAGGAGCGGCTGCACATGGCGTCTGTTCCTCATGTCAGAGGCGGCCATTTCTTTTGGAGCTAAGTTGGTCTGCGACTGAGTAGTGCTCCCAGTCTTAATGACAAAGGCAGATGCATTCTACTTCACCCAGTCATGATGGTTGTCAAACAGACACCATCAAGGGTCACAATATAATACCCTAATATGATTGAGTGGAGATAAAAAAGAAGAGAAATATAAACGTACATTATGTAAATACGTTACGTATGTATGATGACATCGCTCATTTCAAAACTACGATCTTATTTTTGTACACTCATAGACAAAACTTAAGGAAGTTGTACCTTTTATCATGTATATTTTTTCATTTCTATTATTATATTTTATTTTATATATTCTTAAGGAGAACGTTCGAATTAACATATAGGGTAATTCTACCATTATATAAGCAGATAAGGAATGATTTATGCTTGGAATACGAAACTTTCTTAAGTGTTTTGTCTATGAGTGTGGTCATTGCTGTGGTCTCCATTGCCTTGGAATGTGAGAACCATGTGAAATACACCAAGAGACCTACATTGCGTGAGGTATAATTTCCATAACTTTGTGATGACATGTGAATTAGACTAAGAATCCGTATACAACACCATAGGTTAGGTACTGTGAACTCTTGTAAAATATTCTCTTTGTTGTGTGATCCCCCTTTCTCATCTCTTGTACCATTGTTGCATATTGTTTGTTTACCTATTGTTGTATATTTACATATTGTTTGTTATACTTTTGTTGGTCTCTCTTGTCAATCACTATTTATACTTTGTTACCATGGTTACCTATTGTTGCATATTTACTTATTGTTTGTTATACATTGTTTTTACATTGTTATACTTTGTTGGTCTCTCTTGTCAATCACTATTTATACTTTGTTACCATGGTTACCTATTGTTGCATATTTACTTATTGTTTGTTATACATTGTTTTTACATTGTTATACTTTGTTGGTCTCTCTTGTCAATCACTATTTATACTTTGTTACCATGGTTACCTATTGTTGCATATTTACTTATTGTTTGTTATTAATTGTTTTTACATTGTTATACTTTGTTGGTCTCTCTTGTCAATCACTATTTATACTTTGTTACCATGGTTACCTATTGTTGCATATTTACTTATTGTTTGTTATACATTGTTTTTACATTGTTATACTTTGTTGGTCTTTCTTGTCAATCACTATTTATACTTTGTTACCATGGTTACCCATTGTGGAATATTTACTTATTGTTTGTTATACATTGTTTTTACATTGTTATACTTTGTTGGTCTCTCTTGTCAATCACTATTTATACTTTGTTACCATTGTTACCCATTGTTGTATATTTACTTATTGTTTGTTATACATTGTTTTTACGTTGTTATACTTTGTTGGTCTTTCTTGTCAATCACTATCTATACTTTGTTACCATGGGTACCCATTGTTGTATGTTTACTTATTGTTTGTTTTACATTGTTTTCACATTGTTATACTTTGTTGGGGGGTCTCTCTTGTCAATCAGACTATTTATACTTTGTTACCATGGTTACCCATTGTTTTATCCCTATTGTTATATATTATTTAGACATTGTGTTGTACTTTGTTGGTCTCTCTTGTCAATCAGACTATTTATACTTTGTTACCATGGTTACCAATTGTTTTCCCCCTATTGTTATATATTATTTAGACATTGTGTTATACTTTGTTGGTCTTTCTTGTCAAAGACAACTATTTATTAAGAAGGAGAGTGAATCGTTATCCCTCTTGAAACAACACCAAATTGTAAGACAATCAGAAAATTTGATCAAGAAACCGATTATAAAAACAGTTTTATTTTTAAATGAAATTGTGAATTATATATACAGTAGAACGTCACTTTAGCGAACACACCGCTAGCAGACACCTCTCCACAAAGAACAGTTTTCTTTCGCAAAATTACCCTTTTTACTATTTAGCAACTCTCCGGTAAGAGGACACTTCTCTCTAAAGGACACTTTGCCTCTGCAATTAGGTGTTGTCCTTTACAGGGAGGTTCTACTGTATTTTGATATTTGTTTTTAATGGCTTATATGGCTTATTTTGGATTGTAATAAGATTATTTATTAATCCAATATTTCGATAGACCAAACCACCAACATTTGTTCAAAATTTATATATTAGATGGTTTATCGCCCAATAAGCTTGCAAGACATCCATGGCTCACCTGAAGCACGCGACCTGCTGTGTGCTTCATAACAAAATACCTCGTAAAAGATGGACGATTGGTCTATCGAAATATCGGATTAATAAATAATCTTATTACAATCCAAAATAAGCCTTATTTTAAAATAAATATATTGTGGATTTCTCTATATGCAGAATATATATTATTTTGTATTAAATATATATCTCAGCATATAATGAAAAATCTATTAAGTTTGACTTCCTTATTCTGAAATGGTAAATTTTAGCGAGGCGTAAGAATAGTTTGATGTGAATACAAACAACACATAGGTGTAATTACATTTCGAGTTATTTATTCTTGAAAAAATGAGACCATCACGTATGTGATAAGGGCTGATGAAATTCTGCTCTAGTAAAAAAATATTAAAACAAAGTATTTATTATTTTATTAGCAGAGTATTATTTTTTATGTTTATATTTTGCTATACTCTGTACACTTCCCTCTTTTGCTTATCTTTTGTTTATCACTCATAGTTTGTTCTTGCCTGAAATAAATTGTTGTCTCATCCCGAAGTTGGTTTTCCCTAATTTTCTACGTGGCAATATTCCTCAGTCCCCCACGTCTCCAAGAACCCAGTTGTCCTCCCCAGTCCAATCCAGTGCTATCGATAAAAAAAAAAAAATCATCATAAAAACCACCGTTAACCTCCAGTTCTTATTACCTTGAAGATATCATGTCCTAGTGGGTCATCAACAACAAAATGTCGCGTGATGCATTTTAATTTTATTATCTTTTTTCAGGGATGGCATTTTTCCTTAAAGTCATTGCAGGCATCTATTTTTTTTTTGTAGCTTGATGTCCCTTCTTTACTGTCCTACTGTAGTAGGCGTACCAGGCATACAGACTTCAGTCTAGATAGCCCACTATCCTACTGTAGCAGGAGTGCAGATTTCGTCTAGGTTGGACAGCCAAACCATCCGTCGGAGTCCCATTGTAAGTTGACGTACAGACTTCGGTCTAGATAGCCCACTATCCAATGGTGTAAAATGTACAGATTTCGTCTAGGTTGGACAGCCAAACCATCCGTCGGGGTCCCACAGTAAGTTGACGTACAGACTTCGGTCTAGATAGCCCACTATCCAATGGTGTAACATGTACAGATTTAATCTAGGTTAAACAGCCAAACCATCCGTCGGGGTCCCACAGTAAGTTGACGTACAGACTTCAGTCTAGATAGCTCACTATCCAATGGTGTAACATGTACAGACTTCATCTAGGTTAGACAGCCAAACCATCCCTCGGTGTTCCGTTGTAAGTTGACGTACAGACTTCAGTCTAGATAGCTCACTATCCAATGGTGTAACATGTACAGACTTCATCTAGGTTAGACAGCCAAACCATCCGTCGGTGTCCCACAGTAAGTTGACGTACAGACTTCAGTCTAGATAGCCCACTATCCAATGGTGTAACATGTACAGATTTCGTCTAGGTTAGACAGCCAAACCATCCCTCGGTGTTCCGTTGTAAGTTGACGTACAGACTTCAGTCTAGATAGCCCACTATCCAATGGTGTAACATGTACAGATTTCATCTAGGTTAGACAGCCAAACCATCCGTCGGTGTTCCGTTGTAAGTTGACGTACAGACTTCGGTCTAGATAGCCCACTATCCAATGGTGTAACATGTGCAGATTTCGTCTAGGTTGGACAGCCAAACCATCCGTCGGTGTCCCACAGTAAGTTGACGTACAGACTTCGGTCTAGATAGAAAACCTTCCATCGGTTCTCCACAGTAGGAACCGAGTAGCCTTCCTCTGTGCTCGACAATTTCAACATTGAAAGATTTCCAAGAGAGAAACTTCATGGTGATAATATTGCATATAGCGGTGGACATGAATATAGTGTCACCACAATTTGTCAGTCAAGAACTCTTTGTGACCGTAATTGGGGGGAATCTGCCTCCACAATGATCGAAGCTGCTGTAGATAGACCCGTATGGAATTACCTGCGGCTTTGCGGTAGACATGGGTCAGTAGAGAATATACCGTGGCTGACAGTGTTCTCTAAGTCCTAAAGCTAGTAGAAAAAATGCCGTGGCTGACACCACCCACTAAGTCCTGCATCCAGTAGATACCAACCAGTAGAACATTCTAAGTCCCAGTAGATACCAACCAGTAGAACACATTCTAAGTCCCAGTCAGTAGAACACATGCCGTGGCTGACAGCATCCTCTTAGTTACAGTAGATACGAGCCAGTCGAACACATCCCAAGTCTCAGTCAGTAGAAGACATGCTGTGCCTGGCACCACCCTCTTAGTTACAGTAGATACGAGCCAGTCGAACACATCCCAAGTCTCAGTCAGTAGAAGACATGCTGTGCCTGGCACCACCCTCTTAGTTACAGTAGATACGAGCCAGTCGAACACATCCCAAGTCTCAGTCAGTAGAAGACATGCTGTGCCTGGCACCACCCTCTTAGTTACAGTAGATACGAGCCAGTCGAACACATCCCAAGTCTCAGTCAGTAGAAGACATGCTGTGCCTGGCACCACCCTCTTAGTTACAGTAGATACGAGCCAGTCGAACACATCCCAAGTCTCAGTCAGTAGAAGACATGCTGTGCCTGGCACCACCCTCTTAGTTACAGTAGATACGAGCCAGTCGAACACATCCCAAGTCTCAGTCAGTAGAAGACATGCTGTGCCTGGCACCACCCTCTTAGTTACAGTAGATACGAGCCAGTCGAACACATCCCAAGTCTCAGTCAGTAGAAGACATGCTGTGCCTGGCACCACCCTCTTAGTTACAGTAGATACGAGCCAGTAGAACACATGCCGTGGCTGACAGCATCCTCTTAGCTACAGTAGATACGAGCCAGTAGAACACATACCAAGTCTCAGTCAGTAGAAGACATGCTGTGCCTGGCACCACCCTCTTAGTTACAGTAGATACGAGCCAGTAGAACACATCCCAAGTCCCAGTCAGTAGAACACACGCCGTACCTGACACCATCCTCTTAGCTACAGTAGATACGAGCCAGTAGAACACATACCAAGTCCCAGTCAGTAGAACACACGCCGTACCTGACACCATCCTCTTAGTTACAGTAGATACGAGCCAGTAGAACACATACCAAGTCCCAGTCAGTAGAACACACGCCGTACCTGACACCATCCTCTTAGCTACAGTAGATACCAGCCAGTAGGAGTCTCCAGATCATCAGTTCCAAACAGGTCGTTGTAGGAGGAAGACAATCCCTAAAGGAAATACTGCAGCAGCCGCCACAAGACACTTATGTAATTATCTGAGGGAGGAAAGAAAAAGTTTAATTCTCTCCCGCCACCAGTCATCTTCCAATTAGGTAATATGGAGGGATCAGGCCGGTAATGATGGTCGCCTGTTCTGTTTATATCCAGGTTCACAGAAATCAGGAAAAATTTACCAAATAGATGTTTTACTTAAATCTTGCCCAGAAGTCCTTCTCTACATGGCCGGCGGGAGAAGCAGCACAAGTAATGGACTGCCCTGTAGTACGGTGTCGTGAGCCGCTACAGTAACCGTGAACAGGGAACTATGAAATATGGCTGACTAACGGGGCAATGGCACCCCTTCCTTTCTATGGATGGACAAGACACCACCACTTCTCTTAAATGTAGAGGAGGGTCTTTAGGTAATGGACTTTTTGAATATATATCTCATTATCCGAATGACGTTATTTTGATCAAGTTTGAATGTCTTAAGACAACGATAATTTTCCTTTTCGCTAAAAAAGAAACACAAGTCAGGGAGAAGATATTCTTTAGATAATATGACGCTCGTACAAGATTCGGGCAAGAAGCCCTTTCTTAAGAAACACAAGTTGGGGAATAGAGATTTTTTTTTAATATAAAACAACGATCTACAAGATTTCGGGCAAGCCTAAGTACTCGTAGAAGGGCGTCTTTCCCGAAAGCTTATACAATCGTACAAGATTTCGGGCAAGCCTAAGTACTCGTAGAAGGGCGTCTTTCCCGAAAGCTTATACAATCGTACAAGATTTCGGGCAAGCCTAAGTACTCGTAGAAGGGCGTCTTTCCCGAAAGCTTATACAATCGTACAAGATTTCGGGCAAGCCTAAGTACTCGTAGAAGGGCGTCTTTCCCGAAAGCTTATACGATCGTCGTTTTATATAAAGAAGCTTTTCTCGCCGACTTGTGTTTAAATATCTTGTCTGTAACATTTAGACAGCGGGTCTACTTAAGATGGTGTTGTATTCAACATTTTGATTCAACTAAGGCTGTTTTTCTCCTGATGCTTTATCTTTGTTTCTCGCTATCATCCATATGGTTTGTTGGTTCTCATGGCTTTCAACTCACAGATACACTGTAGAAACATTTTGAGAACGTCAACCCACTCATTTACTGCAGGGACCCCACCTGTCGCCTCTGCAGAGCAATGCTCTTGACGGCCTAATCGACAACATCTTAGACCTGAGGTCCGGAGGCACGAGCAATATATATAAAATTTTAAGGCAGGTAAAGACGGAGCTGAGGACTGCAGTGCCTCCTACACCCCCACTGCCTGCGCCTCAGCCTGCTGAGCCGGCGCCGCCCGCTCCCCAGGAGTCAACTCCAACCACGACTACACCTCCGCTTCCACCACCTGACCCGATGGAGGACGACGACGATCTGATGCCGGTGTTAGATGCAATTTTCAATGAAATGATCATTGAGCCCGGCTTTGAGCCCTTGCTGGAGTCAGGAATTAGCCTGGATGCCGTGATGCTTGCGGTCTTATGCCGCGAAGAGAGATTGGATCTACTCACGGGTCTCTCGCCCGGGCAGGGGAGTACCCTCGCGGGCTTCCTTGACGCTGCTTCCGAGCGAACTCGGAAAAACCATCCCACCATTCGCAGGGGAATTCACAAGCTAAGGATAGCCTTGCACTCCTCATAGGCCCCCCTCGGTGAGGGCTCCGCCCAATGTACATAGTTTGCCCTATTAACTCCTCGTGAGTAATTGTTGACCAGCGGTCAATAAAGTTATTTAATTGTCAAAAAAAATTGTCACTCATTTACTGCAATATTAATACAAGATATCACGTCTACATACCCTTGCATACCATTGCATATCAAAAATGAGCTAATAATTTCTCTCTCGACAATGTCATACAACATATATATAGTGTAAAAATGTATAATCGAAACAAAAACACATTTATTATTCATTTATAGAGATTAATATATAGAGAGAAAGAGGTATAATGATGTATATAATGAAAAAAAAAAAAAAGAATCGGTGAACGAGTAGGTAACACCCTCGATTCCCGACAGCCATGAACCGGGATTGAATCCCGCGTTAACATTTTGTTTAATATGTGAATAACCTTCATATATTATTCATTTTGAAAATAGAGCAATCCATAAATAAATCTTTAATTTAAAAGGCACGTATTATTCATTGTTACAATTATCATAAACTAGGTTGCTCTTTTTGAGCGGTACCTAATAAAGTGATTTTGGAACAAGAAATATATATAATGTTCAAGAGGGGTAAAAAATCTGCTACGACCTTGTCCTCTGCTTACATAGAAACAGTAAACGGTGAGTGGGTCATCTTCTGAAACCATCGGATTCTGCAATCAGTTTATAGCCGCCGTAAATATTGAGTTTCCAGGTCCCACTGTCGACTAGAGCTCTGGCGACATGTTGTGATGTATGGGCACAGCTGCTGAGTTTTCATGATATAAATTTGAATTCCACACAAGAGGTATAAACTCAAGTTAAAAAAATTAATTCACATTAGGATTATTTTACATTTTAAAAATGCGTGTTACTCTATTAGGAAAAACAAACATATTAAATATACCTAACAATTACACACATTTTTTGGGCCATTTATTATTATTATTATTTATTTATTGTTACAAAAAGCAAGAAGTCCAAAGGACTATTGTGCTGTGCTAGTATTATTTACATATATATGATTAATTATTTCTAATCCAAAGTAACAATATCATGATCTAAATCTCTACATAACATGTGTTCTTTATATCTCATATTTCATTTGTTGAAGGAACACAGGACATAATTTATCATTAGAACGATGAAATATTGGATAAATAAAAACTTTTTATATCCAAAAAAAGCCTTATTTTAAATATTTATATTATAGATTGCTCTATATTCAGAATTATATACATGTGAAAAATAGAACAAAAGTGAATTTAAACTTGGATTTAGGTAGATAAATTAAGAAAAAAAGACATTTCCTGTTCGTACAACAAAAAGTTGCTGATGGCTTGCGCCATCTATCGGAATAAATATTTTTAATAGTTGATTTTCAAGTATTTCAGAATTGGCCAAATATCGTTTCTTGATTAATCAAGAAATCAAACTTACAACGTACGTGTTTCGGCCTTCCAGCCTAAATACCTGTTTCATGGTATTTCAAGATGCCCCAAAGACCAGCTTTTTATTTTTTGGTCGTTGAGGTACAGCTTGCACTACTCTGACGATGGCCAACAGCCCGAAACGCGTACATGGTTAGCTTTTCTTGATTAATCAAGAAACGGTATTTAGCCAATTCTGGAATAATTAATAATCAACAATTATTTGATATTTATTCCGATAGATGGCGCAAGCCATCAGCAACTTTTAGAATCAGGAAATGCCTTTTTTCTTAATTACATACTTGTTTAATTTATATCTGTTTAGTTTTGTAGTCTAGCTTATAGTAGGTTCTGGTAATTTGTGGGTTCAATTACGCACATGAAGCAATTTTTTGATCATTTTTTCCCAAACTGTCGCTTTATGTGTTCACCGTTTCGTGTCAAATTTATGTAAAGTCGTTTATAAAAGTTTACGTTTCCCACAGATGGCAATTTGAAGATTCCATATTTTCCTGGAGTTGTGCAAATTACATCAGGAAGACAATGCCTGACCTTGGAGGCTTGTGACTCAGTGCTTCAAGATCTTCCTCGCGACCTCGAGGTTGTCTTGAAGTGTGGTATACTACGTGACTTATGTCAACTGAACACAGAGAACTTGAGTATTACGTCTGATTTATGTCTGCGTTTATCATAGAACTACTTTGATTAACATCAATATTATCTTTCTTTAACCTTTAATCTCTTTTAGGCATAATATATATTCCTGCCCAGAAGTCCTCCTCTACGTGGTGGCTGGGAGAAGCAGCACAAGTAAGGGACCGCCCTGTAGTACGGTGTCGTGAGCCCCGAGCTGCTACGGTAACCGTGAACAGGGAACTCTGAAATGTGGCTGGCTAACGGGGCAATGGCATCTCCCCCCTCTCTTTCCATGGAGGGACATGACACCCCCACATAAATATATAATGTATTAGGACAGAGATCAAAGAACTCGAGTATTAAATATAATTTAACAGAGCTGCCTTACTAATATCAATGAACACCACATACACAATTTTATGATTCTTTAACAAATCTATATTTTAGACATAATATAAAATATCATGATGCATTATGGCAGAGTAAAGGACTCGAGTATTAAATCTGATTTATGTCTGTATTTACCACAGAACTGCTTTGACTAACACCATTGAACATCAATCTTATAATTCTTTAACAAATCTATTTTAGACATATTATAAAACATCATTATTGCATTAGAACAGAGCAAAGGACTCGAGCATCAAATCTGAGGTGATGTCTGTATATACCACAGAATTTCTTTGACGTACTTCAATGAACAACACAATCTTATGATTCTTTAATATATAAATATCTCTTTTAGGCATAATATAAAACATCCTTAGAGAGGACAGAGAAAGGACTCAGGTATTGGGTATGATATGTCTGTATTTATCACAGAACTGCTTTGACTAAACACCAATGAACATCAATATTAGGATTCTTTAACATAAAAATCTCTTTTAAGCATAATATAAAACATCATGATATATTAAGTCAGAGAACTAAGAACTCGAGTACTGAATCTATGTCTGCGTGTATAACAGAATTGCTTTGACTAAACATTAATACAACATCACATACACAATCCTATGATTCTTTAACATAAAATCTCTTTTTGACATATTATAAAATATCATGATGCATTATGACAGAGTAAAGAACTCGAGTATTAGATCTGATGTATGTCTGTATTCATCACAGAACTGCTTTGACTAACACCAATGAACATCAATCTTATGATTCTGAGCAAATAGATCTTTTTTAGGCATAATATAAAACATATGATGCAATAGGATAGAGCAAAGAAGTAGTGAGTAGAGAACATCAATGTATGAGTCAATACAGTCAATGATGTGGTTTGGGGTTGCAGGTTGACACTAGGTACATAGTGGGAAAACCTTGCAACCATTCTGGAAAGTCACTCCTCTCCTAACTCGGCCTTTGCCGGTCCCAAGCCCTGATGAAAAAGGAGGAGGGGAAGCAGTAACAAGCTCGGTAAAAAAACCTGGGTTCAGCTGGCCCGGCTGATAGTACCCTGTAAAGTCTCCCGATCCAGGGATACAGGATGAGCAGCGTTTGTACTCCATGTTAGGAGCGGCTGCACATGGTGTCTGTTCCTCATGTCAGAGGCGGCCATTTCTTTTGGAGCTAAGTCGGCCTGCCACTGAGTAGTGCTCCTAGTCTTAATGACAAAGGCAGACGCCTTCTACTTCATCCAGTCATAATGGTTGTTAAACATACACCATCAAGGGTCACAACTTGATACCCTAATATGATTGAGTGGAGATAAGAAAGAAGAAGACTCCTCTCCTGAGTTAGGTTAGCTGTCTGTAAATTGGGAGCTAAGGTATATATTAAAAGAGAAAAAAATAATAAAAGAGGTCAGGCAGCTAAAATGAGTGGAAATACCATATCCTGAACCGCTCAATGCACTTTTTAGATGGTAAAGCGCCATATTTCGGAAAAAAAATTAACTAAATGTTGATTTTACTGTTACCCAAATATCTGTTTTACTTATTTAAATTTGTCATTGTTACATTGAAGATCGAGGGGACAAAGTCTGACTGTCAACTCTATGTGGTGCTTATTGGATAGTCAACTAACGACAGCAGCTCTTTTTACCTATCATGGAGACTTATGGCCATTGTAGATCTTACATGGTTCAATGGTAGATCGCCATGAAAGATCAGTGACTTGATCAAGATCTAGGGCATTCATGCAACGTCTATCGTGGCAATTCAGCAAAACTTTCACCATCGGCCACTTAGCGTCATTTATGATCATAATGGCATGCTACTCCATCATTCATATGGTGATGCTCAGTGAATTTAATCAATTTGGACCATGCTGAATGGAGCCATTCTTCATCCATAATTGACTTGGAATTGTCTTCCTGACGTCAGTTTACTTAGGCATCCATCCATCTTCGGCCGTTGAGACTTTCGTCAGCTTCAGAAGTCTTCAAGAACAAAATGGTTGGATGATCGAAGACTTCTTGAAGCAATTTCCTTCTATTCAATAAGCTGACATGTCGCAATTATGGACAAGAGCCATCATCTTCAGTCAAAACTGAATTGAATATTACGGTGAAGACATCAAGCTTCTGGGGATAAGAGTTTCTTTCAAAAATATATTTGACTTTCTCTTACTTTCTGACCTGAAAGACCTTCAATAGAAGAATACGATAAAATAATTCCCATCCCTGGACACTTTTTTTTCCGTTTATCATTACTCTTCACAATTCATCCTTTCATACTTCATCCCTAAGGTTAGAAATAATCGTTATTTCTCCTTAAAATTAATTTTGATTTTTCGTTCAAAAGAAACACATGCGGGGTATTTTCAAATGTCGTTTTACAATCATAGGCCGCTTTATATTGTATTATAAAATGATATATAGTAGAACCTCCCTGTAAAGGACATCTAATTGCAGAGCCAAAGTGTCCTTTAGAGAGATGTGTCTTCTTACCGGAGAGTTGCTAAATAATAAAAATGAAAATTCACAAATGAAAACTGTCCTTTATAGAAAGGCGTCCTCTAGCTTGAGTGTCCTCTAATGGAGGTTCAACTGTATATAAATATATTTTTATTTAATTTATAGAAAAATTGGTCCATTTGACATAATCGGACACCATATCCCATGTTGGGAGTACATTTTATCAGCTTAATTTGATGAAAAACCAAAATATTTATTATATATTTTATGATGCCTTCAATAAATAGTACTTCCAGAAACTTCAGTAATAACAGATTCTATAGGATTGGTATAACTATTGTTATAATGTGTTAAAGATACTATAGGTGACAACTACTCATTGTCTGACTAAAAAGAATTTATTTTTACAGCGAGCAGACTTTACATATTGGAAGGTTGCCATGAATTTGCATAGCGTTAAAAAGATTAAACAAATTTTAAATATGAATTAAAATTACAATTATTTTATTTCCAAAGCGCTATATCCCGCAAGGGATACTTGCGTCAAACAAGGAGAAAAGTTTATTTACATAAGTTATTTACATTAATCAACGCATGAAAACATTAGAGATCCAGATTTTGTAGAAAGTTTAGAATGTATATAAATAGTTAATCATATCAAACAGACAAAATGCATAGTATATGATAATTTACCATATATCACAACTATGGGATCCATTTGACTCTTATCCATAGGATCCTCAGCAAACTTCTGAATCATAAAGGTACATATACTCATAACTCAAGACCTCTTTGGTTTAAATACATAGATAACTTTATGGCTAGCTCTTAAACAACCAAATAAATAAATTTTATATCCCCATAAACAAAATGCTTTTCAAAAGTAAGACATGACTTTACTAAAAGACTTTTAAAAAGGTTTTCAAAGTGTGCCGTCGAGGTGAAGTAAACAAGTTAATGCATAGTCCCTCAGAGAGGATTATGAATGAAGAGTCTCATTAAGATCTTTAATTATAATTAATCTTAATTAAGGAGGAGAGAGGTGATGTAAGACGCTTGTTGCCTGTGGTCTGGCATACGTCGAGTGACGTCAGCATCGTTGATATAAGTTTTGTGTTTAAGACTCATGGACAAAACTTAAGGAAGTTGTGCCTATTAGCATGTATATCGGGATTCAGACAATAACTCTGAAAGATATTACAGTGACCTTTATTGAAGACACACACATGGACAAAACTTAAGGAAGTTGTACTTATTAGCATGTATATTGGGATTCAGACAATAACTCTGAAAGATATTACAGTGACCTTTATTGAAGACACACACATGGACAAAACTTAAGGAAGTTGTACCTATTAGCATGTATATTGGGATTCAGACAATAACTCTGAAAGATATTACAGTGATCTTTATTGAAGACACACTCATAGACAAAACTTAAGGAAGTTGTACCTATTAGCATGTATATCGGGATTCAGACAATAACTTTGAAAGATATTACAGTGATCTTTATTGAAGACACACTCATAGACAAAACTTAAGGACGTTGTACCTATTAGTATGTATATTGGGATTCAGACAATAACTCTGAAAGATATTACAGTGACCTTTATTGAAGACACACTCATAGACAAAACTTAAGGAAGTTGTACCTATTAGCATGTATATTGGGATTCAGACAATAACTCTGAAAGATATTACAGTGCCCTTTATTGAAGACACACGAGATAATCAAGTGTGAACATAATTGATTCTAGTTACAATTCCTTAAGTTTTGTCCATGAGTGTATTTTGTTGTTTAATTCGTTTATTTGTCTATAGGTTCTATAATTGCATATATTGTTCTTTTTTTTTTTTGAGTCCATCAATGTTTACTACCCTCTACCATAGTTTATGAGAATCTGTATATATATATAAAGGAGAACATAAGAATACCTATAACCTATGTATATTATAACAAAATAATTATAGCTCTCTATTTACATATTTCCCATATAACTACGTTTATTTTAATTTCTTTCTCCCTATTTTTCCCCCAATCATTCTTACAGGAGAATATGTATTAACGATTAAAAGTCTTAACAAAGATATTGATTGATTGAACATTATATTTACCAATGATAATTATGCACCTCACTTCAAAAGAAGTCCACAAGGGATTAGAAATTTTACCATTCTGTGAATGAGAGAATAACTGGCTTTCCCCACCACTATTAGATTTTTCATAGTGACCCAGCCTTTCAACTTTATATTTACCAATGATAATCATTTACTACACCTATTCCAGAAACCCTCCAAGCATGTTCAGCCAAAGAAGTCTACATGAAAATGTAAGTGTTACCATTCTGTGAATGAGAGAATCACTGACTTTCCCCACCAATATGAAATTTCCCATAGTTCCATCCTCTCAACATTATATAAATCAATGATAATCATTTCCCTTACCTATTCCAGAAACCCTCCATGCATGTTCAGCCAAAGAAGTCCTCAGGGAATGTTTGACCATTCTGGATGAGAGAATCACTGGCTTTTCCCCACCAATATGAGATTTTCCTTTGTTCCATCCTCTCAATAATTTTTTTCTCATCCCTAGTACACGTGGTACAGGCCATAATAATCATGGTGGGTAGAAGTTGTCGACTGCTTTTACTATAAGTGCACCACATGTCTACACATGTGAAAAGCAGTTCGACTTTACACTTACAAATATGCCAGAGCCCCGTTTGGTTACTTGCAATCGCTGGAAGGATTGGACTTTTGCAAGAATCGGGGGTCATTGGAGCATTTTATTATTTTTTAATCAGAAAAAAGTTCCCAATGCGGGAATCGAACCCGGGTCGTAGCGGCCGAAAACTAACGGTTTAGACTATCCTTCCATCAACCCCCTATCCACTCAACATTATATTTATCCATGATAATTATTTACCTCACCTATTTCAAAAAGCGCCTATGGATGTTCAACCAAGAGGAAGTCCACAGGGGAATGTAAGTTCTTCCATTCTGGACGCTACAGAGAAGGATTTGCTGAGAGGAACGACCAGTCTGGTAAAGAGGCCACAGGAGCCGGTGGAGGTTGTTTATACATTAGTAAATATTCTCTTCCGTCGACACCCCAATTTGGATTCTCAAGGTTATGTTCTCACAGACTATGGAGGGCCATCAGTGCCGCCCAGATTGTTTTAATCAACGAGGTTAGCCTGTTCAGTGATTCGCTAACCTTGACGTATGTACAAAGGAATGTATGGCCATTGGACATGCGTTAGACCTGGAGTATTTTGTTGGGTGCTGCTCACAGGGAGTGGAGTACAGGAGCTCCATCTATGATTCCTTTCTTCTTGTGGTGAATCTGTATAAGACCGGTGGTCTTAATAAAGCTGTGTGTGTGTGTTATAATAAGCGAGGGGGGCAGAGGAGAGCAATCTGGGGACGTTAAGGAAAAAGATTGATCCAGAAAGTATGATATTCAAGATGTAATATCTACAGAACAAGTGAGTCTACATATATCCAGAGGTATGATATTCAAGCTGTAATATCTACAGAACAAGTGAGTCTACATATATCCAGAGGTATGATATTCAAGCTGTAATATCTACAGAACAAGTGAGTCTACACAGATCCAGAAAGTATGCGATTCAAGCTGTAATATCTACAGAACAAGTGAGTCTAAACAGATCCAGAGGTATGATATTCAAGCTGTAATATCTACAGAACAAGTGAGTCTAAACAGATCCAGAGGTATGATATTCAAGCTGTAATATCTACAGAACAAGTGAGTCTACACAGATCCAGAAGTATAAGATTCAAGCTGTAATATCTACAGAACAAGTAAGTCTAAACAGATCCAGAAGTATAAGATTCAAGCTGTAATATCTACAGAACAAGTAAGTCTAAACAGATCTATAAGTATGAGATTCAAGCTGTAATATCTACAGAACAAGTAAGTCTAAACAGATCTATAAGTATAAGATTCAAGCTGTAATATCTACAGAACAAGTAAGTCTAAACAGATCTATAAGTATGAGATTCAAGCTGTAATATCTACAGAACAAGTAAGTCTAAACAGATCCAGAAGTATACGATTCAAGCTGTAATATCTACAGAACAAGTAAGTCTAAACAGATCTATAAGTATAAGATTCAAGCTGTAATATCTACAGAACAAGTAAGTCTAAACAGATCCAGAAGTATGAGATTCAAGCTGTAATATCTACAGAACAAGTAAGTCTAAACAGATCCAGAAGTATACGATTCAAGCTGTAATATCTACAGAACAAGTAAGTCTAAACAGATCCAGAAGTATACGATTCAAGCTGTGATATCTACAGAACAAGTGAGTCTACACAAAGCTACAGTTGTAGATACCTCCGTTCTATTGTGGTGTCTGCAGTTTCACAACATCACATTGTTACGAGGGCTCCACCTCTACATCCCGCCCATGGATCTGTGCGGGAAAATACAACTTTAACGGAACTGTCTGGTCGATATAGCAATTTTTGCTTTCAATGTCGAAATATACCTGACATCGCTACATTTACAGTGTTGGAGAAAGACAAGTATAAGTAAGAGCTTAACCCATTTCAAGCATCTCAAACTATAATTTTAATGACATCATGTCGAACAGAATATCAGCTGTCAACTTGCAAGCTTTCTAATCTTAAATATAGGAAAGCAACTACTCTCAAAAATTCTGTAATTCCTATTTCTGGCTGGCAGTATTCCTGTCCTCTTAGAGTTTCCTTTCTATAGGTAGTCTTTTGATGGTATTGTAGGGTCTATCTATTTCTCCTCAACCAGCCATAGGTTGGTGGCTGGCAGTATTACTGTCCTCTTAAAGTTTCCTTTCTATGGCTAGTCTTTTGATGGTATTGTAGGGTCTATCTATTTCTCCTCAACCAGCCATAGATTGGTAGCTGGCAGTATTCCTGTCCTCTCAGAGTTTCCTTTCTATAGGTAGTCTTTTGATGGTATTGTAGGGTCTATCTATTTCTCCTCAACCAGCCATAGATTGGTGGCTGGCAGTATTCTTGTCCTCTCAGAGCTTCCTTTCTATGGCTAGTCTGTTGATGGTATCGTAGGGTCTATTTATTTCTCCTCAACCAGCCATAGGTTGGTGGCTGGCAGTATTCCTGTCTTCTCAGAACTTCCTTTCTAAGGCTAGTCTTTCGATGGTATTGTAGGGTCTATCTATTTCTCCTCAACCAGCCATAGGTTGATGGCTGGCAGTATTCCTGTCCTCTCAGAGCTTCCTTTCTATGGCTTGTCTATTGATGGTATCGTAGGGTCTATCTATTTCTCCTCAACCAGCCATAGGTTGGTGACTGGCAGTATTCCTGTCCTCTCAGAGATTTTCCTCAGATTTTCACCAGAAAGAACCTGGTTTCATTCCTCTAAAAAAATAATCTATATATAAATATTTAATTTCGTAATAACATCCGACTATGTCTACAAACCACAATTAGCGCGATAGTATAAGAAATAGATTTAATTTAAAAGATAGAATATATACAAGTGGTACTTTGTGTTTACAAGCATGTCACAAGAAAAAGGAAATGTGATATAACAGCAGACACGCACGGCGTAGAGGTGTCCTTAGAACATTGAGTAATTGTCTTTCTATGACGCCAGCCAATGGGAGTGGCTGTCTGATTGTGTTGACAAGATCTTGATCTGCCGACATTCTCTTAGCTAGTTGTCACTGTTGTCCTCAATGGTGGAAACAGACAGGGAGACAGAACGACAAGTTAGTGAGATGACATGTTGTCGCATTTTCTTTCTGATTAAATTCTTCACCAAACTTTTATCTTTATTGAACACTGCTTTTACACAACACGGAAGTTCAATACTCAAGAATTTCACAACAGAGAGGATATGTTTTTTCAAGAAAAAAGGCATCTCCTTATCGTACAACTGAAAGTTGCTGATGGCTTGCGCCATCTGTCGGAATAAATATGCACAACAACAAAAACATTTATTAAGACACTATTGTCTTACAAGGGGATTCCCCTAAATGGTTATATATGTACATGAGTGAGGAGGAAAAGCAATTTAGAGGGGAGGGGGCGCAATCAGCCGTTGTCTGTAGAGTTGAGCACTTCTTCCCTCATTTTATCAATCGCCTTGAATATTTTAAAATATTTATAAAAAAATGTTTTATCCAGCAGGAGAGTAGTAAAAGTTTTATATACATGTTGTTCATTTTAGTGCTGTAGAAATAAATATAAACTATTCGCTGGTTTTTAATTATTCCAGAATTTGCCAGATTCTTAAGAAATCAAGAAAAGCTAACCACGTACGCATTTCGGGCTGAGGATATGTTTTAACGACTCAAGAATTACACAAGAGGGAAGGAGGATGTGTTTTCAATACCTAAGAGTTACTCAAGAATTATCTCAACCAAGATACGGATACAAATGGCTCCAATTCTTAGCCCATTGTGCCACAATCTCTATCGCCATTGGGAAGATAAAGCAGCCGATTTGTCCCAATTAAATCACACTTACCTGTTGTAATCTTGGCTTCGTTCAAATGTCTGCAAGGTGGCATCGCTTACATCACAAACCTCAATCAATATTTCAGAGCTGTATTAACTAGGTAAACAATAATTTTACCATTAATCAACACAAAAAAAAAAACAATACTCTATCCGTTATTTCGTTTTAAAAAGTCCAACACTATTTTATAAATGATTTATTTTATATAAAATAATATAAAGTTAAATACTAAAGACATAATAGAATCCACATGATATCTAAACAACACAAAAATCATAAACAGATACATTGAATTACCAGAAACATATGAAACAATATGGACAAATACTATCCCATAGATGTAGGCAGTCTTCTATATATACCACAATTGTTCATGAATTTCAACCACAGCTTTATTAGGATATTTCCGTCCTTTAAGGACTCGCCATACATCATTTTCAGAGAGAACGAAAAAGGAAAATGAAAAGGAAATCAAAGTATTCAACATAACTATACAAATTAACTATGGAAGGAAATTGTTCTGTAATTTTAATTCTTAGAGATTACCTTGTTCTTTAACGCTTTATGAAAGTTAAACAATTCTATCGCTATATATTCATTTCATGAATTTATTAAATTTAGTTTGAAGTCTTGAGATATCGTTGAACCTGAGCGTAACAAAGATGTATATCAAAATTCAAAACTATTTTAAAGGCGTAAGATTCTTTTTGATATTTAATATCAAAAAGAATCTTACGCCTTTAAAATAGTTTTGAATTTTGATAACAGATGGCGCGCTAGTGCATCAGATTATAAAAGATGTATATATTCTTTAAAAAGTTTTTTTAAATGTTGTAATTTAGTTCTCTTAATATCATAAGTATATTTAGAATGTCTAAATACTGTAAAAAAAAAGTTACGCTTCAAATTCTTATAACCTTTTCATTTATCAGCTGAGAAATTATTTTATTAAGATGAAAAATCTTGGTGTATGTATCATATGTAAATTCCAGTGGTTTTTTCCCTTTATTTTGTATCTTTCTTTTCTCTCGAATTTACCCTTTCAAATCTGTTTATGAGCTCGATTGACTTAATTACAATGTATAAATTTCATTATCTCAATATTGATTGTGATTAGCTTTTGCTTTTTTTTTATCTTCATTTGCGGTGAATCCGTAGTAAATCCATGTATAATAAATTTCTTTTCCTTCAATTTACCCAGACTAATTTATTAGCTTGATTGTCTTTATATAATTTTTCCTGTATTTAAATAACATATTACCATTAAGGTATTATTACTGTTTTTTTTTCACACACACATGTAGCCTACATTTCTTTACTTGGAGAATCTGTATAAGACTAAAAGGTCTTAATAAAGCTTTTTGTTGTTGTTGTTGTGTATTTGAAATATGTAAATAATAATTTGTATGCAAATAAATATATCCTTCATTTGTTAATGTGATACTCCTGTTGAAGAGCTGATAGTCCGAAAGTTTGAGAATAGAATAAATTTTGAAAATTCGAAACTATTATAGACGCGTATGATTCTTTTTGAAATTAAACAATTTCTACTGCCCTTACTGCAATGGAAAAATTAATGGGAGGGCCTGGCTCATCAGTGGTTAACCCTCCCAACGGTTTCGCCAGTTTATTCTACCATACTGCTTTTATATTGCATTTTTGGATCTTCCTTTTATAGTGATACTGATTCGAGACTCTTGGAATGGGTATTTTAGATGAACTATGGACTGATGCTTAGAGGACAGTAGAATTACATACAATTATAAATATATAATCTTACGCGTCTAAAATAGTTTCGAATTTTCATAACAGATGGCGCGCTAGTGCATCATAAAATAAGTTGTACAAGAAACGTATCCTTGGAAGCATTATTTATTTTATTCAATTATACCTATATTTTCATGGGATTTTAAATATATAAACGGGACATTTGAATGTATTATGTATAGGTAAAAAGACGTTGAGGTTTCCATCAATCAGATTGTAGATATGAGGTAACTACACTCCTCATGCTGTCTTGGGGAACTGGGTCACGTGTCTGAGGTATTTATCTATTGACGTCTGGGTGCTATTGTCTCTGCTGCCAATTAATTTGGTTGTCCCACCCGGCACGTGCCTAGGTGACCGTGTCGTCTGTACCTTAAATCTACCATTGCAGGAACACCCAATCACATTCCAGTATTTTCTTACTTCAACCTTCTAATTCATCGACAATATACTGAAGTTAATGATCAAAATCATATTTTAAGAGATTAAACAACAAAAAAGCCTTTATTTAGAGACACTTGTCCCATACAGGATTTTCCTAGATGAGTAAAACAGAAGTAAACATAGCAGATATTTACAGAAAGTGGAGAATAAGATCAATCTTTCCTCAAGTTGGGTCTTTCTTCTGTGTTACGTCTTTTGTGACTGTGCTGTTCTCCAGAATTGGGGAAAAGCCAATGTATTGGTCCTGATTTTTATTACCATTGCCAATAAAACATATGACGAATTGTTTTCATAGTCAATCTTTTAATGGAGAATTACTTAAGAATTTATTTTTTATTATTATCCCTAGTACACGTGGTACTAGGGCTGACACATGATAATCATGGTGAGTAAAAGTTGGTGACTGCTTTTACTGTAAGTGCACCACATGTCTACACATGTGAAAAGAAGTTCGACTTTGCACTTACAAATGTGCCAGAGCCCCGTTTGATTACTTGCACTCGCTCGTTGGACTTTTGTAAGAATCGGGGACGATTGGAGCAATTTTTTATTATAAAAAAGTGCCCAATGCGGGATTCAATTACGGGTCGTAGTGGGCGAAAACCAACGGTTTAGACCATCCTTCCACCGACCCCCTTTTGAGAAGTAAACATAATATGTATCTACAGAAAGTGGATATTTACATCAATCTTTCCTCAAGTTGGGTCGTTCTTCTGTGTTAACGTCTTTTGCTTGTGCTGTTCTCCTGAATTTGTGAAAAGTCAACCCAATGCATCATGCCTTTCACTACTTTTGCCAATAAAGCGCATAAGGCTAATTATTTTCATAAGCAATCTTCCGGCGGGCAATTACTCTCGAAATTGTGATATTCTTTTATGTAAAACTTTGGCTTATTATAGCCTATAGGCCAGTGTCTTGTAAGAAAAATATATGATTCCCGATTCCTCCAATTGAAACTCGTATAATTCTCAGCACAATATTTACATATTATGGCTAAATCTTTTATAGCAAATTCACAAACATTCAACAAACACAGAGAATTACTTGAGAAATGAAACATTCAAGCGCGATTTTTTTTTTCAAATAAAAAAACTTCCAGCTTTGTTGCAATGGTGAATTATTTATTTGAAGATTTTGTCTGATCCGTGACAAAAAATCTCAGTGATTTTACCAATTTAATTCACCAGACCGCACATTTTAGAGCGGTAATACTTTATGAGTGTCTACAAGAGAGACAGACATTCCCGGCAGTGTGTAAAGGTGTCTACAAGAGAGACAGACATTTCCGGCAGTGTGTAAAGGTGTCTACAAGAGAGACAGACAATTCCGGCAGTGTGTAAAGGTGTCTACAAGAGAGACAGACAATTCCGGCAGTAGGTAAAGGTGTCTACAAGAGAGACAGACATTCCCGGCAGTGTATAAAGGTGTCTAAAAGAGAGACAGATATTCCCGGCAGTAGGTAAAGTTGTCTACAAGAGAGACAGACATACCCGGCAGTAGGTAAAGGTGTCTACAAGAGAGACAGATATTCCCGGCAGTAGGTAAAGGTGTCTACAAGAGAGACAGACGTTCCCGGCAGTAGGTACAGGTGTCTACAAGAGAGACAGACATTCCCGGGAGTAGGTAAAGGTGTCTACAAACTGCAAGCTAGGATGAGACTGCCATCTTTTGTGGCGTTTCATCAGAAATGTGGCAAGTGTTGCTCAACACCACTCCTTGACTTCTTTCTTCCCAGCCTTCTCTCTCCAACCATAATCACCCACCTCTTATTTGCCACGATCACCCATTTGTGTTACAAAACACACATATATAGTCATATAAATAATGCTTTCTCACACTTTTTCATAAAGAAGGCCCAAGACCATTCCATCCTTGTCAAAAGGAATTGTTAACTATATATGTGTTGGGTCCGAAGACCATTCCATCCCTGTCAAAAGGAATTGTTAACTATATATGTGTTGGGTCCGAAGACCATTCCATCCTTGTCAAGGGGAGAGCTAACTGTATATGTGTTGGATCCAAAGACCATTCCATCCTTGTCAAGAGGAGTGCTAACTGTATATGTGTTGGATCCAAAGACTATTCCATCCTTGTCAAGAGGAGTGCTAACTGTATATGTGTTGGGTCTGAAGACCATTCCATCCTTGTCAAGGGGAATGCGAACTGTATATGTGTTGGGTCTGAAGACCATTCCATCCTTGTCAAGGGAAGTGCTAACTGTATATGTGTTGGGTCTGAAGACCATTCCATCCTTGTCAAGGGGAGAGCTAACTGTATATGTGTTGGATCCAAAGACCATTCCATCCTTGTCAAGAGGAGTGCTAACTGTATATGTGTTGGGTCCGAAGACCATTCCATCCTTGTCAAGGGGAGTGCTAGCTGTATATGTGTTGGGTCCGAAGACCATTCCATCCTTGTCAAGGGGAGTGCTAACTGTATATGTGTTGGATCCAAAGACCATTCCATCCTTGTCAAGAGGAGTGCTAACTGTATATGTGTTGGGTCCGAAGACCATTCCATCCTTGTCAAAAGGAATTGTTAACTATATATGTGTTGGGTCCGAAGACCATTCCATCCTTGTCAAAAGGAATTGTTAACTATATATGTGTTGGGTCCGAAGACCATTCCATCCTTGTCAAGGGGAGAGCTAACTGTATATGTGTTGGATCCAAAGACTATTCCATCCTTGTCAAGAGGAGTGCTAACTGTATATGTGTTGGGTCCGAAGACCATTCCATCCTTGTCAAGGGGAGTGCTAAATGTATATGTGTTGGGTCCGAAGACCATTCCATCCTTGTCAAAAGGAATTGTTAACTATATATGTGTTGGGTCCGAAGACCATTCCATCCTTTTCAAGGTGAGAGCTAACTGTATATGTGTTGGATCCAAAGACCATTCCATCCTTGTCAAGAGGAGTGCTAACTGTATATGTGTTGGGTCCGAAGACCATTCCATCCTTGTCAAGGGAAGTGCTAGCTGTATATGTGTTGGGTCCGAAGACCATTCCATCCTTGTCAAGGGGAGTGCTAACTGTATATGTGTTGGGTCCGAAGACCATTCCATCCTTGTCAAGGGGAGTGCTAACTGTATATGTGTTGGGTCCGAAGACCATTCCATCCCTGTCAAAGGGAGTGCTAACTGTATATGTGCTGGGTCCGAAGACCATTCCATCCTTGTCAAGGGAAGTGCTAACTGTATATGTGTTGGGTCCGAAGACCATTCCATCCTTGTCAAGGGGAGTGCTAACTGTATATGTGTTGGGTCCGAAGACCATTCCATCCTTGTCAAGGGGAGTGCTAATTGTATATGTGTTGGGTCCGAAGACCATTCCATCCTTGTCAGAACTTGAAATGTTTGAAAGGTAAATATTTGTCTGATAAAGCGGCCGTGGTAGATTGCAAGCAATCAAATGTGTAAACATGGAAGATACTAGAATCTTAAACAGTCATAAATCTCAACCTGCCATGATTATCATGGCCTGTACCATGTGTAGTTGGGATAAGTAAAAACATCACGACCTGGAAGGTACTGTAGATAGAGGTATGTTTGACATAAGGAAGGATCAAGCGAAGGGTTATCTTGGATAAGTTAAGCCAGCTGTCTTAAACACGATCAACCAACTGACATTTCAGGGTTGGAAAACGTCCCAACTTAACTCTGACTGACTGGGGAAAAAAATCCATCTGGGCATGAATCCGAAATATATCGAATATACACTCATGGACAAAACTTAAGGAAGTGGTACCTTTTAGCATGTATATCGGAATTCAGACAATAACCCTGAAAGATAATACAGTGACCTTTATTGAAGATACACAAGATAACCAAGTGTGTATACACTCATGTACAAAACTTAAGGAAGTTGTACCTTTTACCATTTATATCGGGATTCAGACAATAACTCTGAAAGATATTACAGTGATCTTTATTGAAGACATTCGAGATAACCAAGTGTGTATACACTCATGGACAAAACTTAAGGAAGTTGAACCTTTTAGCACTTATATCAGGATTCAGACAATAACTCTGAAAGATATTACAGTGACCTTTATTGAAGACACACAAGATAACCTAGTGTGTATATATCATGGACAAAACTTAAGGAAGTTGTACCTTTTAGCACTTATATCAGGATTCAGACAATAACTCTGAAAGATATTACAGTGACCTTTATTGAAGACACAAAAGATAACCTAGTGTGTATATATCATGGACAAAACTTAAGGAAGTTGTACCTTTTAGCATGTATATCGGGATTTAGACAATAACTCTGAAAGATATTACAGTGACCTTTATTGAAGACACACAAGATAACCTAGTGTGTATATATCATGGACAAAACTTATAGGAAGTTGTACCTTCTAGCATGTATATCGGGATTCATAAAATAACTCTGAAAGATATTATAGTGAGCTTTATTGAAGATACACAAGATAACCAAGTGTGTATACACTCATGTACAAAACTTAAGGAAGTTGTACCTTTCAGCATGTATATCGGGATTCAGACAATAACTATGAAAGATATTACAGTGACCTTTATTGAAGACACACGAGATAACCAAGTGTGTATACACTCATGGACAAAACTTAAGGAAGGTGTAGCATTTAATGTATATCGGGATTCAGACAATAACTTTGAAAGATATTACAGTGACCTTTATTGAATACACACAAGATAACCAAGTGTGTATACACTCATGGACAAAACTTAAGGAAGTTGTACCTTTTACCATGTATATCGGGATTGAGACAATAACTCTGAAAGATATTACAATGACCTTTATTGAAGACACACAAGATAACCAAGTGTGTATACACTCATCGAAAAAACTTAAAGAAGTTGTACCTTTTACCATGTATATCGGGATTGAGACAATAACTCTAAAATATATTACAGTGACCTTTATTGAAGACACACGAGATAACCAAGTGTGTACATAATTTTCTCTGTCTCCTTCAAGAAAAAAAAAAAAAAAAAGACGACCGACGACATCAATTATTTTCCATTTCCTTCAATTTTGTCAATGAGTGCATATATGAGAAAGAAATAGTACAAAATAGTAATTTAATTAAAAAACGGCACAATTTGGATATAAAAATAAGCTGTGTTTTTATTGAATGATATTTCGATAATCATAAAATTTTGTATTTTTCAGATGCTTCTGATCTTATTGAACTTGTCCATGGTTACAGAACATCTATGCAAATATCTGAAGTATGTAAAAAGGTATTGGGAAGTGTTCTTTAGAATTGTGTGGTGATTTGTTCTATAGGTCTTCAAGCTCAAGTGCACTATGGTATATTGTGAACATGCTCATGGGTTCCAAATAGACACTAGGTAGACAAGAGGTAGAAAAAGATGTCAAGGTGACGTAGAGCATTGTATACTTTCAAACGTAATATGTAAATAGATATAATGTGGGGTATATTCCATACACACCATTGCAAAATATTTAATAATTTATTCTCTAATAATGTATATAATAATGAAACTTTAAATTTAAAGGCATATTGCGGATCAAAATATGCCAATATATGCATTCATATTTCAATATATGCCTTTTTATTTAAAGTTTTATTTATGTATTGCTCTTTTTTCAAAATAATAAAAATGTATTAATATTTTAGAAAATATAAAAGTATAATAATATACATTTTATAATTTAATAATAGAGACTATATAAAATAAACTTTATATATATATTCTCCAAACTTTTAAAGATTAGCGTTGGTGTGTGTAATAATAGATTGCATGACAGACGAATAGTTATAGTACCGCCATCTATTAACGAGTTTGTGAACTATTTAACATACGTCTTGAAATAATGACAGCTTTTTCGAATAGGTGGTTATAATTTATTGTTTTTTATAAATTGTGTTTTTCTTTTTTCATGAGAAATATTTTAATAATTAAATATAAATTAATAAACATAATATATATAAAATGTTTCTGCTTTTATATCTTGTGACTTTATCAATGGAAATGTTTTTGGATTTTATATCAGAATATATTTTATATATATATTTAATTAAAAAGGCATATATTGGAACAAAATCGTATTTATTTTACCAATATTACCAACTGAAATATTGGTAAAATAAATAATGTTTTGATTCAATATATGCCTTTTTAATTAAAGATTTATTTATGGATTGCTCCATTTTCAAATTATATATAAATCTCTCTCTTTCACACACAATGTGTGGACAAAATAATAATAATGGTATTGATCTGTAATATTATATATAATTGTTAGCTGTATATATACTGAATGTAATATTTAAATCAAAGATACAATTCTTTCATTGGCCTTGTAGAACGAGAGTGGTGTACGCGTGCGCGCATGTTTTAGTGAAAAACACAAACATCCTCAATAAAGAGAAGCGAAGTGCCCCTCGAAATATTGGAACAATAAAATAATTATAAATCCAATATATGCATCTTTTTTGAATATATATGCAATATATGTGAAAAATAATAAAAATAAAATAATAATAAAAATATTAAAAAAGGTCAGCAGGTGTTGGTATTAAAATTAAAAAGGCATATCTTGACCAGGCTCACATGAACTTTTTAGATGGCAGAACGCCATCTAGTGGAACAGAAATCAACTAAACGTTGATTTAGCTTGTTCCCTGATATTTGGTCAACCCATTTTCTTGATAATTCATGAAAAACCAACCGCGAACACGTTTCAGGCTGTTAGCCCTCGTCAGTGTGGTGTGGAATGTACTTCTACGACCAAAGATTTGGTCCCAGAGGTTTCTTTAGAAATCAAGAAATAGGTATTTAAGGTTAAACTTATTCATCTATTAACAATAACTTGTTTTAAAATTATTATTGAGAATGATTGTCTCAATTAACATTTTATCAAAGCTATTTACAAATAAACTTTATCAAAATTCGAAATTATTTTGAAGGCGTTAGATTCTTTTTGAAAATAAACAATTTCTACTGCCCTTACTGCAATGGAAAAATTAATGGGAGGGCCTGGCTCATCAGTGGTGAACCCTCCCAGCGGTTTCGCCAGTTTAATCTACCATACCGCTGTTATATTTTTAGAACTTCCTTTTATAGTGGTACTGTTGTTAGACTCTTGGAATGGGTATTTTAGATGAACTATGGACATAAGCTTTGTGAGGACAGTAGAATTACATATATTTATAAATATATAATATGCTTCGAGCAATCGCTCTTCCGCAAATAGCAAATTGTTTAATTTCAAAGAGAATCTTACGCCTTTAAAATAATTTCGAATTTTGATAACAGATGGCGCGCTAGTGCATCATAGTATAAATAAACTTTATGTACTTATATATTTAAAAACAAAAATGATTTTGAAAATTAAGTTGATGTGATTAGGGGCATTTAAAAATAAATTCATTTTACTTGGCAGCTTTCCATTTTCATTTAATTTCTTAATTACTGCAATTGTCTTTATAATTAGAGGTGTACTACAATTATCAAGAGAGAAATTAGCTTCTTGAAGGTGCTAGTAAAAAGTGATAAATTAAATGAATAAGAAAATATGAATATATTGCCACGTGGTAATCAAGTCTTTGTATATCTGGAGATGTGAAAGTATTTATTGATTACGTCACCCAGACCAGTCGACAATTATTTACAAATTAACCAAACTATCTACAGCTAGAGAATATTGAGCAAGCAAGCTAGGTAACTAAATGAGATAATTTTCAAATATAAAATAATAAATCTGTTTCAAATATTTTCATTGAATAATTAAATTAAATAATCTAAGGAAGGCATTTGATACTGTACCTCACTCAATACTTTGGAAAAAACTTTACAACCTAGGCATAAGTTACCAATTCATAAGTACGATCAGAAGTTACTACGAACAAGCAACTATAGCTATCAGATGGAAGGGATCATTTACGGAAAGTATTAAGATAAACTCGGGAGTCCTCCAGGGAGAACCACTTTCTCCACTGCTCTTTATATTATTTATCACGGACTTAATCGAAATTTATAATAACTCAGACCTGCCGAGTGTAAATTTGCCAGAATTTGGAGATATCCATTTATTGCTGTACGCCGACGACATAGCAATTATAGGTGAGTCCAGGATGAACCTCCAAAAGAAGATCAATATACTGAAAGAATATCTCGATGAGAACTTAATGACACTAAATGAGTCCAAGTCAAAGATTATGGTGTTCCGTAATGGAGGTAAACCCTCAAATAAGGATAGATGGTTCTGGAATGATAAACCCATAACAATAACTTCAAGATATACATACTTGGGATTCCCTCTGACACCAACAATAACAACTACTCACCCGGCAAATTACTTTAAAGGAAAAGCACTTACAGCAATTAACGCCACACACCCAATATTAATAAAATCAAAAGCAAAGTCAATAAATTTATCAATCAAACTCTTTGATACAATAGTGAGAGCTGTCCTGATGTATGCCGCTCCATTGTGGGCAACAGAGCATAAAGACTTATTGGATAGTATACAAGACATATTTATCCGTAGGTTCCTGAATCTGCCCAGATACACTCCAGGCTACCTAATCAGATTAGAAACCGGTCGTATCTCATTGAGTGTAACAGCCTTAAAATTAACCCTGAAGTATTGGCTGCGGGTGTTGAATATGAGCAGTGACAGATTGCCACGTATATGTTTTAATAGAACACGGGAACTGTCTAATGCTTCGGGCTCACCCATCGGTTTCATTAAAAAGCTCACCAATCTGCTTAACAATAATGGATCCCCTGCACTTGTTTCCTGTGATGACCCTGAAACGCTGAGGAGCGCGATTACAGGGCTCTTAAAAACAGCGGCAGACCAATCTATACAAAACGACCTTACAAGAATGGATAAATCTAAGCTATACTCTCACTACAAAGACATTCACATATCTTTCATGACGGAGGGATACCTTTTAGGGGATTTTCCTTTCCCGGTTGTAAGACTACTCGCACAAGTTAGAATACTTTCAAGTTTTTTTAGAGAAAACCACACCAAGATGCTCTGCGGTGAGGACCCGACTTGTACCTTCTGTAATTCAAAACTAAAAAATGAAATCACTCACTATATTTTTGATTGCTCTGCTCTGTAAGAAGAACCCTTATGCTCAAAACTGGGCAACTCTGTGCTTCACTTCCATCAATAATTGACAATATGACCCAGAATAAGTATATTGCTACGGCGTTTTATGGTTTCCACAAGTCCATATCTCAGAAGAAGGCCAAGTGATACTCACTCCTCACTTTCTTACTGCTACTCTTTTTGTGTTGATTTCTTGCTTCCTTCTTTCTCCTTCTTATTATTTTTTTTTCCTTTTCTTGTTTTTTTTTATTTTTCTTTTTACTCTGTATATATCGTTATTTCCTTTGTCTCACTGCTTTGTTCTTATGCATACCTCTGGTGAATCCTATATAGGGTCAGTGACCCTAAATAAAGGCTTTTTTGTTGTTGTTGTAAATTAAATAATAAATTATTTCTTCGCCACAATATATATAAATATATACAGGGTTTTTATTGATATAAATTCGGCAATCAACGATTTTTCATATTTAAAAAGATCGTTTGACTCTTTTTAAAAATTAACTTAATTAAACATATTTCGATTATTTATTTAAAATAAAACATATTTAGCCTTTATTTATATTTAATGCGATATTTTGAAATAATATCGTTTGACAATAAATTTTGAATTGAATTATTCACTTTTCACGCTGTTTTAATATTAAAATAAATAAATAGAAAGGGTCAAATATTATATTGAATATTTTAACGAAATATTTTTGGTATATTTAGGAATATTTGTATATGAATAACAATCAATTCAATATTACTTTGCTGGTCCCAAGCCTGGATTAAAAAGGAGGAGGGGGAGCAGTAACAAATTCACTAAAAACCTGGGCTCAGCTGGCCCGGATGATAGTACCATGTAAGGGCTCCTAATCCAGGGATACAGTATGAGTCTGTACTCCATGTTAGGAGCGGCTGTACATGACGTCTGTTCCTCATGTCAAAGGCGGCCATTTCATATTGGAGCTAAGTCGGCCTGCTACTGAGTAGTGCTCCCAGTCTTAATGACAAAGGTAGACGCATTTTACTTCATCCAGTCATGATAGTTATCAACTCGACAAGCCTGATATCCTAATATGATTGAATGAAGATAAGATATAGAAGACTTTAATAAAAACATTAAGTTCTATAAAAATAATCCTTTGCATCAATATACCATGTTTTCTCCTGTAGAAGGACGTCCGTGCCCGAAAGCTAGAGAATAATAAAAAATGTTTTGAAAAGATACTTTTTCCTGGAGGAATGATTAAATTTACTCATAAACATTAAGTCGTTGAGCGAAGATCATATCATTTTTAAAAGAAATAACCAAAAATCTAAATATATACAGTAGCCATCTTAATACGTCCAGCTATATGGTAGGTACGCTTCTCTTTAAAAAGCAACCAGAATTTCAATCTACCAGCATGCGTTTTTATAAATCTACCTATCTTTTAAGAATAGAATAACTACAGTTTTCTGCATAGAATTACAATACACTTTTTTTTAAACACAACAAAAACCTTTATTAAGACACTGCTGTCTTACAAGGGGATTCCCCTAAAGGGTTATATCTGTACATGAGTGAGGAGGAAAATAAATTTAGAGGGGAGGGGGAGCAATCAGCCGTTGTCTGTGGAGTTGAGCACTTATACCCTCATTTTATCAATCGCCTTGAAAATTTTAAATATTTAGAAACAAATGTTTTATCCAGCAGGAGAGTAGTAAAAAATTTATATACATGTTGTTCATTATAGTGAGTTAGCCCCGAAATTTCGTGAATTTCCAGTCTCTTTTCCCGTAGAAATGGGCAATGGAATAGATAATGGGCCAAATTGTCTTGGATGCCAACATTGCAGAAGTAGCAATTTAAAGGGTCGCTGTTCCAAAATCCCGTGATATCCTCGGGGAAAAATAGCCATAGAATTGAATTACAATAAACTGAAACTACTTAAATTAATAGAGGTGGTATTAACAGAATTAGTCATTTATCTTCCCTATCCTGATTGCTTACTAGGTTCATTATCACAGAGGATTGCGTATTTCTACAAATTACACAAAAATCATAAGACACGCTACAACTATTTTTATTTTATTTTATTAAAGGAAGTTTTTGGACAATTCCTTCCTTCAGCTAACTAAAACGATGCTTTAATTATCTGAATATAAATAAAAATAGTAATCTGAATATAAATAAAAATAGTTGCAGTGTCTTATGATTTTTGTGTAATTTGCAGGAATCGTCAATCCTGTGATAATGATAGAGATTGAGTGACATGAGTTTACTCAAGCTTTCTGCGTCTTAAAGATCAACTTCTACAAAAGGTATCAATAGGAAGTCAGAACCACGCACCCAAAGAGGAATGGGTCCAGTTGCCTAATGGTTGTTTGTATCAAAAGAAGGCTACTTTAGTTTCTAAGGCGCGCGACACAATACCGGCCCTTGACAAAGGTTTTAATATTTGCCTTTGTCGCCTCTGACAATGGAGCCGTGACCAAATCTCGTTTAGCTCGGTCGGGATCTTGCTAAATGGAAGTTTTGCTGCTCAGGGTTGGAATGGGAAACTTTAGCTTTACTGATGGGGATAACGGAGTATTTTACAAAATACCATAGGACCCCGTTTTATTTACTTGATTAAAGGAACCTTTCAGGCACAAACCTTTCTTCGGTTAACTAAAATGTTTTATTTAGTTGAAGAAAGGTTTGTGCCCGAAAGCTTCCTTTAATCAAGTTAATTAAAAGAATTGTGTGAGTGTGCGGCGTCTAATGCTTTTTTTTTGTAATTTTTATCAAATATCTTTCAGAGTTATTGTCTGAATCCCGATATACATGGTAAATGGTACGTTCCTTAAGTTTTGTCCATGAGTGTATACACACTTGGTTATCTCGTGTGTCTTCAATAAAGGTTACTGTAATATTTTTCAGAGTTATTGTCTGAATCCCGATATACATGGTAAATGGTACGTTCCTTAAGTTTTGTCCATGAGTGTATACACACTTGGTTATCTCGTGTGTCTTCAATAAAGTTCACTGTAATATCTTTCAGAGTTATTGTCTGAATCCCGATATACATGGTAAATGGTACGTTCCTTAAGTTTGTCCATGAGTGTATACACAACTTAGTTATCTCGTGTGTCTTCAATAAAGTTCACTGTAATATCTTTCAGAGTTATTGTCTAAATCCCGATATACATGTAAATGGTACAACTTTCTTAAGTTTTATCTATGAGTGTATTAAAACAATGCAAGTTATTATATCTTTTTGATTTTCACTCTGTGCAAATTTGAGGATAGTAGAAAGAAAAATTGAAGCAAATCAACCATTCTAATGACCAAGAAAGAGTGTTTCATTCTTCAGAACGGCGACCCTAGCTAACTAGCCTCCCTGTATCAGATCTCTGTCAGCAGGGCCCATTGTTGACAACTTCCGTCCACCAAATGGACAATCCTGGGACCATTATGTCCACTTGGACTGCCTAACGGTCCGTTAGTTCAGCAAAGTCCTTCTTCCTTCCTTCTTTGATGGCTTATTTCTTTTTGTATCGGGACTCTCGATTGGATCCTTAGTTGACAAGCTAGGCCTTGTAATAATCGAAAATTGGTGTTTAGAAGTAATGAAGATAATGATGTTTTGATTTCACTGGATTCTATTGGTAATTTATATTCAGAAACTGAATTTTTGCTGGTATATCAATAACTATATAGACCTTGTAATTGGTGTTTCTTCTATTGAAGATATAGATGCTTTGGTGTCTCAGGAATCTATTGGTGTTTTATATTCAGAAACTGAATTGTTGTTGGTATATCAATAACTATGTAGACCTTGTAATTGGTGTTTCTTCTATTGAAGATATAGATGTTTTGGTGTCTCAGGAATCTATTGGTGTTTTATATTCAGAAACTGAATTGTTGTTGGTATATCAATAACTATATAGACCTTGTAATTGGTGTTTCTTCTATTGAAGATATAGATGCTTTGGTGTCTCAGGAAGCTATTGGTGTTTTATATTCAGAAACTGAATTGTTGTTGGTATTCAATAACTATATAGACCTTGTAATTGGTGTTTCTTCTATTGAAGATATAGATGCTTTGGTGTCTCAGGAAGCTATTGGTGTTTTATATTCAGAAACTGAATTGTTGTTGGTATATCAATAACTATATAGACCTTGTAATTAGTGTTTCTTCTATTGAATATATTGGTATGGTATAGATAAGTAGACTTTCGTTTAGAGTAGAAATGCTATAACTTTCTCTCCATTCTTATAACACATGTCCCTATAAAGGGATAAATTGATGTCGACAATAATGTATAACAACACCATGTATGGTATAGATAAGTAGACTTGTGCTTAGAGTAGAAATGCTATAACTTTCTCTCCATCCTTATAACACATGTCCCTATAAAGGGATAAATTGATGTCGACAATAATGTATAATAACACCATGTATGGTATAGATAAGTAGACTTGTGTTTAGAGTAGAAATGCTATAACTTTCTCTCCATTCTTATAACACATGTCCCTATAAAGGGGTATATTGATGTCGACAATAATGTATAACAACACCATGTATGGTATAGATAAGTAGACTTGTGCTTAGAGTAGAAATGCTATAACTTTCTATTCACCATTCTTATAACACATGTCCCTATAAAGGGGTAAATTGATGTCGACAATAATGTATAACAACACCATGTATGGTATAGATAAGTAGACTTGTGTTTAGAGTAGAAATGCTATAACTTTCTATTCACCATTCTTATAACACATGTCCCTATAAAGGGGTAAATTGATGTCGACAATAATGTATAACAACACCATGTATGGTATAGATAAGTAGCCTTGTGTTTAGAGTAGAAATGCTATAACTTTCTCTCCATTCTTATAACACATGTCCCCTATAAAGGAATAAATTGATGTCGACAATAATGTATAACAACACCATGTATGATAAGAAAGGAGATATTTCAGGTTAATTGGAGGTTTAGAAACAATCGCCAAACATTGCCCTACATTGCCATGTTACGTCATGTACGCCCACATCTATAAGGAGAACAAATGATCTGGATCCCTCAATATCACATGGAAATATAGCGCCATCTAAACACAATAAATGAAAGAACGAATATTTCTTTTACAGATAAAACAAAATTGTACTATACCATCCAATACAGTATTAGAGCTCTACGAAGCGGTCTGGTGGATTAAATTTGCGGAATCGCTGAGAGGGTTCACCACTGATAAACCAAGCTTTCCTAATATTTTTTCATCGCAGTAAGGACAGTAGAAGTTTGTATTATGTAGAAAACAAACATTCTTGCTTTAATTGCTTTCATTTCTTATATACTTCGATATATTCAGAACATTCTTTTAATCTTTAATCTTAACTTCAAGACAGTTTAGTTCCTTGACAATACTTTTATCACATTGATTGGGACTATCAGCTTAAATGGCCTTTTGATTCAAAGATATTTTTTATCTTTGTAGAATATTTGAACTATCCTTCTATATTCTGTTACACCAAGACTCTGGACAATGGTGTGTGTACGGTTGTTTGATGGATATATAAATTATATGAATAAATATCGTCAAGTTGCTCTACAACTCCGGTCACAAGAAGCCCCATCGGACACCTGTCAATCATCCCTGGACTCCGGGGGGGGGGACCACAGGTGTGAGGGGTTCTCGGAATCTGATCGGCAAATAAGGAAAACGAGACGGTGGCTGACGACTCTCATTATTATTATCTTTACCTTGGGGTAAGTTGTTTTATCATCTGACTTTTTCTCCCTATAAATACCTCTTGTATAAAATTTTATTGGAGAACTAAAAGGTAAATACCCTTTATAATAAATTAATAATTCCGCCTTTGCCGGTCCCAAGCCCGGATGAAAAAGGAGGAGGGGGAGCAGTAACAAGCTCACTAAAAACTTGGGCTCAGCTGGCCCGGTTGATAGTACACTGTAAGGGCTCCTAATCCAGTGATACAGGATGAGCAACGTTTGTACTCCATGTTAGGAGCGGCTGCACATGGCGTCTGTTCCTCATGTCAGAGGCGGTCATTTGTTTTTGGAGCTAAGTCGGCCTGCCACTGAGTAATTCTCCCAGTCTTAATGACAAAGGCAGACGCATTCTACTTGACCCAGTATGGAGATAAGAAAGAAGAAGAAGAAGAAGAAGAAGAAATTAATTATCCCCAAATTTGCCCTTGCTTCATTTATCTCCGTGACAATATGAATATTTAATGGATATATATTTCTATCCAAGGCCGTTGAAAGTCCATATTCCATTCCATCAGATCATCAATCCTTTACATATTGCATCTAGTTCACATCTTCAGCTTCGTATTGTTGCATCATGGCTAATGAACCTATTTTATTTTAATTTGTAACATTATTTTTCATATATTTTATATTCAAATTTATATTTTATATTTATTTATTTTATTAAACAGAATATATATATTATAAACAGAATATATGTATTATAGAATCACCATTTGTATTTATGTACACTGTATGACTTCACTGCTCTCTTTAATGTGAGAAATAAATAAATTATTCTGGAGGCTACTTAAAGTAGAGTTATCTCATTATTCGCTTATATAAATTTGTAGGAGGGTTGAAAACAGGTTCTAGTAAGATACAAGACCCAGCACAGGAGAGATAAAGGTTGAAGAGTCTGCCAAGCCGTAACCTGGTGCAACAGTATGTAAAGTTATATATTACAAAAGAAGGAATCGCCGAATATAATTTCTAAGAAGGAATAAGAGTTAACAGCGACTAGATTGTTTATTAAAGGGACATAAGTTTAGCAAGGTGTCGGACTGTGACATCCTTCAACCACATAAATAAAGATACTTGTTACTGTTAGATTTGATTCTGTGGGGGTCGAGAGACTTCCTTCTGCCTGCTGGGATGACGGACCACGCCGTCAGCAAAATACAAACGGGGGACATGAAATAGGAGATGACCACCGCTGTGCGGCGCGGCAGATCAGCGGAAGTCGAACAGAACCAGAATAGACATTCTAGGGTGTTGTCCTTTTTGTCTTCCTCTAAAAATGTAGCTAATAAGTAACTCCAATAAAACACTAACTTTGAAATACTTTCTGGGACATCGCTGGACTAATTCCTTTTTCGAAAAAGTTATATATGATTCGGCATCAAATACAAGTGAAAGTTGAGAAATATATCCAATCTCCATAGGTTTACCAGGTCTATTAGTATGAAACGCGAAAATGGCTGCCAGAGGGCGCTGTGCAACTTTATTTGAGCCGACGGTGGCGCTGTTGAAGGCATTTTGTTTTTTAACTCACGTGGGCATCAGCATGCGTGGAGTTTTAGAAAAATTCAAATCGTGGGAAAATTTCTGGAGCCCGTGGAAAATGGTGATTTCCGAGCCAAAAAGTGCCCTTTTGCGGGAAGTTTTGTTGTTCGCCTTCAACTGGAAGAAAAGTGCCACTGAAGCCCACCGAATGCTCGAGGAAGTTCACGGCGACCACGCTCTGAGCAAATCGCAGTGTTACAGGTGGTTTAAATAATTCCAAAGTGGCGATTTCGAACTTGATAATGAACCACGTGGAAACCGCACCAAAAGTTCGAGGACGCTGAACAGCAAGCTTTGTTGGATGAGGACAGTACCCAAACGGCAGGAGAAACTCGCGAAACAGCTCCAGGTGTCTCAAGGTGCTGTTTCCCTACGTTTAAACAGCCTCAGAATGACCCAAAAGCTTTCCAGATGGGTCCCCAACGAGTTGAGCGAAAGGCAGCAAGAACGGCGTCTGGTAACCTGCGAAGGGCTGCTCGCCAGGCATGAAAAGAAGTCATTTTTGCACCGAATCGTAACTTCTGATGAGAAATCGATCCCCTTCAGCAATCCTATGCGCCAAAAGTCGTGGGGCCTGCTCGGCCAATTTCCAAAACAGAAGCCTAGGCCCAATCGATTAGGAAAAAAGGCAATGCCTTGCGTATGGTGGGACCAGACCGGACGTAGTATATTTCAAGCTCCTGAAACCTGGCGAAACGGTCAATACTAGTCGCTACGAACAACAAATGCACAGTTTGAGAGAGGCATGAAATGAAATAAGACCGGAATTGCGTGAAAAGCACAACAAGCTGATACTGCAGCATGACAACGCTCCAGCCCACAACGCTACAGTGGTCAAAAACACCATAAAAGACTTGGGCTGGGAACTCTTACCCCACCCGCCGTACTCACCAGACTTAGCGCCGTCGGACTACACCTTTTCACATCTTTAGGACACGCCCTAAAAAAACCAGGAATTTTCAAACTCAGACATACTCCGAAAATGGCTTGTTGACTGGATTCGACTCAAAAGGAATAGAATTTTTTCATACAAGGAATTCGAAAATTGCCTGAAAGGTGGCCAGAGTGTATAGATAATCAGGGCAATTACTTTGAATAAAAATTATTTTGTTGTATGGAATTGGTGAACTTTGAATTCACTGAAAATTTTCGCGTTTCATACTGATAGACCTGGTATATATAACCAAATACAAAGAGTTGATATATTTCTATTATAGGTTGAATATTAATAGTGAAAGTTATTTTTATAAGAAATTGCACTTTATATATATGGTAATTTAAAACAACAACCTCATATTGTGTAGATAACTTATAACAAGATTGCCATGTTGTATATAGAAACACATCTATAAATAATTATGCGCATGATTAATCTGAGTCATTGCATCACCTATGTAATGTTATTTGTACAAAGTGGATAAATAAATAAAATCTGTAATAGATTTAAGAGTTGAGCTAAGCAGAGATCGAGCATAGTATTGCCAAAACAACAGAGTCTAAAGATGGAAGCCATAAATCAGGTCGATTTACAATTCCCACAACAAGGCCACCCACACTGTCACATGTGGTGGAATGCAGAGACCCCTCTCACACCTGGACAGGTAAAGGCGCCCTTTCTCAAACGCCCCTGTCACATAAGGTCCCCCCCCCCCGTCTTTTAAACTATAAATACATCACCTTACAGTGACTTGACAGCTCAGTACAGTTCAGTTCAGTTTAGTTTAGTTCACCCTTAGTGCAAGCCGCGTCGGTCGTATGTTATGTCGATCTCATCCAACATGTAGTTAGGAAGAACTCGTCTATCTCCATCTTGCGCTTCTAGCTCAGCTTTTATCTGTTAACGGAACTTTCTTAGTGCAACTGTGTCTTCGTTTTTTGTGTGGATATCCCAAGCTTTTCCACTCTGCCTCGACCACGACTGCCTGTATTTTGTGAGAACTTTTAAAGGTCTTCCAAGGTGCAGAGAGGTACTGGAAAACTCTACATCCTGACTGTTCCTCTTGGTCAACACAGTACAACAAGAGCTACCAGGACTTCAACATTATTTCAGTAGTCGACAGGATCTCTACAAAAGCTACTGGAATTCTCATTTTTATTACATGAGTCGACAGGATCTCATCACAGATAAGTCGACAGCAAATCATTATTACATATATATATTTAGATATCTTTAAAGATAAATGAAAGATACACCATTTTATGCTACTATAATTATTTTATTCTTTTTTACAATTCTTGCAACCGTGCACCATTATAGGACAAACATTTTGTTATCTACAAGATGATGATAAAAATGTTCGATTCGTTTCGAATCAAAACAGAGTAAAGTAATAATATATCTCACTGATATATTATCTTCAAACAAAACAGATCAAGAGTATTTTGGATTTAACTGAAAAGGTTTATTAAGAACAAAATATAATATTTTGAGTCAAAAGGCGATCCATCAATTAGGTATATAATAAAAGGGCGTACCTGGATCTGTAAAGAAAAAAAAAATCTCAAAATATTTCAAGATATTGCTCCCTCACTGTGCAATAAATTAATAAAGAGGGAGCAATCTCTCAAAATATTTTGAGAATTTTTTTATTTCTTTACAGATCCAGGTACGCCCTTTTATATAAATATAATATGTTTTAATCAATCATATCTAAAATACGTCTTGTTATTGATTTCATATAGAAATATTCAAGTTAAAGGATATTGTTTTCTATTTTAATTTCTGAAATTGAATGTGAATCAACATGTGATATGAAATAACACAAAGAAATACGTTTCTAAACACAGAATAATACATGACAATAACGTACCATATATATAAGAAAATAAAACTTCTATGCACGCAAGTTTCTTTTTACACATAAATCCAATTTCTACTGTCCTTACTGCAATTTAAAAAATAATAAAGGACTTGGCTTATCAGTAGTGACCCCTCCCAGCGGTTTCGCTAATTTATAATCTACCAGACTGCTTTTTAGATCTCTAATACTGTATTGGAGTATTCTGCTTATATATGCTACACTGAAGGGTGGAATCTTAAAATAGTATTTAAGTAAACTATGGACATAAGCTTTTAGGATAGTAGAATTACATATGAATATTTACTCGGCAATGCTCTTTCGCAAAAGCGTCTGGTAGATTGACGAAACCTCTGGGAGGGTTCACCATTGATAAGCCAAGCCATCTCAATATTTTCTCATTACAGTAAGGAGAGTAGAAAAATTATTTATGTGTAAAGAGAAACATGCGTGTATAAATGTCTTATTTCCTTCAGAAAAGTATAGTACCATGTTATGGTTAAAAGATTGTATTCCTACCTAAGGCCACGGGCTGTAAGCATTTGTATTTCTACCTTAGGCCATGGGCTGTAAGCATTTGTATTTCTACCTTAGGCCATGGGCTGTAAGCATTTGTATTTCTAACTTAGGACACGGGCTGTAAGCATTTGTATTTCTACCTTAGGCCATGGGCTGTAAGCATTTGTATTTCTACCTTAGGCCATGGGCTGTAAGCATTCTATAATTTAATAAAACTGTTTCTCTATGCGTTTGTTCATATTTTTATATTGAAATATTCAATATTGGCAGTTCCACGTACCAATTAACGTAACAAGTCAAAGATTTAAAAGCTTTTCTCTGATTCAGTGGCCAATGATAGCTCTACTATTTGTGAAAGAATAGTACAAAGTAATATTGTACTGGGATGAAGGTGCATAAATTAAGAAAAGACATCTACTTATCGTGGCAACTGAAAGTTGCTGATGGCTTGCGCCATACTATCGGAATAAATATCAACTATTCTCGTTGATTTTAATTATTTCCAGAATTGGCCAAAATACCATTCTTGATTAATCAAGAAAAAGCTAACCACGGACGCGTTTCTATTTGTCTTCTTATGCTGTCAGTTCTACAATTGAACTAGTCATGAAGGTTGTGCTTGATGTGTAGATTTAATAAACAGAAAAGCTGAGAACTTCGCTAAAAAATTAAATATCTTCATTGACAAAACTTAAGGAAGTGTACCTTTTAGCATGTATATCGGGATTCAGATAATAACTCTGAAAGATTATTACAGTGACCTTTATTGAAGACACACGAGATAACCAAGGGCGTATACACTCATGGACAGAACTTAAGGAAGTTTACCTTATAGCATGTCTATCGGGATTCAGACAATAACTCTGGAAGATATTACAGTGACCTTTATTGAAGACACACGAGATAAACAATGTGTGAACAAAATTGGTCTCCTTAAAAAAAAAAAAAAAAATAGACAACCGGTGATATCAAATATTTTCCACTTCTTTAAGTTTTGTCCATGAGTTAATATGGCTTAGAAGACACTCTGTGTTTGTGATGTATCTCTACCAAGACTGTATATGCTGATTACCTATCTGCATATTGTTACTGTCTTCTACATATTAATAGCTTTAGGCCCTAGTTGATTTAATTTCAAGTAAGGACACATATATAAAATTTAATTTCCTTTGTAAATATATTTTGGATTTCATTAAGAAAAAATGGTCTTTGATGTAACGATCTCAAGGAAAAATTGGACATATTATATGGCTGTAAACAATATATAGTGTAATGCGTGTATATGTGTGTATATACGAGTATGTATATATTTTAAATTTAATGATGTAACTGTAAATAAAATTCAAAGAATATCTCTATAATGTAAAAAATATTTATGAATCTTTCTAAGTTACCTTTCTGTGTATCTTTCCATGTTGAAATATTTTCTTTGTTATATTTGTATGTACATTCAGCGCAAGTGTCCCTAGGGGAACATAGCGTTTTGAATTGAAATAAATAAATAAAAATAAATTGTTGGCTTTTTTCTTCCTTTTGGACTTCGTGGGAAGGACTGGTTTAAAATCAAATGTCTTAATGAAAGGCTTTGCTTTCCTATACTAATCGGAATAATATTAAAATGGTTAACTGTTCTTAAAAATAACTTTATTCTATTTGAAAAAATAGTACAAATGTGAAATTGTACTGAGATAAGGTGCATAAATTAAGAAAAAGGCATCTCCTTATCTTGCAACTGAAACTGAAATCAGCAACACTCAGTTGCATGATAAGGAGATGCCTTTTTCTTAATTTATTCTATTTGTAATACTATTTTAAAGTCTTTCACCATTACGTCCGTTGTTTGTGTTCTGAATCATTTCTGTCGAGTCATCCAATCTTTCATTAACAAGGTTAATTATTTCAAGGTCAGATTCCTTTCTTTAATCTCCTCTTTGTCCTGCGCCATTAATGTTCCTTTAGTTTTTATGAAGATGAGAATAGAGAGACGTTTGAAGTTGTGCCATAGGACTAGTTGATGGATATGGAAAGTCTAAGAGGCGTTATTTTGGATCATAGAATGATATTGCCTTGGAGCAAGCTGAGCATCAAGGCGGGCCCGGAAAAAGGCCTAGGTGGAAACAAGGAATGGAAGTTATTGTCGCATAATCTGGACCAGAATGGAATCAGAAGCCGGCAACACGGTTTGGCCATCAATCTTTGTCGCGTCTGGGTCAAGGGCAGTCTCATCAGGAGCTAATTGGTCTGTCTGGCCGTCAGCTGTCCCATCTCATCCCGTGATCATTCCATCTCATCCGTGGTCAGTACCATCTCATCCCGTGGTCAGTGCCATCTCAACCCGTGATCATTCCCATCTCATCCCGTTGTAATTCCTATCTGATCCCGTTGTCAGTCCCAATTAATCCTTTTCTCAGTCCCATCTCATCCCGTGATCAGTCCCATCTGGTCCTGTAGTCAGTACCATCTCATCCTTTTCTCAGTCCCATCTGGTCCCGTGGTCAGTTCCATCTCATCCTTTTCTCAGTCCCATCTCATCCCGTGATCAGTCCCATCTCATCCCGTGATCAGTCCCATCTCATCCCGTGGTCAGTTTCATCTCATCCCGTGGTCAGTTTCATCTCATCCCATGATCAGTCCCATCTCATCCCGTGATCAGTCCCATCTCATCCCGTGGTCAGTTTCATCTCATCCCCGCTTCAACTCCCCACGCATCAGTGACTTCCTGTTATTCTCTTCAGACGAATGATTATTTTGAATCTTAGTTCTACCTATATACATACACGAGTTTCCAAAATATTGCCACATGGAAAATTAGGGAAGACAAAAACTTCAGGATGAGACAACAATTTATTTCAGGCAAGAACAAACTATGAATGGTAAACAAAAGATAAGCCAGGAGGGAAATTTACAGAGTAGCAAAATATAAACATAAAAATGACCACTCTGTTAATAAAAGTAATAAATAATTTGTTACATAGCTTCTTCCCAATGGGAGCTGTGACCCACAGCTAGCAATTATTGTAGATACTGACATAGATCTGACGTGCTTCTGCCAAGGATTCCATCGAAGTCTTGGAACTTTGCCCCTAGTACCTTTGCGTCCTTTTTCTTGCGGCGTGAAGAGCGGCTTTGTCGTCGTATCTTCTATAGGGACATCGTCATCTTCGAGGGAAGTCTTGGCTTTGACACGTCGGTAGAATCCTGGAGTCAGTCTCCGAAAATGCAGATCACAGCACCCATGGCTCCAAGGTCTTCTCGGCGATCTTCACTTTGTCTTCCCTAACTTACCCAGCATCTCCACTAAAATGCCACGTGGAAAATTAGGAAAGACAAAAACTTCAGGAGGAGACAACAATTTATTTCAGGCAAAGACAAATTATGAATGGTAAACAAAAGATAAGTCACGAGGGAAATTTACAGAGTAGCAAAATATAATCATAAAAATGACTACTCTGTTAATAAAAATAATAAAATTAATAAATACTTTGTTACAATATATTTACATTCAAAGATGAGGATTCAAAGTGACCATTCCCCTGTATAGACAGGTCTGTAACGTCGGGAGTTGAACTATTGGTTGAAGTGGCTGTGTTTCCCTGGATCTACTTCCAAACAACAAATGTTTTAACCCCTAGTACACGTGGTACAGACCATGATAATCATGGTGGGTAGAAGTAAGCGACTGCTTTTACTGTAAGTGCACTACATATCTACACATGTGAAAATCAATTTGACTTCCTTTCTTTTTTTAGATTACAAGGTTTATTACATATATATCACAATGCAAACAATAAGCATTATGGAAAGTTTAATATATAAGCGACACTCTTCACTTGCTTTGTCAAAATACAAGATAATTAAACAAAAAATAAGAAAAGATCAAATATGCGAAATAAACTCTGAGAGAAGAATTACAAAAACTATAACAAGACTTAGAACAAAACATTACAAAGGAATGACAATACATCCAGATGGCACAATAACCTATAGGACATGTAACAATTGTCCTGGTGTGGAACTAACACCTATTCACATATTCTCATGTCCAGCAATGGCCGCAGCCTTGCAGAAAATTGACATAAACCTAGAGCAGCAGCTTTACACACCCAGATAGAGAACATTGCGACTGCTGTGATAGAGATGCACCGGGGACATCTGAAGCTCATCATTGGAACACGACAACAACAAAAAATACAGTATTCACACCCAAGATAGAGACATTGCTGCTGCTGTGATAGAGATGCATGGAGACATCTGAGGCTCTTCATTGGACACGACAACAACAACAATACAGTATACACACCCAAGATAGAGAAGCGACTTCTGTGATAGAGATGTACGGAGACATCTGAGGCTCTTCATTGAACACAACAACAGCAATACATTAGTACACACCCAAAAGAGAGAACGACTGCTGTGATAGAGATGCATGGGGACATCTGAAGCTCATTATTGGACACGACAACAATAACAATACAGTATACACACCCAAGATAGAGAACGACTGCTGTGATAGAGATGCATGGAGACATCTGAGGCTCTTCATTGGACACGACAACAACAACAATACAGTATACACACCCAAGATAGAGAACGACTGCTGTGATAGAGATGTCATGAGACATCTGAGGCTCTTCATTGACACGACAACAACAACAATACAGTATACACACCCCAAGATAGAGAACGACTGCTGTGATAGAGATGCACGGAGACATCTGAGGCTCTTCATTGGACGCGACAACAACAACAATACAGTATACACACCCAAGATAGAGAACGACTGCTGTGATAGAGATGCACGGGACATCTGAGGCTCTTCATTGACACGACAACAACAACAATACAGTATACACACCCAAGATAGAGAACGACTGCTGTGATAGAGATGCATGGAGACAGTCTGAAGCTCTTCATTGGAACACGACAACAACAACAATACAGTATACACACCCAAGATAGAGAACGACTGCTGTGATAGAGATGCACGGGACATCTGAAGCTCTTCATTGGACACGACAACAACAACTCTTCAAGTTTCTTGGCTTATCATTAAACCAACACTTAACCGAATCTGTTTGGGAAAGTTCATTAATAAAAAGAGAAATATTTAGGATCAGTACAACTTTAATCTCCCTTTTCACTAAAGAAGAAGATATACAAGTCAGGGAGAAGTGGTTCTTTTATTTAAGAAAACGATGATACAAGAGAGATTTCGGGCAAGTACCCGTAGAAGGACGTCCTTCGAAGCTTGTTCGATTGTCGTCTAATATGAAGAAGCTCTTCTTCGTCTTCTTCGAAGCTTGTTCGATTGTCGTCTAATATGAAGAAGCTCTTCTTCGTCTTCTTCGAAGCTTGTTCGATTGTCGTCTAATATGAAGAAGCTCTTCTTCGTCTTCTTCGAAGCTTGTTCGATTGTCGTCTAATATGAAGAAGCTCTTCTTCGTCTTCTTCGAAGCTTGTTCGATTGTCGTCTAATATGAAGAAGCTCTTTCTTCGTCTTCTTCGAAGCTTGTTCGATTGTCGTCTAATATGAAGAAGCTCTTCTTCGTCTTCTTCGAAGCTTGTTCGATTGTCGTCTAATATGAAGAAGCTCTTCTTCGTCTTCTTCGAAGCTTGTTCGATTGTCGTCTAATATGAAAAGCTCTTCTTTCCAACTTGTTTCTTCTTCTTTAAGAATTGGTGTTCGTCTTGTAATCTCTTCAGAGACTTTAAATAAAATATTTCAGTTTTCTTCCTGACTACGTATTTTTAGA
>CP092873.1:9038619-9078850 GCA_030710605.1 Cordylochernes scorpioides
TATCGCTGATATAGAAATGGGTCTATCCTGATTAACAGGTGTATAAGTTAACCGGAATCTACCAAACTTGAAATGTCTGGAGTTGGGTGGATACTACGTTGAGAGTACACGGAAGAATTTTAGTGTGATTCGTACTCAAGATGTTAATATCTGTACGCTCCAGAGGAACCTGAGGTATCTAAATGAATAAATGATCAATAATGCCGAAGTATAGGATACAAATTGCTCGAAGCATATTATATATTTATAAATGTATGTAATTCTACTGTCCTCTAAGCTTATGTCCATAGTTCTTCTAAAATACCCATTCAAAGAGCCTATCAACAGTATCACTATAAAAGGAAGTTCCAAAAAATGCAATATAACAGCGGTATGGTAGATTAAACTGGCGAAACCGCTGAGAGGATTCACCACTGATGAGCCAGGTCCTCTCATTAATTTTTCCATTGCAGTAAGGGCAGTAGAAATTGTTTAATTTCAAAAAGAATCTTACGCCTTTAAAATAGTTTCGAAATTTGATAACAGATGGCGCGCTAGTGCATCATATTACAAATGTGTGTGTTACTTTCCCCTCGAAGGACTGATAGGCCGAAAGCTTAAGGAAAGACTCAAAGAAAAAGAAGAGACAGTGGCTCAGAGGAGAACTGGAGAACAAAATGATGAAGAAGAAGAAATATAGAATAAGAAGATAGAAGAAAAAACACAAGTCAGGGAAAGAGATTTTTTATAAGATGATTGTACAAGCTTTTGGACAAGATGTCCTTCTACACAAAATGAGGAAAGACTTGTGGGAAAAGAAGTGACAGTGACTTAGAGAAGAATTGAAGAACAAAATGATGAATAGAAGAAACACAAGTCAGGGGAAAGAGTTTCTTTTATAAGACGATTGTACAAGTTTTGGACAAGATGTCCATCTACATAAAATGATTCGAGTGGCAATTCTGTACTCGTAGAAGGGCGTCTTGACCTAAAGCTTGTACGGTCATTCTCTTGTATAAGGTTATTCCAAAAGTTGGTGTATTTCTTATTACTTGTCGAATAATATTATTACGGCGAATACATAATAATACAATTGCTTTATACATATTACAAAGACATTATACATAACGGCGAATAATATTATTACGGCGAATACATAATACAATTATGATGCACTAGCGCGCCATCTGTTATCAAAATTCGAAATTATTCTAGAGGCGTAAGATTCTTTTTGAAAATAAACTTATTTCTACTGCCCTTACTGCAATGGAAAAATTAATGGGAGGGCCTGGCTCATCAGTGGTGAACCCTCCCAGCGGTTTCTCCAGTATAATCTACCATACCGCTGTTATATTGCATTTTTTGGAACTTCCTTTTATAGTGATACTGATGTTAGACTCTTGGAATGGGTATTTACAATTAATTTATACATCATACAAAGACATTATACATAACGGCGAATAATATTTGTATTTCAATTTTTTGCAAGTGTTTATGAACTTTTAGGACAACCTTGTATAAAGAAGCTCTTCTTCACGACACGTATTCCTTCTTCTATAGAAAATAGAAAGATTATCGTTGTCTTAGAATGATGAATGTCGACAAAGGCATCTTCTGATCTTATAAATGTACGATAAAAGATGGTTATTGCCAACTATCGGTGTAAACATCAAGTAAACATTGATTTTTTTAACAACAACAAAAAGGTTTATTAAGACCTTTTAGTTTTATACAGATTCTCCAAGCAGAAATGTAGGATACACATAGGAAAAAACAGTAATAGTACCTTAATGGTAATATGATATAGGTAAACATTGAATTATCCAAGAATATTCATTTAAAATGTTTTTTTTTTTAATATAAATCTGGTGAAGAAACACATTTAATCAGATTGAAATCGGGTCACTTATGTCTAATTCTATATACAGTTACGAGCGTCTTTCCTAATCAATCAGCCAACTCTGTCACCGTTTGCTTTTATTGGTTGGCTACGGTCACGCCACCTTTGCCCCCCCCCCCCCCCCCCCGCCGGCGGCGCGCGCCCGTTGGCTGCCGGCGAGCACGTGACTTCCCTGTGCGCGCGCATGGCGGGCGGTAGGCTATAGTTATTAACTAACATATGCAATTAATTAAGGCGCCAATTTAGAATTGTAACAAATAGTATTTGAATCAAAACATTCAATCGGGTAAAACACGGGCGTTGCCCGGGTCATTCGGCTAGTGATTTATAAAGAAGAGACAAAAACATTTCCTAAATGGGCAAAATACAAAATTGAAGAGGTCACTACCTCCAGCATATACTGAAATATATTGGGATGGACACTCGATATCAGGAACACAAGAAAGTACTGAATTGTCTTAGAGAAAAACTAACTCCAGGATTTGGTCTGAAGAGACAAAGAATACGATTTTTTTTTTAAAGGCAACCACACACTGGGGGGTATTCGGTATGTATAGTGTGCCTAAGCCCCGATAGATGGCGCACGCTCTAGGGAAGGCTTGGCTTATCAGTGGTGAACCCTCACAGCGGTTTCGTCAGTTTAATCTACCAGACCGCTTTAAAAGATCCAATACTGTATTGGATAATTCTGCTTATATAAGCTGCAACGAAGAGTGGAATCTTAAGAAATGGTATTCAAGTAAACAATAGACTTAAGCTTTTAGATATAAAGAAGCGTATCCCTGGATTGATCTTTGATCTTATAAGGTTGTCCCAAAAGTTCGTGTTTTTCTTAAAACGTTGTTTTTATTATTACTTGGTGAATATTATTACGGCGAATACATAATGATACAATCACTTTATATATATTACAAAGACATTATACATAACGTCGAATAATATTGGTATTTCAATTTTTTTGCAAGCATTTACGACTTTTGGGACCTTTTTTTTTTTGCTTATCACTAGTACACGTGATACAAGCCATGGTAATTATGGTGGGTAGAACTAGGCGAAATGTCTACACATATGAAAAGCAGTTCGACTTTGCACTTACAAATATGCCAGAGCCCCGTTTGGTTACTTGCACTCGTTGGTGAGGTTGGTCTTTTGTAAGAATCAGGGGCCATTGGATCATCTATTTTATGGTGTTATAACCATGATTAAAATAAATGGAACTTACAACTTGGGACTTTAGAATTAAGTTGTTATAACCAATAATAAAGCATAATTTGGATTATAGATTAGATACACAAAGTAATAAGACCAAATCCAAATAAATAAATAGTGTGTGACATTTTGATAACAGTATTGCTACCATTCAGTACTTTTGACTGACGGTAACAACGATTTGGAAGAAAAAATAGCTACATCAACAATTATTTTTTTTTTTAATTAAAAGCCATTGGAACATTTTTTTATCAGAAAAAAAGGCCTAATGCAGGTACAAAGACAAGACGGTACTTATCCTTTATTGTAGCGTTGGATCGGGGTCACACAGGTATGCGAGGAGATAGCCAGACACGGATAAATCACGCAGAGAACACTTTAAGCGTCTCTACACGATAATCCACCATACTTGCCCTCGCAATACCATAGCCTCCTTATATATACAAACACTAGCCGAATGACCCGGGCAACGCCCGGGTTTTACCCGATTAAATGCTTTTATTCAAATACGATTCGTTACAATTATAAATTGGCGCCGTGGATGTCATTCTTGTATAATATATAAATGAGTTTTAAAAATTGTAAAAAAAAAAAAATGCATCGGCCGGGAATCGAACCCGGGCCGCCCGCGTGGCAGGCGAGCATTCTACCACTGAACCACCGATGGTTATGAGAAATGGCGATATTTGGGTATTTATTCCATTCACAAAGCAAACAGTGACAGAATTAAGAATTGTTGCTTGATTATGACGCTGATAACTGTATATATTAATGGCTACATTCGTCCAATGAGAAGGCGGTAGAGATTGGTTCACTAACAAACGAAAACAACATTCTTCCCACTAAAATCTGATATAATTAGATTAATATAATTTGACACGGGAATCGAACCCGGATTGTAGCGGTAGAAAACCAAGGGTTTAGACCATCCTTCTACCGACCCTCTTTGTCATAACCTTGTATATAATTGAGCATATAGGGATTGATTTACCTCCTCTTCATCCTTCTTTCTGCTCTGAGGCCTCCGTAGACCTTTCTTGAGCATGTCGAAGAGACCTTGTGTAGTGCGGTGATGGTTGGTTTCGATCACACGACGGGTAGGGTAGTTCAGTGGGATGAACTCCTGTCTACTCCGGGTATAGTCTGTCACATACACTTATGCAAATCATCCATAGCATTCCGATATCCTTTGTTACATATTCTTTCAACACATCAACATTAAAAGTAGGGTATAAACACAAAACTGGCATTACAAATAGTGACAAGTTTTCATCTACCTTTCAAAATATAGGATTAATTTAAAAAAGAACAGGTAGAAAGAATAAAGGAAGAAAATTTACATATTGTTTTAAAGTTAGTCTATGGTCAATAATATTTGTTTAATAGATTAAATAAGTATCATTGAATGATTGTTATTGTATATAAGGGTACAAAGAGAAATTTCTTTAATATGTATTTCTATAAGTGATTCTCTATTGTTGAAGAAAACCTTTACCATAAACACAAAAAGGATCATGTATTGATATATATTAAAGATATCTCTCTATATGATTAGTACATAAAAATGTGAAGAAAGAGGACATATTTTGTCTACTTTGCCAAAGGAATAAAATATCCGAACTGGGACACTATATATTTGAATGTACGTCTCTCACTATGGAAAGAGAAACTTTTTGCGGTAGAGCTGCTCATCCACACTTTTCGCTTTATTCCTTTCTTTCAGACTTGATGGATAATGGGTCAGCTATTTTAAAGTTCTTAAATTTTTTTCAAGACTGCAAGGAGGAAAAAATACCTAACAAAGTAACTGAACTGTGTAGAAATATTTTCTTCTTTACAAGATGCAACCATTTACTCAATAATCTACTTCTTCACTGTGTTCTATGCACGAAAAACGATGTATATAGTCTTTTGTACATAGATATTCTTTCCTCTTCTTATTTTCTCTTTTTTTAAGCGAGGATTCAGTTTCTTCCCCTGCTTCTCATTTCATTTAGATTCATTTCTAACAGGAGAATCGTCTGTATAAGACGGAATGTCTTAATAAATGCTTGTGTGTGCGATTAGGACAAATAAATAGTATCAAAAGAATAAAATTGATAGGCGAAAAGTTTCTTGTTAGTTTCTTTCATTTAATCGAGCTTTTTTTCTCAAATGCGAATTTTGCCAAATGGTTGATTGTATAATTGTAATAAGAAAGTTACGTGCTATCTAACCTAAATGCATATCAGTGTTTTGTTGCCCTTTGTTGCTCAACGATCAACTCCAGAAATAGAATAAAGGAAACAATCGGAGATGATAACAATGGGAAAAAAACATTTGAGTCTTCAAAACAAGTCGCTGAACATTTTAACAAGCGTACATCCCGATTGTGGGGATTGGGCAAGTTGCCATGTTCTTGTGCTAAGGTGCAGATCCCATTACTATCGGCAATCGACATAAAGGGTTAAGCACAGTTAGTAACTTTAGTATAGAAAGCAAGTGAGTCATATTAAATATATTTTAAAAGAAATGTTTTCACGGAAAACTGATATTTTCATCTTAATTTGATATAGAGATGAATTTATTGAATTGGAAGATTGGTTGCAAGATTAAGAAACTGTGTGTGGGACATCGCAAAGAATCTTGGCCCGTGGTGTCCAATTTTACGGACGTTTTTGCCGATGGCAAAGAAACTGTGGAACATGGGCGACCATCCGGGCGTTGGAAGAACGACTTGGGGAGTATCTCGGCTAAATTGAAGGTCTAATTAGTGGCCGGGCTGCAGGAATTAAGAAACCATAAACCAGGAGGAATCCTGAAGGAAACTAGATCGCCAATTAACCTTGGCCCTGTGCTACCTGACATCGACCTAGCTCTACATTTCCTCCAAGTGGAGTCAATTCCTGGAAATTGTTTAGTTTTTACTGCGTTGTTGTTTAGTTGTGGCTTTCCCTCGTCAATTCCTGGAAATTGTTTAGTTATTGCTACGTCGGTTATCTAGTTGGCCTAGTGGCTTTTCTTCAAGTAGAGTCAATTCCTAGATAAGCAATTCTTCTTGCTCGACATAAACTATCTTACTAACTCAGACGTTCGACTCTTCAGCCGTCGAAACCAAGATCCAACTTGGAACTTGTGGAGAAGCATATTTCAAAAAACATTGTCCTTATGCCAGCTCGATTGATGCAATGTCCAACCCCGGTAGTGAATCAAAGTAATCATATATGGCTCTGGTTTCTTCCAAGTCCAAAGAGTGAGTCTACATGTATCAACATTCATGGAAGTGGAAAGTCTGATATCGCCCGTTTTGCAGGAAGGAAAGTAAACTCATGGACAAAACTTAAGGAAGTTGTACCTTTTAGCATGTATATCGGGATTCAGACAATAACTCTGAAAGATATTTGATAAACAGTGACCTTTATTGAAGACACACGAGATAACCAATATACATTCATGGACAAAACTTAAGAAAGTTCTACCTTTTAGCATGTATCCGGATTCTCAAACAATAAATCTGAAAGATATTACAGTGACCTTTATTGAAGACACACGAGATAACCAAGTGTGTATACATCCATGGAAAAAACTTAAGGAAGTTGTACCTTTTAGCATGTATATCGGGATTCAAACAATAACTCTGAAAGATATTACAGTGACCTTTATTGAAGACACACGAGATAACCAATATACACTCATGGACAAAACTTAAGGAAGTTGTACCTTTTAGCATGTATATCGGGATTCAGACAATAACTCTGAAAGATATTACAGTAACCTTTATTCAAGATACACGAGATAATCAAGTGTGAGCAAAATTGCCTCTGTCTCCCTAAAAAATATATAGACAACCGGCGACATCAAATACGTTTCACTTTCTTAAGTTATGTCCATTGCCAAGTTTGTTTAATATGGAAATAAATCGTGATTAATTGGTATATTTCTTATGTAGAACTTGTATAATTCCAACGTCTTTAATTCAAATATTTATCTTGGTCCCTAGACATCCATATGGCACAAGAACCTACAGGACATGCAACAACTGTCCTGGTGTGGAACTAACACCTACTCATGTATTCTCATGTCCAGCAATAGCCGCAGCCTTGCAGAAAATTGACATAGACCCAGAGCAGCAGCTTTACACACCCAAGATAGTGGACATTGCTGCTGCTGTGATAGAGATGTATGGAGACATCTGAGGCTCTTCATTGGACACGACAACAACATAAAATTGACATGGACCCAGAGCAGCAGCTTTACACACCCAAGATAGTGGACATTGGTGCTGCTGTGATAGAGATTCATGGAAATATCTGAGGCTCTTCATTGGACACGACAACAACAACAGAAAATTGACATGGACCCAGAGCAGCAGCTTTACACACCCAAGATAGTGGACATTGCTGCTGCTGTGATAGAGATTCATGGAAACATCTGAGGCTCTTCATTGGACACGACAACAACAACAGAAAATTGACATGGACCCAGAGCAGCAGCTTTACACACCCAAGATAGTGGACATTGGTGCTGCTGTGATAGAGATTCATGGAAATATCTGAGGCTCTTCATTGGACACGTGGACACGACAACAACAACAGAAAATTGACATGGACCCAGAGCAGCAGCTTTACACACCCAAGCTAGTGGACATTGCTGCTGCTGTGATAGAGATGTATGGAGACATCTGAGGCTCTTCATTGGACACGACAACAACAATAACTTTTAAGCCTTTCATTAAAAAAGTTTTTAATTCGATTTATTTTTTCTTGGTCCCTTGGGTTTCGGATTATTTAAGTTCAACTGTATATAGATGGCAGGCATTAATTGCATCTTATAATAGTATTATTAATAATACAGTTAAACCTGTCTATAGCGCCCCCCTCTAAATAGCACCTTCCTCTCTATAGCGCCCGATATTAAACATTAAAATGTAAACATTTTACATTAAAATTTGACCTGTCTATAGCACCTCTTCTCTATAGCACCCTATTTTGGTGAGTCTCAAGAGGGGGCGCTATAGACAGGTTTAACTGTACTTTTATTGAGAATGCATCTAAATGATAAATGTACGCATTAGAGTCTGATGAGAGGAAGTTATGTTTCCCAGAGAGATGAGGCCAGGGAAACTCCCGTGTAGGATGGTGGTAGGGAAGAAAGGTCATCAGATAGCCAGCGGGATGGGCAAGCAAGCAGGTGGCAGTGAAGGTCGTGTGGCCATTCAAACGTCCACGGGTGTCACATGTGGGAACACGTGAAAAACTGCAGCATTATGGTCAAATTGCTATTGTGTTGGCGTGGAGTATAGCTGAATATTGGGTGTTCGTGATAGCCATCAACTTTGTTGATAACCATCTTTACTTAGCTGATTAACAGCGGATTCCATAACTCGCAAGGTCCTGTACCCCCATTTTAGGGAGAGTTTCCTCGCGGATACCTTACCTAAACACAAGATTATTCTTGTCAAGTTCCTCAACACAGTCATCGCTGGGGATTCCATAACTCGCAAGTCTGAACTCAAGACGATTCTAAGCTCCTGATAGGATCCAGACGTACCTACAGAGAAGGCCTCGTCTGGTGTATATATTTTCTCTACTATTTTAAACTCTGTAAACTCTCTTTTTGACCGTTGACTAGATGTCGATAAACTATTTTTAATTTTCAATTACTTAACTGATTAAACAAAAATACGTAAATCTGTGTATACATTGTTGTAAAGATAGAAGTTGCCTAGCCAGTATCCATAGTTCTTAAAATTAAAGATACTTTGGCCAGTAAATCTTTATACTATCTCGACATTTTTATAATACTCAATTTGTTACAAACCACGGATATTTCAAAAGTTTTTAAATAGAATAAAGGCAGTGGAGGATTCAACTTGCTTTTGTGGTATTGAGGAACAAACCTCAAGACATCTACTGATCGTATGCCCAGCATTTCAAGATTAAAAAATGAAGAAAGAACTAGTTGTTTGTGAACTTAACGATTTGATTTCCGATTAAAAAAATAATATTTAAAGTTCAATTCATTTTGTAAATACATTCTAAACTTTCTACAAAATCTGGATCTCTAATGTTTTCATGCGTTGAATAACGTAAATAACTTATGTAAATAAACTTTTCTCCTTGTTTGGCGCAAGTATCCCTTACGGGATATAGCGCTTTGGAAATAAAATAAATGATAATCTCGACATTCGACAAAAAATCTTTTGTTATAAAATAAATATAGATTCCAGGGCGCTAAGTCAATATCATAAATATTTAAAATATGTAAATAATTAATTTGTATATAAAAATAGTATTTATCATTAATGTATTAACGTGATACTCCTGTTGAAGGACTGACAAGTCCGGAATTTTGAAAATAAAAAGTTGAACAAGAAACTTAACGCCCTGGAAGCTTTATTTTATAAAAATATTTTGTTCTCGTCAGGAGCGAACAAAAATTAAAATATTTGGCAAAGTATTAAAAGTAGAATTAATCTAAGTAGAATGCGCATTGCCAATTGTTTTAATTTTTGTTTGCTCTTGACGAGGACAAAATATTTTTGTCGAAACGTCGAGATAATAAAAAGATTTACTGGCCGAAGTGTCTTAAGAACTGTGTATACATTGTACAGATAGGGAAGGCCTTGGAAGACGCTAGGGTGTCATTATCCAGGCCGTAGACCCAGCCCTCAGGGGGCCGCTAGTGATGGTGAAGGCCTTTCTTCATTAACACCTTTGTGGTAAGACAATCCAATCAAATTTTTAACGGAGATTCTTGTGTTGAACATTCCGCTAGCTTTCCAACGACATCGTTATTCAACGGACGTGAAAATAAAGCATAATGTATGACAATATGTACAATGAGAGACATGTTAGTTACAAATTTGCATATCACTTGTCTCTCATTGATCTTCTATATATTTTAACTAGGCGAATGACCCGGGCAACGCCCAGGTTTTACCCGATTAAATGCTTTTATTCAAATACTATTCGTTACAATTATAAATTGGCGCCGTGGATGTCATTCTTGTGAAACGTCCCGCTCCAAACTTTGTGTTTGAGAAGCGATATTTTTATAAAAAGATGATCTGGCTTTGTGTCTTCTGCTCGAATGAATGTTTTTCTGTTAGAATTTTGTTCCTGCATACTAAAAATGAACTGGCTTCACTCGTGGTCTCTGCTTTTTGGAATTTTTCCGGATATAATTTTGTATCTGATAATCAAATATGATACAGCAATATTGTCATAATCATTTTCTGACTAAAAAAAAACAACTATTTTTGCCCAGAACCTGTCAAATGCTTATAAAAAATGGCCATATTTGGGTATTTTTATTCCATTCACAAAAGCAAACGGTGACAGAATTGTTGATTGATTGTTGATTATGACTCTGATACTTGTATATTTTAATGCTTTATTTTCACGCCCGTTGTGTCAGTCAATATCCCAAGATACGTATGATATAGGCAGTAATTATCATGGTGAGAAGATATTTGCAACTTGTTAATTATATTCCAGAATTGGCCAAATACCCATTCTTGATTAATCAACAAAAACTAACCACGTAAGCGTTTCGGGCTGCTTTGGCTTTTATCAGTGTGGTGCAAGCTGTACCTGAATGATCATAAAAACGGGTCATTTAGGCATCCTGAAACGCATACATGGTTAGCTTTTCTTGATTAATCAAAAATGGGTATTTAGCAAATTCTGGAATATTTAAAAATCAACAAATAATTAATATGTATTCCGACAGATCTGACATCAGAAACTTTTAGCTCCACAATCAGGAGATGTCTAAAGAGAATATCTAGGCTGTCTTCTGATATGTCTTAAGCCTTTCTCGACTTCCCAAATCGAGTTGATTATCCAAGGATATCTAAGAAGCTGTGTTGACGTGGACTCCTGGCTATGTAACAGGAAGTCTGGTTGTAACGTGGCCTTGAGGAACGGAAAAGGTGTGTAATATATTGTAATTTCCCCCCTGTTTTCTCTGACTAAACTTTTTAGCAGAGTGACGTAACGGTGTTTTTTTACTTATCCCAAATACACATGGTACAGGTCATGATACTGTCCTGGTATGGAACTAACATCTACACACATATTCTCATGCCTAGCAATGGCCGTAGTCTTGCAGAAAATTGACATGGACCCAGAACAGTAGCTTTACATACCCAAGATAGAGGACATTGCAACTGCTGTGATAGAGATGCATGGAGAAATCTGAGGCTCTTCATTGGACACGACAATAACAACAATACAGTATACACACCCAAGATAGAGGACATTGCAACTGCTGTGATAGAAGTGCATGGAGAAATCTGAGGCTCTTCATTGGACACGACAACAACAACAATAGAGTATACACACCCAAGATAGAGGACATTGCGACTGTTGTGATAGAGATGTATGGAGAAATCTGAGACTCTTCATTGGACACGACAACAACAACAATACAGTATATACACCCAAGATAGAGGACATTGCAACTGCTGTGATAGAGATGCGTGGAGAAATTTGAAGCTCTTCATTGGACACGACAACATCAATAGGTCATGATAATCATGGTGGGTAGTTAACGACTGTTTTTACTGTAAATGCACCACATGTCTACATATGTAGAAAGAAGTTTGACTTTTGCACTTAAAGTGTGTTAATCATTTGGTGAACCCTCTAAGCAGTTTCGCTAGTTATAAAAGATTACGCGCTTAATGCATCATATTTCCACGTGGAAAATTAGGAAAGACAGATTTCAGGATGACCCAGAAATTTGTTTATGTAAAGAACAAATTGATTGAAAATTGATTAAAATGCAATTATAGCAAAGAGGTAAGTTTACAAAGTGACAAAATAAAAACGTCAACTCTGTTAATAAATACTTTGCTACACTATTATTTACCATCATTTGAGATGAGTGTGAGCTCGTTGTGTCCGAAGTCCGCCAGGGAGGTGTTGAGGTCCAGGAGAGAGTCCGGGGACCTCGGGTCCAGCAGTCGATGACGTGAGAAGTCCAGAGAGTGCTCCTGACACACCCGTCGTTTGATATCGGCTAGGGCGGTGGTAGGTCCGGAACGTATCACCGCCAGCTGCTTGCGCGGCAGGTTAACGGAGACACGGATAGAAGGTGCGAAGGGCATGCCCGAGGTGGCTACTGGAGGAGTAGCGGGGGTCTTGGGCACGACGTAGAGGGTGCGGGTGTCGAGGGTCCCCACGGGAGTGTTGGGGGCGGACGTCCCTCCACCCGGCTGACACTGCAGAGAATGGCTGCCTGGGCTGAGCTTGGTGCCAGCGGTGGCTTGGACAAGCACGTCCAGGATGGCCGTCCTGGGCAACACACGTCATGTGAACATAGCGCACACACGTTTCTATTAAAAAAAATAAAAATCATAAAGCGCTGCAAATCTTTTTGTTTACTTGATCAAAGATTAAAGAACTCCACCTTTGCCCATTCCAAGCCCGAATAATATAGGAAAAGAGGAGCAGTAACAAGCTCACTAAAAAACGTGGGTTCAGCTGGCCCGGCTGATAGTACCCTGTAAGGTCTCCAGGGATACAGGATGAGTCTGTACTCCATGTTAGGAGCGGCTATACATGGTGTCTAATTCCTCATGTTAGAGGCGGCTATTTCATATTGGAGGTAAGTCAGTGGCCTGTCAATGAGTAGTGCTCCCAGTCTTAATGACAAAAACATTCTACTTCACCTAGTCATGATGGTTGTCAAATCTTCCTGTGGAAGCATGAGTTCGAAAGGTAGTACACGGATATGGTATATTGAAAAGAAACGTTTTATTCCAATGTTTCAGAGATTATTTAGGGTGAAAACATATCAGGCTTCCATGTATAAGTTTCATTTTAAAATTTTTCAATTCATATCTCTGACTATCAGGTATTCATAGCCATTCTACATGAAAAACACACGATACTCTATCTACAGGATATGTAGAAGGGCTTTCAATGTACGAAAGAAAGAACTATGATTTAAAATTTCACAAAGCAATAACATCTATACATATATAATGAAAGGATTTAAAAGCACGAATGTTTCTTTTATACATAATACAAACTTCTACTGCCCTTACTGCAATGAAAAATTATATTGGGAAGGTAATTCTACTGTCCTATAAGCTTATGTCCATAGTTTTCTTGAAAACCATTTCTGAGATTCCATCCTTCAGTGCTGCATATATAAGCAGAATCGTCCAATACAGTATTAGAACTCTGAGAAGCGGTCTGGTGGATTAAATTGGCGAAACCGCTGGGAGAGTTCACCACTGATGAGCCAAGCCCTCCCAATATAATTTTTCATTGCAGTAAGGGGAGTAGAAGTTTGTATTATGTATAAAAGAAACATTCGTGCTTTTAAATCCTTTCATTCTATATTTAAAATTTAAAAAGAAATTTATCCCTGGAAGCTTAATATTTTCATCCTAATATTGATAAACGGTTTCATTTTATTGAATTGTGTTTCAACGAATGTGATTATTGATTCTTCGTGAAGATATCCTTGGAGGATTATGGCACCATATCTCCTTGACATTTCTCCTTGTATATAACCAATTTGTTATGATGTAAAGAAATGTATTGACGCAAATATCCCTGAGTTTGGGATATAGCGATATAGGATGTTAATAAAGTTAATTATGGCACAATAATAATAAAAAGGTTATCTCACTAAAACTATCTAAAGCTGCAGAGGTCAGCCAAATTGAATCATTATGTAAATATGTCTGCATAGTGTTGTTGTGTGTGTGTGTTATCTGGGGATGCATCTAAGCGCCTCACTCACCAGGAAATTGACGTTACAAAATCCAAGAAAGCATGAGTAGAATTAATGGGCGACGGGTTTCTCCCGGTGTTAAAAATAACGCGGTTTTTTTTTTAATTACGTCAATAAATCAACATGCCTCTTGTGAGGCGAGCAACAAAACAAATTCCAGATAGGAGGAAGATGGGCTGTTGTATGGTCACAGTGGCTGAAGAACTCAAAGTCTGGAGGGATTTCATGGAATACGCTAATTAGGCGGGACGTATACAAGATAGCCATATAGCTGGATGATGTACATTCACTGCCACTGAGGCAAGCAACAAAACAAATTCCAGATAGGATGAAACTGGGCTATTGTATGGTCACAGCCGCTGAAGAACGTGAGTCTGGAGGAATTTCATGGAATACGCTAATTACAAGATAACCACATATCTAGATATGTACATTCACCGTCACTGAGGCAAGCAACAAAACAAATTCCAGATAGGAGGAAGATGGGCTGTTGTATGGTCACAGCGGCTGAAGTATTGAGTCTAGAGGGATTTCATGGAATACGCTAATTCGGCGGTGGGAATACCAAGTATCCACATAGCTGGATGATGTACATTCATTGCCATTGAGGTGAGCAACCAAACAAATTCCAAGCATGATGAAACTGGGATGTTGTATGGTCATAGCGACTGAAGCACTTAAGTCTGGAGGGATTTCATGGAATACGCTAATTCGATGGGGCGAATACAAGGTATCCACATATCTGGATGATTCACCATCACTGAGGCAAGCAACAAGGCAGATTCCAAGGAGGATTAAACTGAGTTGACGCGTGGACACAGCGACTGAAGAACTTAAGTCTGGAAGGATCTCATGTAATACGCTAATTAGGCGATATGGATACAAGATAGCCACATAGCTGTATGTTGTACATTCACTGCCAATGAGGTGATCAACAAAAACAACAATGGTTGCCTGTAAAGTCGGTTTTACGGGCGAAGATTTTACGTGACAACGGTAGAATATTTATTGATATGAATATAATTAAATTGCACAATAGGGACAAGGAATTGAATGAAAATAAGAATTGCACAAATTTTAACTATAGAAATATATTTTGTTTACTAAAACATTGTACATGTAAACTAAAACTTAACTAATTCCTATTTGAGTGATTTTGTTGAGGATAGGACGATGATAGGAGAAATATGGAATGAAAGGAAGTGTTTCTGCTGTAATGTGTCTTGCGAAAGTCAAGTCGATAGTTGTTCCTTTTAACGTAGTTGACTTAGAAACGTTTGATACGCAATCAAGATTATACGTATTTTTCATGAATTTAAGAAACGAGTTGTCAGGCTTTACGTTTTTGTTAAAATCACCACACAGAAGAATCGGTATACTAGAATCAACTTGCACGAACGGTGGCACGTACTGGCTGTTGTGAATGTACGGACCGAGTCCTTGCCATAGTAACATTCCAATATCCTGCATACTAGCTCCTGGATGAATATATACAGCACCGAGTATAAACTTGAAGCTAGTATTAGCGGCGAAGCAAGTAACTTCAGTCATGCACATGTCACCCTTGGTTTTAATGACACGAGTTACGTCTGTAATCGCAACTTGGAACACTTCCGCCGTAGATGTCGATGATAATTTACGATAGATCGCCACTCCACCAGCCGCGTTGGTATTTGAAAATCAAAACACTTATTCAGATCGAAGGTTCAAATTTTTGCTAAATAAATTTGAAATTAAATAAAATTTGTAATTGTAAATGATGAAGTTGAAAATTAAAACATTTACTTAAATTAGATGTTAAAATTCTTGCTCAACACAGTTTAAATAAAGTTTTCTTATATCTGCCACTTTTTCTTAATATTTGTAATTTTAAAGAATCAATTCGAAAATCAAAACATTTATTCAGATCGAAGGTTCAAATTTTTGCTAAATAAATTTGAAACTATTTAAAATTTGTAAAATAATAATTAATTAATTAATTAATTTTAAACTAATAATTTACTTAACACTATCAACATTTATCAATAGTATGACATAACCTATAAACTCAGTTTCTCAACTTTTGTGTCAATCTAACAATTAATCAATCAATCATAGTTTACGATAATGAAATATCAGTGTACAATTATTTACCTTTATTGTTGTAGTTGTTGTAAATGACGAATCTAAGCACTCCACATTTTCACTACAGACACAGCTGACGATACTTTAACCACACGTGTGAACTTGTATTATGACGCTTTCTTGTTTTTCCAACGCCAAGAACGTTCGAGAAAGACAAAGACAGAGACAAGCATGCGCCGATTCAATGCGCCTAATTCTCTAGCGCTGCGCGCGCAGCACTCTCGTTCGATGACTCATCGTAACGTTACCGGGCGTTACACTTTTTCATAAGTGACTCCCAGCCGCAACCTAATTTAAGACGTTGTCACGTCAAAATATTCCAGATAGGATGAAGATGGGCTGTTGTATGATCACAGCGGCTGAAGTATTTGAGTCTGGTAGGATCTCATGGAATACGCTAATTAGGCGATGTGGATACAAGATAGCCACATAGCTGTATGTTGTACATTCACCGCCAATGAGGTGATCAACAAAAATATTCTAGATAGGAGGAAGATGGGCTGTTGTATGGTCACAGCGGCTGAAGTATTGAGTCTAGAGGGATTTCATGGAATACGCTAATTCGGCGGTGTGAACACCAAGTATCTACATAGCTAGGTGAATCACCGCCACTAAGGTGATCAACAAAACAAATTCCAGAGAGGAGGATACCGAGCTGTTGTATGGTCACAGCGGCCGAAGAACTAATGTCTGGATCTACCAGAAGAGGCAAAATTCCATTATGTGAATACAAACAAAAAAACACAGGCACACAGTCGATATAATTCCAATATCTGTATAAGGTTCTTCATATTTATAGGTATCTACACACCACAGGATACGAAGAACTACCGTTTCATACTTATGAAATGTGTCTACACAGTCGATAACTCCAATATCTGTGTAAGGTCCTTCGTATTTATAGGTATCTACACACCACAAGATATGAAGAACTACCGTTTCATACTTATGAAATGTGTCTACACAGTCGATAACTCCAATATCTGTGTAAGGTCCTTCGTATTTATAGGTATCTACACACCACAAGATATGAAGAACTACCGTTTCATACTTATGAAATGTGTCTACACAGTCGATAACTCCAATATCTGTGTAAGGTCCTTCGTATTTATAGGTATCTACACACCACAGGATATGAAGAACTACCGTTTCATACTTATAAAATGTGTCTACACAGTCGATAACTCCAATATCTGTGTAAGGTCCTTCGTATTTATAGGTATCTACACACCACAAGATATGAAGAACTACCGTTTCATACTTATGAAATGTGTCTACACAGTCGATAACTCCAATATCTGTGTAAGGTCCTTCGTATTTATAGGTATCTACACACCACAGGATATGAAGAACTACCGTTTCATACTTATGAAATGTGTCTACACAGTCGATAACTCCAATATCTGTGTAAGGTCCTTCGTATTTATAGGTATCTACACACCACAGGATATGAAGAACTACCGTTTCATACTTATAAAATGTGTCTACACAGTCGATAACTCCAATATCTGTGTAAGGTCCTTCGTATTTATAGGTATCTACACACCACAAGATATGAAGAACTACCGTTTCATACTTATGAAATGTGTCTACACAGTCGATAACTCCAATATCTGTGTAAGGTCCTTCGTATTTATAGGTATCTACACACCACAAGATATGAAGAACTACCGTTTCATACTTATGAAATGTGTCTACACAGTCGATAACTCCAATATCTGTGTAAGGTCCTTCGTATTTATAGGTATCTACACACCACAGGATATGAAGAACTACCGTTTCATACTTATGAAATGTGTCTACACAGTCGATAACTCCAATATCTGTGTAAGGTCCTTCGTATTTATAGGTATCTACACACCACAAGATATGAAGAACTACCGTTTCATACTTATGAAATGTGTCTACACAGTCGATAACTCCAATATCTGTGTAAGGTCCTTCGTATTTATAGGTATCTACACACCACAGGATATGAAGAACTACCGTTTCATACTTATGAAATGTGTCTACACAGTCGATAACTCCAATATCTGTGTAAGGTCCTTCGTATTTATAGGTATCTACACACCACAAGATATGAAGAACTACCGTTTCATACTTATGAAATGTGTCTACACAGTCGATAACTCCAATATCTGTGTAAGGTCCTTCGTATTTATAGGTATCTACACACCACAAGATATGAAGAACTACCGTTTCATACTTATGAAATGTGTCTACACAGTCGATAACTCCAATATCTGTGTAAGGTCCTTCGTATTTATAGGTATCTACACACCACAAGATATGAAGAACTACCGTTTCATACTTATAAAATGTGTCTACACAGTCGATAACTCCAATATCTGTGTAAGGTCCTTCGTATTTATAGGTATCTACACACCACAAGATATGAAGAACTACCGTTTCATACTTATGAAATGTGTCTACACAGTCGATAACTCCAATATCTGTGTAAGGTCCTTCGTATTTATAGGTATCTACACACCACAGGATATGAAGAACTACCGTTTCATACTTATGAAATGTGTCTACACAGTCGATAACTCCAATATCTGTGTAAGGTCCTTCGTATTTATAGGTATCTACACACCACAAGATATGAAGAACTACCGTTTCATACTTATGAAATGTGTCTACACAGTCGATAACTCCAATATCTGTGTAAGGTCCTTCGTATTTATAGGTATCTACACACCACAAGATATGAAGAACTACCGTTTCATACTTATGAAATGTGTCTACACAGTCGATAACTCCAATATCTGTGTAAGGTCCTTCGTATTTATAGGTATCTACACACCACAGGATATGAAGAACTACCGTTTCATACTTATGAAATGTGTCTACACAGTCGATAACTCCAATATCTGTGTAAGGTCCTTCGTATTTATAGGTATCTACACACCACAGGATATGAAGAACTACCGTTTCATACTTATGAAATGTGTCTACACAGTCGATAACTCCAATATCTGTGTAAGGTCCTTCGTATTCGTAAACATCTACAAACTACATGGTACAAAGATCTATCTTTTAAAGAATGGTGTTTAATTCATTACTTTAATACAGAACGACAGTCACATCCGAACTATACTACAAACAGCAGGGTAAAATAGTATTCTACAAAGATAGTATATTCGAAATATACTAGAACTAAACCTTTAAGTAAAAGAGCTATGCTCGAAGCAAAATTATTTCAAAAAATTATAATTTTGCAGAAGCATTCACCAATAATATAGTTAAAACCCCATCACCAAGAATAAACCTTAAAATACAGATAATCTATAAGTCAAATCTATATATACAATAGTTGTAACTTAGATCTGATGGATTAAAATGATGAAATAGCTGAGATAGATAACACTGATAAGTCAAACCATTCCAAAATTCTTTTCCCATCATAACTTCTCTAATTGCAACTATTAGTATCAGGAGATATCTTTTTCTTTTTTCTTAATTTATTTAACTGATCCCAGGAAAATTTCACTTTGTACTATTTTTTTTCACATTATTAGTTCTTTATTAAAAAAAAAAAAGAAAAAGCGCTGAAAAAATTCCTTACTCAACATATAGAGGGCGCTAAATGCATCATATAAATATCTATTCATGATAAATTTGTGGAAAAAAAAACGTTTTAAAATTACAAAATATTTTCGTAAAGATAGAGGCTGCCTGGCCGGCATTCATAGTTCTTCAAATAAAGGACACTTCGACCAGTAAATCTTTTTATTATCTCGACGTTTCGACAAAAATATTTTGTCCTCGTCAGGAGCGAACAAAAATTAAAACATTTGGCAAAGCGTTAGAAATTATTCTAAGGCTGCAAGGGCATTCTCACGCGATATTCGAAATTTTGTACAACATCTAAAGTACGAGTCAAAAAACAAATATTTAACTCACAAATTGTTTTTTGACTCGTGCTTTAGATGTTGTACAAAATTTCGAATATCGCGTGAAAACGCCCTTGCAACCTTAGAATAATTTCTAACGCTTTGCCAAATGTTTTAATTTTTGTTCGCTCCTGACGAAGACAAAAGATTTTTGTCGAAACGTCGAGACAATAAAAAGATTTACTGGTCGAAGTGTCTTTTATTTGAAGAAACAAAATATTTTCTCACAATGAGTTTCTTTTTATTTCAAAACGCTACTTTCAAGTGATAATCGCTCTTTAACTTTTTGTAAATATTTGTTGTAAGATATAGTCGATGTTTTATTAAGCCCGTTGAAGAGCGATTATCACTTGAAAGCTAGTATTTTATAATAATAAAAAAACTCATTGTGAGAAAAAAATTTGTAATTATAAAACACCATATAAAGTAGATATTTTCAATATATACATGGATTCGTTTAAGAAAAATAATCTACAAACAATCACCAGAGAGCTGGCAGAAGAGAAATCCCGTTCCAAGAATGGTATTTAGGAGAAGCGCCGCAACCTTCAGACGGTGCCCCGAACCAAATAAATTGGATGATTATGTGGAATTGGAAGACAAATGGACGCGGCCAAGGTTACTGGGGCGCTGGAAAGGAAAAACGGCGTTCAGGTTATCCCACCCACTCGAATGTATGTATGTATGGCTGTTCTTCTTTGGTGAGATCCCCCTGGTCTTCTTGAGGAGGATTCTTCAACTTTGGGGAAGCCTCCTTCTCGACTGTATATACAGTTAAACCTGTCTATAGCGCCCCCCTCTAAATAGCACCTTCCTCTCTATAGCGCCCGATTTTAAATACGTAGTACGATGCGATTTACATTAAAAGTGACCTGTCTATAGCACCCCATAGTTGTGTCCAATGAAGAGCCTCAGATGCTTCCATACATCTCTATCACAGAGTTGCAATGTTCTCTATTTTGGGTATGTATACTGTATTGTTTTGTTGTTGTGTCCAATGAAGAGCCTCAGATGTCTCCATACATCTCTATCACAGCAGTTGCAATGTCCTCTATCTTGGGTGTGTATACTGTATTGTTGTTGTCATGTCCAATGAAGAGCCTCAGATGTCTCCATGCATCTCTATCACAGCAGTAGCAATGTCCTCTATCTTGGGTGTGTATACTGTATTGTTGTTGTTGTGTCCAATGAAGAGCCTCAGATGTCTCCATGCATCTCTATCATAGCAGTTGCAATGTCCTCTATCTTGGGTGTGTATACTGTATTGTTGTTGTTGTGTCCAATGAAGAATTTCAGATGTCTCCATACATCTCTACCACAGCAGTTGCAATGTCCTCTATCTTGGGTGTGTATACTGTATTGTTGTTGTTGTCGTGTCCAATGAAGAACCTCAGATGTCTCCGTACATCTCTACCACAGCAGTTGCAATGTTATCTATATTGGGTGTGTCAAGACAATAACTCTGAAAGATATTACAGTGACCTTTATTAAAGACACACGAGATAACTAAGTGTGAACAAAATTGCTCTGTCTCATTAAAAAAAAAAAAAAAAAAAAAAAAAGATGACCGGCGTATCTAAATATGAAAATTCCGTAAGTTTTAACCATGAGTGTATTGCAGCCTCAGCGCTGTCTATTGGAAGTTCGTCCATTCAGGGAAACCTAGGCCCAGATATATACCACATGGGAAACAAAGAAGATGTTACACTCCAGAATGATATAAGAGGCTCACACTAAGTGCCATGTTGTCCCCGGTACAATGAGAACTGAAGAAAGGGTAAACAACTAAGTTGGACTGTTTTTTGGAATGGTATCTCTAGACAATAATGGCTATCACCCCAGTCATTGTTCGGCCTTTACAAGGGCAGTGGTACTACACGGTGGATGGTTGCTAGGCGACTGTGATGTGTCGACAGGATTGGTGGTAGCGGTACCACACGGGAGGGTGGTTGCTAGGCGACTGTGATGTGTCGACAGGATTGAATGTAGAGGTACTACACGGAGGATGGTTGCTAGGCGACTGTGATGTGTCGACAGGATTGAATGTAGAGGTACTACACGGAGGATGGTTGCTAGGCGACTGTGATGTGTCGACAGGATTGAATGTAGAGGTACTACACGGAGGATGGTTGCTAGGCGACTGTTGTGTCGACAGGATTGAATGTAGAGGTACTACACGGGAGGGTGGTTGCTAGGCGACTGTTGTGTCGACAGGATTGAATGTAGAGGTACTACACGGGAGGGTGGTTGCTAGGCGACTGTTGTGTCGACAGGATTGAATGTAGAGGTACTACACGGGAGGGTGGTTGCTAGGCGACTGTTGTGTCGACAGGATTGAATGTAGAGGTACTACACGGGAGGGTGGTTGCTAGGCGACTGTTGTGTCGACAGGATTGAATGTAGAGGTACTACACGGGAGGGTGGTTGCTAGGCGACTGTTGTGTCGACAGGATTGAATGTAGAGGTACTACACGGGAGGGTGGTTGCTAGGCGACTGTTGTGTCGACAGGATTGAATGTAGAGGTACTACACGGAGGATGGTTGCTAGGCGACTGTTGTGTCGACAGGACGGGAGGTAGCGGTACTACACGGGGATATGGTTGCTAGGCGATTCGGATGTATCTACAAGATTGAAGGTACCGGTAGGATGGTTGCTAGGCGACTCTGATGTGTCTCTCAGAATAGGGTTGCTAGGTGCCTGTGGCGTATCTACAGGATTGAATGTAGCGGTACTACATGGCCCAAGAACTAGACGGTAGGATGGTTGCTAGGCGACTCTGATGTGTCTATCCGAATAGGGTTGCTAGGTGTCTGTGGCGTATCTACAGGATTGGATGTAGCGGTACTACACGGGAATGTGGTTGCTAAGGGCCAGAGAGAGGTGCCTGTGATGCATTTATAGGATTGGATGTAGCGGTACTACACGGGGATATGGTTGCTAAGGGCCAGAGAGAGGCGACAGTGGCGTATCTACAGGATTGGATGTAGCGGTACTACACGGGGATATGGTTGCTAAGGGCCAGAGAGAGGCGACTGTGGTGTATCTACAGGATTGGATGTAGCGGTACTACACGGGGATATGGTTGCTAAGGGCCAGAGAGAGGTGCCTGTGATGCATTTACAGGATTGGATGTAGCGGTACTACACGGGGTATGGTTGCTAAGGGCCAGAGAGAGGTGCCTGTGGCGTATCTACAGGATTGGATGTAGCGGTACTACACGGGGATATGGTTGCTAAGGACCAGAGAGAGGCGACTGTGGCGTATCTACAGGATTGGATGTAGCGGTACTACACGGGGATATGGTTGCTAAGGGCCAGAGAGAGGTGCCTGTGGCGTATCTACAGGATTGGATGTAGCGGTACTACACGGGGATATGGTTGCTAAGGGCCAGAGAGAGGTGCCTGTGGCGTATCTACAGGATTGGATGTAGCGGTACTACACGGGGATATGGTTGCTAAGGGCCAGAGAGAGGTGCCTGTGATGCATTTACAGGATTGGATGTAGCGGTACTACACGGGGATATGGTTGCTAAGGGCCAGAGAGAGGCGACTGTGGTGTATCTACAGGATTGAATGTAGCGGTACTACACGATAATATGGTTGCTAGGTGAGTGTTGATATCAATATTATATTCAGAAAAAAAAAATCATCTTCAATTTCTATCTAAAACGTAATATTTTCAATAGCCTAAGTTTTTTTCAGACGTTAACCCAAATTTCCAGCTCATTTTTCATTCTGTCACAGAGGAAACAAACCAAGGTGAATTGGTGAAATTTTCTATTGTCAGGGACTTCGACAAATGTGTGAAAAGGTCTTACAAAACGGTATTCAAGGTCAAACAAATAGTTTTCTTAAAGCTGTCATGGATAAGAGACTAATAATTAGCCAATTCATCTGACAAGGTAAATGTGGACAATCTTGTATAGGTGAAGAATTTGAAGAGTATACGATGTGGAAAGGGTTGGACTCAGTTTTGGTGTGAAAACCTGCGATAAGGCATAAGGTGTACATTTAGTAGGTCTTCTTTTTTCTCTAATGGCTGCCATCAGTCAAAGAAATAAAGATACTAATCACATCGAAGAAGTAGGCGATATATCCACAAAACCATTAAAATCCTGCATTTGACACTTTTTTTCTGAAGATTGCTTCAATGGCCTCCAATTTTAGGATAAGTCCAACCTCACCGACCTGAGTCAGATAGTTTGCGGAGATGTTCAAATGATTGCGTTTAGTTTGACGGGAGAGGCGGCCTTTACAGAAAAAAATTCTCCAGTTAAAATTTCCAACAAATCTTTTCCAAATTTCACAGTGATTGTAATTAAGCTCTTTGTTTTTACCTATTCAAAGTACACATTATATAGGCCATGATAATCATAGTAGGTAGTTAGCGTATGTTTTTACTCTAAGTGAACTCCCATATCTACATATTATTGTGAGATGTGTAAATAAGGAGTATGTAAATGATTACCATTATAAAAGAATAGGTAAATTGTCAACATCGTTCTTTTGGTGATAGAGTTTTATTTGTATTTTTCTTCGTAGATGAAGCTTTTGTTGTCCTCAATACTTTGAGATATTATTTCTTACTCTTAGATATTTCGAAATCAGATTCGACTTTCTGCCCCTACATGTGTCTGTGATTCCGGATTAAAGCTTTTGCTCTCCGAGACTTTGAGATATCATTAACTACTCTAAAACGTGTCGATATCAGTTTCGGCTTTCTGCATCTACAAGTAATTTTCAGAGTTTCGTTTGAGATTAACTAAGATTTATGAAACGAGCGAGTGTTTCACGTAGATAGTCTGTAATTTCTGGATTAAAGCTTTTGTTCTCCGATATTTTGAGTTATCTATCATTTCCTACTCTACAACGTGTCGATATTAGTTTCGACTTTCTGCATCTACAAGTGATTTTCAGAGTTTCGTTTGAGATTAATATTTGTGGAACGAGCGAGTGTTTCACGTAGATAGTCTGTAATTGCTGGATTAAAGCTTTTGTTCTCCGATATTTTGAGTTATCTATCATTTCCTACTCTACAACGTTTCGATATTAGTTTCGACTTTCTGCATCTACAAGTGATTTTCAGAGTTTCGTTTGAGATTAAGATTTGTGGAACCAGTGATTTTCATGTAGATAGTCTGTAATTCCGGATTAAAGCTTTTGTTCTCCGAGACTTTGAGTTATCATTTCCTACTCTACAATATGTCGGAAGCAGTTTCGACTTTTTGCATCTACAAGTGATTTTCAGAGTTTCGTTTGAGATTAAGATTTATATAACCTGCGATTTTCACGTTTGATAGGTAATGATTCCGGGTTAAAGCTTATATTCTCCGAGACTGAGATATTATTTCCTATTCTACAATGTGTCGATATTAGTTTTGACCTTCTGCATCTACAAGTGATTTTCAGAGTCTTGTTTGAGATTAAGATTTGTGGAACCAGAGAATTTCACGTAGATAGTCTGTGATTCCGGGTTAAAGCTTTTGTTGTCCAATACTTTGAGTTATTTATCATTAACTACTCTACAATACAGTAGAACCACCCTGTAAAGGACACTTAATTGAAGAGCCAAAGTGTCTTTTAGGGAGATATGTCCTCTTACTGGAGAGTTGCTAAATTGTAAAAATGGTAATTTTGCAAATGAAAACTGTCCTTTGTGGAGATGTGTCCCATAGCGGGGTGTCCGCTAAAAGGAGGTTCTACTGTATATCGAAATCAGTTTCGACTTTTTGCATCTACATGTGTTTTCCAGAATCCTGTTTGAGAATAACAAAGATTTGTGGAACCAGAGAAATTCACGTAGATAGTTTGTGATTCCGGGTAGGAAGTCCTGGCATCCAAATTGATCGGTTTGTAGGAATTATTTGAGGAAGAGACTGAGGATGTAATCCCAGCGCAGAACTCAACACCCTACTGGCATCCTGTTTCAGCCGGGAAATCCGAAGGTAGGTTGCCAACACACGCTCTTCCACGTGTCGGCGGAACATTCCTGTTTCTTGTCACACATCTCTCTACTGGATACCTAGATGGAAGATTCTTATGTCTCTTAAAAAATAACTTACCAGATTATTTTTCAGACCAAGATATATATTTAATATACGCTAAACTTGACGTATGCATAGTGGAATCCAATGGACATGTGTCAGATCTGGAGGCTGTTGTTTCTGTGCTACCTGGATTATAGGAGTTCTATCAATGCTTCTTTCCTGTGGTGAAACTGTATAAGACCCTGGAGGCTGTTGTTGGGTTCTGTGCTGCCTGGAGTATAGGAGCTCCATCGATGCTTCTTTCCTGTGATGAATCTGTATAAGACCCTGGAGGCTGTTGTTGGGTTCTGTGCTGCCTGGAGTATAGGAGCTCTATCTATGCTACCTTTCTGTGGTGAATCTGTATAAGACCCTGGAGGCTGTTGTTTCTGTGCTACCTGGATTATAGGAGCTCTATCTATGCTTCCTTCCTGTGGTGAAACTGTATAAGACCCTGGAGACTGTTGTTTCTGTGCTACCTGGATTATAGGAGCTCTATCTATGCTTCCTTCCTGTGGTGAATCTGTATAAGACCGGTGGTCTTAATAAAGCTGCATGTGTGTGTTATATATTTAATATGATGCATTAGAACGCCACCTATTATAAGAAATATAAACAATTTTCGACCCGTATGATTATTTTCGAATTAATACAATTTTCTACTGTCCTTACTGTACACGCTTGTTCGGCGGTACATATACTAAAATAGGAAGGATACAGAGAAGATTAGCATGGCCCCTGCGCAAGGATGACACGCAAAATCATGAAGCGTTCCATACTGCCCTTACTGAGATGATGGGAGGGCCTGGTCATCAATGGTGAACCCTCCATTTTATCATTACAGTAAGGACATTATAAAATTGTTTTAATTCAAAAATAATCATACGGGTCGAAAATAGTTTAGGTACTTGTAAAAGGACATCTTGCACAAAGCTTGTACGATCATCCTCTTATAAAATAAGCTTTTCTTCCTGACTTGTGTTTCTTCTACGGTCAAGTCCCTTTATATCTGAGAAAGATGGTCAGACGATTCCAAAAGACCGGCCACCCAAGTGACAGGAAAGACAGGAAGATGATATGTTCCCCACATTCCAGGTTGCGTCACCGCTAAGAGCTCCATTAAAAGATTTGCTGTGGCAATCACACAAATAAAAACAAGTTTCGTGGAACCTTTCACGAGATGTTCCTTGACAATTGTCCGCCCAACTTTCTCCCAGCGCTTCTTTCTTTTTATATCTCCCCGAGGAAAGTTTTTTTGGAGCTGTTGTTGATTTCTATGGTTCCGTCGGTTGGTTGTTCTAAAGAGGAACAACTCCCATGTCACAGCACAATAAGGATGTGAATGCCTTTTTCCCCTCTTTCATTTATTTATAACAAGCTTTCGTTATTTACAAATTATTACACAACCATCATTCCAGGAAATTAGAAAATTGATTTATTTTAAAAAAGAATCATACGAGTCAAAAATAGAGTTTAAATTATAAACACAAGGTAATAAGACCAAATCCAAATAAATGAATAGTATTGGACGGGCGTTTCGGTGACAACGTTGTTGCCATCTTCAAACAAAAGTGCCGAATGTTTCAGCAAAGGTTCAGTACTTTTGTCTGAAGATGGTAACAACGCTGTTACCGAAACGTCAAATACTATTTATTTATTTATTTGGATTTGGTCTTATTACCTTATGTTTATAATCTATAATCTAAATTGTGCCTTATCAGAGTTTAAATTTCTTACAACTATCTATAAATACATATTTATAAATATGGGTGTTTTTAGATTTTTCCATATTGATTCAGAATTTTATTGGAAACGCTGGTAGTGTATGCAATGGTAAGGGGTAGACGCATGGAGCATTATTTTTGATAACTTGTACATAGTCGCGATTATATTAAATGTAAATGGGATAATTATAGTAAACATATTGCATCTTCAATAAAGGTACTTGCTTATCCTATTCTTATCCCCTATTCCTAGTGATAGTTCTTGAGAATCGAACGATTTCGACCAAATTTTATATATATATAATTTCTTTTGGTTTTATGGACATGAGCTTTATGTATAATTCTACTGTTCTAAAAACTTATGTCCATAGTTTTCTTGAGAACCATTTCTAAGATTCCACCCTTCAGTGTAGCATATATAAGCAGAATGGTCCAATACAGTATTAGAGCTCTAAGAAGCGGTCTGGTGGATTAAATTGGTGAAACCGCTGGGAGAGTTCACCACTGATGAGCCAAGCTCTCCTAATATATTTTCATCGCAGTAAGGACAGTAGAAGTTTGTATTGTGTATAAAAGAGGCATATTCGTGATTAAATGATTTCATTTTCTATATAAAATTTCATTCATTTCCAAGAATTAACCAAATGTATGTTAAGAACTAATGCTAGTGATCCAAGGAATGAAATAACACAGGAGTACACACACACGTCTAGATTGCCCCACAGAGCAGCAAGTACTGGTGTATGTTAAGAACTCATGCTAGTGATCCAAGGAATGAAATAACACAGGAGTACACACACACGTCTAGATTGCCCCACAGAGCAGCAAGTACTGGTATATGTTAAGAACTCATGCTAGTGATACATGTATTGAAAGAACACAGGAGTACACACACACGTCTAGATTGCCCCACAGAGCAGCAAGTACTGGTGTATGTTAAGAACTCATGCTAGTGATCCAAGGAACACAAGAGTACACACACACGTCTAGATTGCCCCACAGAGCAGCAAGTACTGGTGTATGTTAATAACTCATGCTAGTGATCCAAAGAACACAGGAGTACACACACACGTCTAGATTGCCCCACAGAGCAGCAAGTACTGGTGTATGTTAATAACTCATGCTAGTGATCCAAAGAACACAGGAGTACACACACACGTCTAGATTGCCCCACAGAGCAGCAAGTACTGGTGTATGTTAAGAACTCATGCTAGTGATCCAAAGAACACAGGAGTACACACACACGTCTAGATTGCCCCACAGAGCAGCAAGTACTGGTGTATGTTAAGAACTCATGCTAGAGATCCAAGTATTGAAAAAACACAGGAGTACACACACACGTCTAGATTGCCCCACAGAGCAACAAGTACGGGTGTATGTTAAGAACTCATGCTAGCGATCCAAAGAACACAGGAGTACACACACGCGTCTAGATTGCCCCACAGAGCAGCAAGTACTGGTGTATGATCAACACCTTATCTTCATCGGCCATCTTGCCCCGCCCGCTTGTCTCGCAGACAATTACTGAGATGAGGCAACTACACGGCGACAAATTCCTCAGAAGGAATGTATACAGTCTCAAAGAAACACTTCATTCTAAAGGTTTAGCAATCGTCTGATTTTTTTAATACTTAAGACAATCATCATCACAGGCTGCGACATGTACACAGTTTCCTCATAACCAATGACATCTAATTCTTTATCCAATAACTGACAACATACTATTTTGTTAATAACTCCTCTACTACATGATGGTGATTGATCATCGTGAGGGTATCCTTGCAAGCGGGGCCCTGGTATACTTGTAAGTACAAAAGTCTGTTTCCTACATGTTTCAATATGCGGTGCATTTACACTAAAATTAGTCGCTCTGATCCATCATGATTATCATGGTCTTTACTACACATGTACTAGGAATAATACAAAAATATATTATATAGATAGATAATGATTAATTAGAGACATATCAGCTGATATGTGTAATTAATAATCGAAAGGTGAAATCCTCTGAAATATCTTCTTCTTCTTTCTTATCTCCACTCAATCGTATTAGAGTATCAAGCTTTTAAAGCTTGAGACTTTTGATGGTGTCTGTTGGGGATGAGTAGAGCACATCAATGGATGAGTCAATACTGTCAATAATGTGTTTTTGGGTTGCAGGTTGACACTTAGTACATAGTGGGAAAACCTTGCAACCATTCTGTCATTGTCCGTAGATGACCAGATTTAAGTCTGGAAATCAAAGAAATATAAATTTTAACAACACCTTTCACCAAGGATAAGTTCCTTGTTTCATCTAAACGATCTCTTAAGATTTCAGGTATCACAAACCCTTTTACAGGAATATACAACCATTGTATACATACATACGTGTATGAAAATTCGAAACTATTATAGACGCGTATGATTCTTTTAAAAATTAAACAATTTCTACTGTCCTTACTGCAATGGAAAATTAGTCAGTATAAAATTGTTTAATTTTTAAAAGAATCATACGCGTCTATAATAGTTTCGAATTCTAATAACAGATGGCGCGCTAATCTATCATAAATACTTGTATACTTGTCATCCTGTATAAATGTTTGTAATAGCTGAAAACTTCAGAGATCGTTTAAATAAAACACACACACACACAAACCTTTATTAAGACACACAGGTCTTACAGAGGATTCTCCTTGGGGTTACAAGACGGAGAAACCTATGAAAGTGGGAAATATACAAAGGGGTAAAAATGGAGAAAGATTATATACACATGGTAAATATATACAGATTATTATTTGAATGATCCTATGGAAAATAAGAATATGGATTTGGAAATATGGATGGAAGAAGTGGAGAGCGAAGAGGAAAAAAACAGGTATTTAACAACAATAAATCAGTTTCAATCTCAATCTCTCTAATCAATAATCGAAAGAAGAAATTATAGATTGCTAGAGAACCAAGATGTACATCATTTATTGAAAGTGATGTCAGTGAGTGAAAGTTCTCTCAGTCAATTCTTCATAAACCAAAACCAATCCTCTCCAGGTATCTCCCAACGTACGGAGGGAGGGAGTTGGATAAAGAAAACAAAGATAGGAGTACAAAAGGAACCTCTTGAAAGATATCCGGCACAATAAACAGATAGGATAGGTCCCATTGTGATCACATACAGGATGGTTATCTTCCCAGGCTACTTGAAAATTTTGGAATTCCAACCCATTTAGCACTTAATATTGCAATTGGAGTGTCCTATCTGATATAACAGATGTATAAATAAATCCCTTTTCAAACAAAGGTTCATGTCCACATGGAGAAAGGGAGAAAAAAATTACTGTATTATTTTGTTGTTGTATGGTGAATCTATACAGGTCAATGGGCCCTAATAAAACTATTTTTGTTGATGTTGAGTATCCTATCTACAGTGTGAGGTTGGGAGAAGCTGGCATGGCGAGGTATCTACAATAAAGAATGGTCCATTACGTAACTGATCTAGCATTGTATTGGAGAATGCACCTGCTACCTAGGGAGATAGTACATGTATGTCGGTAGTTTGCACGGTACTTCTGTGTGTTCCTTCTTGTGCTGAAAACTCTTTACTTTGTATTGAGGAATTAACATCTTCAATTAAACATGAATCACGCCATCTATATAGGAGAATTGAAACTACACTCATGGACAAAACTCAAGGAAGTTTCGTATTTTGATGTAAGATTATAAACTCAAAAGGAGCTTCTTCTATAGAACATGTTTATTTTGCTAGTTTTCGAGCCCGTCGAAGAACAATGTCGTTTGAAAACTAACAAAATAAACATGTTCTATAGAAGAAGTTCCTTTTGAATTTATAATCTTACAATATAGTTATGGTAATGTTGATGTCTACATATTTTGATATAGCTGGTCGTTTGTTGTTGTTTTGCTTTTGAAGGAAACAGGGGCTATTTTGTTCACACTTGGTTATCTTGTGTTTCTTCACACAAGGTCACTGTAATATCTGAGTTTTTGTCTGAATCCCGATATACATGCTAGAAAGTACAAATTCCTTAAGTTTTGTATATGAGTGTATCTTTCAGAGTTATTGTCTGAATCCCGATATACATGCTAGAAAGTACAAATTCCTTTAGTTTTGTCCATGAGTGTATCTTTCCGAGTTATTATCTGAATTCCGATATACATGCTAAAAGGTACATCTTCCTTAAGTTTTGTCTATGGGTGTATCTTTCAGAGTTATTGTCTGAATTCCGATATACAGGCTAAAAGGCGCATCTTCCTTAAGTTTTGTATATGAGTACACTTTAACGCGATTTTTTAAATTTTTAGAATAAAACGTCCCCCCCCCTCCTACTGTCCTTACTACGGTGAAAAATATATAGAGAGGATCTGACTCATCAGTGATGAACCTTCGCTGCGGTTTCGCCAGTTGAATCAATCATACTGCTCTCATATTGTATTGTACTTCTTTGTTTGGAAAATATTTTGAAATGGTCGAGCTGAAATAGTACCATTTTAATTGTAATCGGAGGGGGTCGGTGTAAAGATGGTCTAAACCATTGGTTTTCTACCGCTACAACCCGGGTTCGAATCCCACATTGCACACTTTTTTCTAATTAAAAGAAAAAAAAAAATGCTCCAATGGCCCCCGATTCTTGCGAAAGTCCAACCCCACCAACGAGTGTGCAAGTAACCAAACGGAGCTTTGGAACATTTGTAAGTGCTAAGTCGAACTGCTTTTCACATGTGTAGACATGTGGTGTACTTACAGTAAAAGCCGTTGCTTACTACCCACCATGATTATCATGGCCTTTACCACGTGTGTAATAAGGATATTAATAATAATTTTTAAAATTGTAATCGTATAAAAAACGTTCAGCACACGGAGTGTAGATGAGTTTAAAAAAACAAAATAACCCAGCTTCATGCTAGAGTTGACAACAGTGTTACACAGTTTTAGCCTTAAATGTCGTTTCAGACGTTCTAGACCTGAAACCGTCTTGAAACACTTTACAACGAAGGTGTTCCAATGACCCCTTCAATCCACCAATACACGCAAATAACCAAACAGGACTCTGGCACCTTGTAATTACAATGTATTGTAGATGGGAAAATATCAGAGGAAGACCTAAAAGAAGCTGTACTGACACAATTAGACCAATCAACGGACTTGAACCAGGAAGAAACAATAAAACTGAACAGAACGAGAGAAAGTTCTAAAGAGACAAAGGTCGCCTCTCCCGTCAAAATAGACGTCAAAACCAGACCAGAAAGTTCAATACTGAGAATTTGCAAGAAGAACTCAGCTACCAGCAACAATATCGTCCAACACGGGCAACATAAGGCCAAGGTTTCCTCTAGAGCCTGGACATTGGAAAAACTCTTCTAGTTCGTTAGTGTGGCCACATTCCAAGAGATTGTCCGATTACATGCCAATAACAAGCACGGCCACGCCTTCCTTCCTTCCCCGTTTACCCTACTTTCCAGTGGATTCTTTCTTTAAACTCCCAAACAGGTATAGGATCCCTAATTTATGTTCCATAAACTTATCACTCTACTGGTGGTCAGTCTAGCGTGTATACATTGGTCTATTGCCTGGATTGTCTGAATAGGAGATGGTATAGAAAGGGACAAAAACTCTTCCAAATAAACGTATGTATACTCACGGACAAAACTTAAGGAAGTTGTACCTTTTAGCATGTATATCGGGATTCAGACAATAACTCTGAAAGATACACTCATGGACAAAACTTAAGGAAGTTGTACTTTTTAGCATGTATATCGGGATTCAGGCAATAACTCTGAAAGATACACTCATAGACAAAACTTAAGGAAGTTGTACTTTCTAGCATGTATATATCGGGATTCAGATAATAACTCTGAAAGATATTTGATACACAGTGATCTTTATTGAAGACATACGAGATAATCAAGTGTGAACAAAATTGCCTCTAGCTACTTAAAAAAAAAAAGATGTCCATGAGTGTGTATATATCAGGAATGCTTACAAAGTTTTTCTTCTACTGGATCTATTGTTTTTGCATGTGTCTACCATTGCCGGGATTGTCTGAATTGTAATAGGAGAGGTTCTAGAGAATGCAAAGAGCTCTGGCTAATCAACGAGTGTATATATCAGGAATGCTTACAAAGTTTTTCTTCTACTGGATCTATTGTTTTTGCATGTGTCTACCATTGCCGGGATTGTCTGAATTGTAATAGGAGAGGTTCTAGAGAATGCAAAGAGCTCTGGCCAATCAACGAGTGTAGATATCAGGAATGCTTACAAAGTTTTTCTTCTACTGGATCTATTGTTTTTACATATGTCTACCATTGTCGCGCCCGCGCGGAATTGTCTTAATTATAATTGAAGATGGTCTAGAAAGGGTCAAGAACTCTCGAAAATCAACGAATGTAGATATCAGGAATGCTTACATAGCTTTGCTTCTACTGGATGGTCAGTTTAGTATCTATTGCTGAGGTTGTCTGAATTGTAATACAAGGTATAGGTAAGGCAAAGAGCTATGGAAAGATATCGAATGCAAACATCAGAACTTCTTCATCCAGCTCGGTGTCAGTTATCTTTCAAATCTCCTCCAGATTTTGGCGATACATTTGAGAAACTGTTTTTTACTTATTCCAAATGTACATGGTATAGGTCATCATAATCCATGATGGGTCGTTAGCAATTGTATTTTACTATAAGTGCACCACAGGTCTATACGTGTGGAAAGTGGTGGGATTCCTTTATACTTACTGATGTAAATAGACTTAGAGTTACGCAGACGTATAAAAATAATTAAATTGTGTATATATTTATTTATTGGGTTTTGACTAGAGACTAGAGTAAATATGTTCTGTCGAGAGATATGTAAATCGGCATTGTTTAATTTTGAGATTAAATTTGTTTTGTTAAATTGCTTCTATGTAAATATTTTTAAAGAAGGAAAATAATCTTCTTTTTTTTTTATATAAGTTTTGATAATTTTTATAGCTAGAGAGGGATACATCTTCAAGAAAAATAACAATGGCGACGAAGATGGGATACGAACCCACGCGGGCAAAGCTCAATGGATTACACCTACAAAGTGACAGTTTGGTTACTTGTACTCAACAGTAGGGTAGGACTTAGGCAAGAATCGGGGTGTCATTGAAGCAGAAAAGTGCATAAAGGAATTCTAATGGCAAATTCCCAGGTGACAGTGACTTAGGTCAGTAATTCTCAATGGCTGGTTCAATGGAACGGCACCGGTCAGCAAACAAATGTGACAGGTCCTTCGATTCCTTTACCATTATAGAAAACATATTTTAAAATAATGATAAAATTTAGTACCATCTTTCTTATGTTTATGCCTCAATTTTTTTTTAAATATCCCTAGTACACGTGGTACAAGCCATGTTAATCATGGTGGGTAGAATTAGGCGACTGCTTTTACTGTTAGTACACCACATGTCTACACATGTGAAAAGCAGTTCGACTTTGCACTTAGAAATATGCCAAAGCCCCGTTTGTTTACTTGCACTCGTTGGTGGGGTAAATTATCCCTAGTATACGGGGTACAGGCCATTATAATCATAGTGGGTAGAAGTTGACGACTGCTTTTATTGTAAGTCCACCACATGTCCACACATGTGAAAAGCAGGTTAGACTTTTGTACTTACAAATGTGTCAGAGCCTCATTTGGTTACTTGCACTCGTTGGTGGAGTTGGAATTTTGCAAGAATCGGGGGCCATTGGAGCATCTTAAATTTTTAAAGATATATGTATGAAAATAAAGATATTTAAACTTATATAACAGTTCTTTAATACCTAGTAAAGACTTTTGTTCAAAAACACAACCTATCTGTGAAATGTTTTAAAACAATTTTGACCGTGGTCCCAATTAAAAAAAAAAACGCTTTTGGTTTGAAATCTTGTCCAGAATTCTTGGAATAGACGGTTAGAAGAAATTTCTTTTTTTTTTTTTCGACAAAAATAGTTTGTCCTTGTCAGGAAAAAACAAACGCCTTACTATAAATTTATTTTTAGTTTTTTTTTTCCTGACGAAGACAAAAGATTTTTGTTGAAACGTCGAAAAGAAATCACTTCTGACCAAAATGGCTGCTATTTCAAGATCTCTGAATGCCGGTCAGGCAAACCTCTATCTTTAAGATTGTCCAGAATTGTCAATATAATGAGGTGGATCAGTTTTTCGCGTTTAAATAACATTAGCGATTTCTGTTTACAGTAACTATTTAATAAAATCAACAAGATATCCAGCACTAATTATCTTTTACTATTTTTATACTATTTAGATTTCGGGTTAACATGCCCTTCAATAGGAGAAAACTAGGACTTCCAGTTAACTATACATGTCTAGAAGTTCTACTTCTATTTATCCTTTTGAAGAGCATGTTAGCCTGAAAGCAAAAAAAAAAAAAGTAAACTTAGCCTTGGATTGCTTGTTGATTTTTTTTTTTCATGTTGTCTTCTTCTTCTTTCTTATATCCACTCAATCACACTAAGGCATCAAGATTGTAAAGCTTGAGACTTTTGTTGGTGTCTGCCGGGGAAGAGTAGAGCTCATCAATAGATGAGTCAATACAGTCAATAATGTGTCTTGGGGTTGCAGGCTGAGAATTGCACTTAGTACATAGTGGGAAAACCTTGCAACCATTTATGTTGTAAAATCAGGGAATGAACACGGTAATGTATGACAAAGCCTCACAGCATCTCTGAGAACCTTACAACGTGCTGCAGCAGTCTTATCACAAGGATTCCCCTGATAGGAGCCACTACAGTATGTTGACTTCCAGATATGGAGAGGTAGTGTTGACTTAACGTTGGCACCAAACCTGTCTAAAGTCCATTCTCAATATAAGACTTTCCCTATTAATGACCGTATCATATTCAAAACGAAATATTTCCAGTACTAAGATAAAAAAAAAAAAAAAAAAAAAACAGTTCGAGTATGACAGTTTCACATGACTATCAACTCCCCGCCTTTGCCAGTCCCAAGCCCGGATGAAAAAGGAGGAGGAGGAGGAGCATTAACAAGCTCGCTAAAAAACCTGAGCTCAGCTGGCCCGGTTGATAGTACTCTGTAAGGGCTTCTGATCCAGGGATACAGGATGAGAAGCGTTTGTACTCCATGTTAGGAGCCGCTGCACATGGCGTCTGTTCCTCATTTCAGAGGCGGCCATTTCTTTTGGAGCTAAGTCGGCCTGCCACTGAGTAGTGATCCCAGTCTTAATGACAAAGGCAGACACATCTACTTCACCCAGTGTGGAGATAAGAAAGAAGAAGACCAATACTGAATATTAGCTGATTACCTATCCATTGATAATATCTTCTACTTGTACTGCCAGTTCTACAGTTCAGCAGAAAGTTGAGAATATCGTTTAAAAGTGAAAAATAAGAAGACTAGAAGTCACTCGGTGACTAGAAGACAGTGGCTGCGCTATGTCTATTCACCAACACTGTGTATTATCTTATTACCTATCTATTGATAATCTTTCCTCATTGTGTTTGATCTTTTTTCTTTCTTTGACTCCAGAGAACGACTCTATATATATGATAAATTCACTAAGATTTTTCGTCTTAATAAAATAATTTCTCAGATGATGAATGAAGGTAATAGAATTTGATGCGTATTTTTTTTTTTTTTTGCAGTATTTCATTCATAGAAAGCGAAATATAAAAGAGATTAAAGCAAGGAAAGAAGAAACAGAAAGAGTCTAACTATAAGATGTCTTAATAAAAGACTTGTTGTTGATAAGGATTATAACAAAATGGGAAATTCCAGAAAGAATTCTAATTACAAAGATGAGTCTACAAAGCTGTAAATCTCACAGAAAACGCCAGCAATAGGCGTCGATTGAAGCCAAGAGGAAAGTAGTGGACAAAAAACGAATAAATTCTGTGAGGATTTCCTTCTGGCATCGTTCCAATCGAGGAGGTTTCCAGTACTTCAATGTAAATGAAGAGGATCTGGTGTTTGTTTATCGTCTGTCTGCGCCTCTGCTATAATCAGGATGTTTCCTTTCACTGCTGCTACTTGGAATTGTCTTGATTCAGTGAATAAGGAAACTTTTATACATTTTGACCAAGGTATACGATTATTTATATTCATTAATAAATTAGAAATTATGGATTTTATCCGTATTTTGAGTTTTAAGAATCTGAATTTTGTAAAATATGACGAAGTTGCTTAAGAAGAATACTTCAAAGGCTCTATGATTCTTGCACAAATTTGTGAAATAGGTGTTTGTGATCTCTTTGTAAGAGTAAAATTCAAACTTGTGTAATGTGTTGTTTATGTTTGCACCTCTGCTCTAATCAGGATGTGTCCTTTCACTGCTGCTACTTGGAATTGTCTTGATTCAGTGAATAAGGAAACTTTTATACATTTTTGACCAAGGTATACGATTATTTATATTCATTAATAAATTAGAAATGATGGATTTTATCCGCCTTTTGAGTAATAAGAATCTGAATTGTTTGTTTGTTTGTTATGAAGAGTACTTCAAAGGCTCTCTTGATTCTTGCACAAGTTTGTGAAATAGGTGTTTCTGATACCTTTGTAAATGCAAAACTCGAATTTATGTAAACATGTGGTGTAGATACAGTATAGGCATTTGTAAATATGAAGTCGCATTGTAAAGGATATGCTTTAAGTTTTCTTTATTAATTTTTATTACTTGAATTCAAGATTTCGAGACGTTATAGGTTTGGGGTTGCAGGTTGACACTTAGTACATAGTGGTAAAATCTTACAACCATTCTGGATAGTCATTGTCCATAGATGGACAGACTTAAGTCTGGAAATCAGAGACTGTTGTTATATTGGGAGAACAGAATTGGTGCTTGTCTCTCCTGCTCTGTACCAGTCATGTGCAGCATTAGATTTCCATTCCTGCAGGCATTGGGTCTCTTTCGTCTAGTTGGGTGGTATATTTTCTGGTCTTAGGGTGGCCAAGAGCTCCAGACTTTGCCAGAGACCGTACTGAATATATCCAATGCTCCTATCACTGAGATAGGCTGAAAAACTAAGAATCGCTTAAGTTCACCTAAATATGAATATTAACGTTTTTATTATTATTATCCCTAGTACACGTGGGTATCATGGTGGGTAGAAATTGACGACCACTTTTACTGTAAGTGCACCACATGTCTACACACGTAGAAAGCAGTTTGTCTTTGGCATTTACAAGTATGTCAGAGTCCTGTTTAGTTACTTGAACTCGCTGGTTGGATTGGACTTTGGCACTTACAAGTATGTCAGAGTCCTGTTTAGTTACTTGAACTCGCTGGTTGGATTGGACTTTGGCACTTACAAGTATGTCAGAGTCCTGTTTAGTTACTTGAACTCGCTGGTTGGATTGGACTTTGGCACTTACAAGTATGTCAGAGTCCTGTTTAGTTACTTGAACTCGCTGGTTGGAATGGACTTTGGCACTTACAAGTTTGTCAGAGTCCTGTTTAGTTACTTGAACTCGCTGGTTGGATTGGACTTTGGCACTTACAAGTATGTCAGAGTCCTGTTTAGTTACTTGAACTCGCTGGTTGGATTGGACTTTGGCACTTACAAGTTTGTCAGAGTCCTGTTTAGTTACTTGAACTCGCTGGTTGGATTGGACTTTGGCACTTACAAGTATGTCAGAGTCCTGTTTAGTTACTTGAACTCGCTGGTTGGATTGGACTTTGGCACTTACAAGTATGTCAGAGTCCTGTTTAGTTACTTGAACTCGCTGGTTGGATTGGACTTTGGCACTTACAAGTATGTCAGAGTCCTGTTTAGTTACTTGAACTCGCTGGTTGGATTGGACTTTGGCACTTACAAGTATGTCAGAGTCCTGTTTAGTTACTTGAACTCGCTGGTTGGAATGGACTTTGGCACTTACAAGTTTGTCAGAGTCCTGTTTAGTTACTTGAACTCGCTGGTTGGAATGGACTTTGGCACTTACAAGTTTGTCAGAGTCCTGTTTAGTTACTTGAACTCGCTGGTTGGAATGGACTTTGGCACTTACAAGTATGTCAGAGTCCTGTTTAGTTACTTGAACTCGCTGGTTGGATTGGACTTTGGCACTTACAAGTATGTCAGAGTCCTGTTTAGTTACTTGAACTCGCTGGTTGGATTGGACTTTGGCACTTACAAGTATGTCAGAGTCCTGTTTAGTTACTTGAACTCGCTGGTTGGATTGGACTTTGGCACTTACAAGTATGTCAGAGTCCTGTTTAGTTACTTGAACTCGCTGGTTGGATTGGACTTTGGCACTTACAAGTATGTCAGAGTCCTGTTTAGTTACTTGAACTCGCTGGTTGGATTGGACTTTGGCACTTACAAGTATGTCAGAGTCCTGTTTAGTTACTTGAACTCGCTGGTTGGATTGGACTTTGGCACTTACAAGTATGTCAGAGTCCTGTTTAGTTACTTGAACTCGCTGGTTGGATTGGACTTTGGCACTTACAAGTATGTCAGAGTCCTGTTTAGTTACTTGAACTCGCTGGTTGGATTGGACTTTGGCACTTACAAGTATGTCAGAGTCCTGTTTAGTTACTTGAACTCGCTGGTTGGATTGGACTTTGGCACTTACAAGTATGTCAGAGTCCTGTTTAGTTACTTGAACTCGCTGGTTGGATTGGACTTTGGCACTTACAAGTATGTCAGAGTCCTGTTTAGTTACTTGAACT
>CP092873.1:9078950-9110711 GCA_030710605.1 Cordylochernes scorpioides
CACTAAAAAACCTGACTCAGCTGGCCCGGCTGATAGTACCCTGTAATGGCTCCTAATCCAGGGATACAGGATGAGCAGCGTTTGTACTCCATGTTAGAAGCGGCTGCACATGGCGTCTGTTCCTTATGTCAGAGGCGGTCATTTCTTTTGGAGCTAAGTAGGCCTGCCACTGAGTAGTGCTCCCAGTCTTAATGACAAAGGCATTCTACTTCACCCAGTGTGAAGATAAGAAAGAAGAAGACCAATACTGTATATTAGCTGATTACCTATTCATTGATAATATCTTCTATACTTGTACTGCCAGTTCTACAGTTCAGCAGAAAGTTGAAAATATCGTTTAAAAGTGAAAAATAAGAAGACTAGAAGTCACTCGGTGACTAGAAGACAGTGGCTGCTATGTCTATTCACCAACACTGTATAATTATCTGATTACCTATATTTTGATAATCTTACCATTATGTCTGATCTTTTTTTCCTTCTTTGACTCCAGAGAACGAGCCAATATATGATACATTCACTAAGATTTTTCGTCTTAATAAAATACATTTCTCAGATGATGAATGAAGGTTATAGAATTTGATGCGTAACTTTTTTTTACAGTATTTTCATTCATAGAAAGCGAAATATAAAAGAGATTAAGGCAAGGAAAGAAGAAACAGAACGAGTCTAACTATAAGATGTCTTAATAAAAGACTTGTTGTTGATAAGGATTATAACAAAATGGGAAATTCCAGAAAGAATTCTAATTACAAAGATGAGTCTACAAAGCTGTAAATCTCATAGAAAACGCCAGCAATAGGCGTCGATTGAAGCCAAGAGGAAAGTAGTGGACAAAAAAACGAATAAATTCTGTGAGGATTTCCTTCTGGCATCGTTCCAATCGAGGAGGTTTCCAGTACTTCAATGTAAATGAAGAGGATCTGGTGTTTGTTTATCGTCTGTCTGCGCCTTTGCTATAATCAGGATGTTTCCTTTCACTGCTGCTACTTGGAATTGTCTTGATTCAGTGAATAGGGAAACTTTTATACATTTTTGACCAAGGTATACGATTATTTATATTCATTAATAAATTAGAAATGATGGATTTTATCCGTATTTTGAGTTTTAAGAATCTGAATTTTGTAAAATATGACGAAGTTGGTTAAGAAGAATACTTCCAAGGCTCTTTGATTCTTGCAAAAGTTTGTGAAATAGGTGTTTGTGATCTCTTTGTGTGTGTAAGTGTAAAACTCGAACTTGTGTAGATGTGTTTGTTTATGTCTGAAGCTCTGCTATAATCAGGATGTTGTCTATTTCCTTTCACTGCTGCTGCTTGGAATTGTCTTGATTCAGTGAATAAGGAAACTTTTATACATTTTTGACCAAGGTATACTAATATTTATATTCATTAATAAATTAGAAATGATGGATTTTATCCGCCTTTTGAGTAACATGAATCTAAATTATGGAAAATATGACTTTAAGTTGCTTAAGAAGAATACTTCAAAGGCTATTTGATTCTTGCACAGGTTTGTAAAATAGGTGTTTGTGATCTCTTTGTAAATGTAAAATTCGAATTTGTGTAAACATGTGGTGTAGATACAGTATAGGCATTTGTAAATATGAAGTCGCATTGTATAGGATATTCTTTAAGTTTTCTTTATTAGTTTTAATTACTTGAATTCAAGCTTTCGAGACCTTATAGGTTTGGGGTTGCAGGTTGACACTTAGTACATAGTGGTAAAACCTTGCAACCATTCTGGATAGTCATTGTCCGTAGATGACCAGACTTAAGTCTGTAAATCAGAGACTGTTGTTATATTGGAAGAACAGAATTGGTGCTTGTCCCCTTCTGCTCTGTACCAGTCATGTGCAGCATTAGATTTCCATTCCTGCAGGCATTGGGTCTCTTTCGTCTAGTTGGGTGGTATATTTTCTGGTCTTAGGATGGCCAAGAGCTCCAGACTTTGTCAGAGACCGTACTAAATATCCCTAATGCTCCTATCACTGAAATATGCTCAAAAACTAAGAATCGCTTAAGTTCACTTAAATATGAATAGTAACGTTTTTATTATTATTATCCCTAGTACACGTGGGTATCTTGGTGGGTAGAAATTGACGACCACTTTTACTGTAAGTTCACCACATGTCTACACAAGTGAAAAGCAGTTCGACTTTGGCATTTACAAGTATGTCAGAGTCCTGTTTAGTTACTTGAACTTGCTGGTGGAATTGGACTTTTGAAAGAATCGATACCATTGGAACATTTTTTTTTTTTAATTAGAAAAAAAAGTTGTCCACTGTGGGATTCGATCCTGGGTAGTAGTGGTCGAAAACCAACGTTTTAGACCATTCGCCTATCAACCCCTGGAATAGTATAGTACTCTGAAGGTATATAAAGAAAGAAATAAAGCGTTATCATAAGATCTTTGTTGTTTAAAACTTTACAAATCATACAACAATGGTAACGTTGGTTGATTCAAGAATTGATATCGTGTATATTGAAGTCATTTTAAAGTACATCTATCATTTGACTTTAAATAAACTTTATCAAAATACATTTTCTTGAAAAGGACAACAGCGGGTTGTCGGAGTGTTGGAATAAAGTGTTTAAAAACTGCTGAAGAGAATTAATTTTTACTTCAAATAACACCAAGAAATATATGCAAATTTGAGATAATCAATTTAACTTTAAATTCACCCAAATATATTATACTGTACGGAATTCTGTATAGGTATCAATGTACTTCCTTTCTTTTATCCTTCTCATTTGATACAATGGAATACACTTTGATACACTATCAATCCAGAAGAGGACATCCATATGAACAAGGCAACTTTGTTAACTGGTATTGTGATCATGGTGCATGGACCGATCTGATCTGCTCCATGGACAAGACACCACCACCTCCTCAGTTGGCCGGTATTGTGATCAGGGTGCATGGGACCGATCTGATCTGCTCCATGGACAAGACACCACCACCTCCTCAGTTGGCCGGTATTGTGATCAGGGTGCATGGACCGATCTGATCTGCTCCATGGACAAGACACCACCATCACCTCAGTTGGCCGGTATTGTGATCAGGGTGCATGGACCGATCTGATCTGCTCCATGGACAAGACACCACCACCACCTCAGTTGGCTGGTATTGTGATCAGGGTGCATGGACCGATTTGCTCCATGGAAAAGACACCACCACCACCTCAGTTGGCAGGTATTGTGATCAGGGTGCATGGACCGATCTGATCTGCTCCATGGACAAGAAACTACCACCACCTCAGTTGGCTGGTATTGTGATCATGGTGCACGGACCGATCTGATCTGCTCCATGGACAAGACACCACCACCACCTCAGTTGGCTGGTATTGTGATCAGGGTGCATGGACCGATTTGCTCCATGGAAAAGACACCACCACCACCTCAGTTGGCAGGTATTGTGATCAGGGTGCATGGACCGATCTGATCTGCTCCATGGACAAGAAACTACCACCACCTCAGTTGGCTGGTATTGTGATCATGGTGCACGGACCGATCTGATCTGCTCCATGGACAAGACACCACCACCACCTCAGTTGGCTGGTATTGTGATCAGGGTGCATGGACCGATTTGCTCCATGGAAAAGACACCACCACCACCTCAGTTGGCAGGTATTGTGATCAGGGTGCATGGACCGATCTGATCTGCTCCATGGACAAGAAACTACCACCACCTCAGTTGGCCGGTATTGTGATCATGGTGCATGGACCGATCTGCTCCATGGACAAGACACCACCACCATTTGATACACTGTAAATAACATTGCAGATTACTTGTACTATTAGTGTTATTCTTGTTTGTGCCCTGTACTCGGAGAATCGGTATAAGAGAGAAAATGGTTTTACGTGCTACTAATCAAAGTATATTATTTTTGAGCCCAGAAAAAAATAGCAGAGCGTGGTTTCGATCCATGGACCTCTGGGTTATGAACCCTGAGACTATGATTCTTCTATCTTTTTTGAATCCGTATAAGATTAAAAGGTCTTAATAAAAGCTTTTTGTTGTTATCGATGTATATTTAGAAACAAATAAGAAAAACTTACCTTATTAAGAATGCAGAAAGGTCACTAAGTGGCTCCTGACCTCAATAACAAAGTTCTCAGAAACAAAAGTTTGCAGACGACGACGCACCAGTAGACGGTTTGAGGAATAGCACCGTCTGCCTTTGACTGAGGCACGGTGGGAGTTTGCGTTGCTTCATCTAACCACGTGATACATACGTCATCACAGACCACGAGGGAGGCCCGGCGTGGATCAGTCAAAGACGCATCTTTTTGTATAGATGAACGCGTTTTATACCGTATCCCATTACTTTGGAAACTTTTATTTTTCCGTTTATCATTACTCTTCACAATTCATCCTTTCATACTTCATCTCTAAGGTTAGAAATAATCGTTATTTCTTCTTAAAATAAATTTTGATTTTTCGTTTAAGGGAAACATGCGGGATAATTTTCAAATGTCGTTTTTACAATCATAAGCCGTATTATATTATATTATAAATTACTTTATGTATTATTTACGAACGGAAAAATATGTCCAGGGTAGCCTAGTGGACATGGCATCTGCCCGGTAAGCGGAACACTGTAGGTTCGATTCCTATCCCTGGACACTTTTATTTTTCCGTTTATCATTACTCTTCACAATTCATCCTTTCATACTTCATCCCTAAGGTTAGAAATAATCGTTATTTCTCCTTAAAATAAATTTTGATTTTTCGTCCAAGGGAAACACATGCGGGATAATTTTCAAATGTCGTTTTACAACTTTGGAAATTGTTAAAAATTCGTTTAATTTTTAAAAAAATGATATTTTTACGGAATATTTTCCAAATACCCTTTGTTGATAAAATAAAGAAAAGCTAACTATATACGCGCTTCAGCATATTGGTCCTCGTTAGGGAAGTTTTTTTACTATTATTCTGGAACAAGAAAATAAGACCTAATCCAAATAATTTATTAGTGTGTGACGTTTCGGTAACAGCATTGTCACCATCATCAGACAAAATAATAATCTTTTGTCTGATGATGGTGACAATGCTGTTGCTGAAACGTCACACACTAATAAATTATTTGGATTAGGTCTTATTTTCTTGTATTATAATCTATAATCCAAATAGTGCTTTATGCATATTACTAGCGGATGTACCCGGCTTCGCCCAGGTTTTTCTCGAGGGAATGTTTGTAGTCTAGTAATAAGAAAATATACTACACCTAAAAACTATCAGAGAAAAGAGAAACCACGGAAGGTGAACAGAAAAATGCTTACAATGGATGTTATGTTTACGATATCAAGTTAAATAAAAACAAAGATAAATTTGCATATGTTGGTCACTATAAATTTGTATATTTGTTAGGCGAAATTAGAAACATGATAAAACAATTGGGTATTTAAAAACAAATGTAGAAATAAAAGTTGAAGTATAATAAACAATGTTAAAGATTAGTTTTAATTATTAATCAAGATTGTGTGTGAATATGTGAGAAAGATGTAATATCGTTGTTGTTTTCTTGGCCGACTGTTTTACATATGGTGTTATCTTAAAATTGCTTGTTTTGAATATTTTTTAGATTGAGATTATTAGCTAGTATGTAAAAAAATTAACTCTGTTGAAATTTAATTTTGTATTTATATATAAATAAAATTAACTCTGTTGATTTTTTTTGTATTTAATCGATAACAGCGAAGTTACGCATGTTAATGTTAGGAAATATATTTTGATGTTAAGCAAAACCTGCTCCATCTCGTTTTACATAAATGTTGAAAATTTGGTTGAAATTGATGCATTGTAACGAAAGTTTTTAGTGATGTCCACTTATGAAATTTCCATTTTATTAATATAGATTCTGGAAAATAATTTTTAAAAAAATATATTTATTTTATATTTATTCCGATAGATGGTGCAAGCCTTCAGAAAATTTCCAGTTACACTATCAGAAGATGCTTGTTAAAACTGATATAATTTCACATTTATCCTAATTTTTTCTTCAAATAGTATAAATTGATAGTCTTTTTTAATACTATTAGTTATAAGAGTTTATGGCTTGAGAAAGAGTATATACTCGAAAGCTTTGCCAAGTAAATAGGATAAGAAATTTACATATTTGACATTTTGGCCGGGTGGAAATCTTTATTTCCACGACGTTTTAGTGAAATTCTTCTCGTCTGGTATGAAACAAATCAACAACAACAAAAAAGCCTTTATTTAGGGTCACTGACCCTATACAGGATTCACCAGAGGTATGCATAAGAACAAAGCAGTGAGACAACGGAAATAGCGATATATACAGAGTAAAAAGAGAAAGAAAAAAAAAACAAGAAAAAACAAGAAAAGGAAAAAAAAAAATAATAATAAGAAAGAGGGAAGCAAGAAATCAACACAAAAAGAGTAGCAGTAAGAAAGTGAGGAGTGAGTATCACTTGGCCTTCTTCTGAGATATGGACTTGTGGAAACCATAAAACGCCGTAGCAATATACTTATTCTGGGTCATATTGTCAATTATTGATGGAAGTGAAGCGTATGAAACAAATCAAACATTTAGAAAGAATTGAATGTTTTTGAAAGTAAATCCACGTTTTCATGTAAACAGGCAACACATCCATCTTCAATAGAATGAAGAAATCTTGAAAATAGAGGCCTGCCTGGCCGGCATTCATATTTTTTTAAAAAATAGACACTTCGGCTAGTTAGAGTTTTTTTTCTCTAAGTTTCAACAAAAATCTTTTGTCTTCTTCAGGAGAAGTAAAGCATTTAGCAAGGCCTTAAAAATTATTCTTTTATTATATAATATTTAACACCTTGCCAAATGCTTTATTTTTATTTCTCCTGACGAAGACAAAAATTTTGTTGAAAAATTGAGAAAATAAGAATTTAATTGGCTGAAGTGTCATTAAAAAAAAAAAAAAAGAAGAAGAATGAAGAAAATTTTCATTTTTAAGTTGCATATAGAATCTTTTAAAATTCTTCGAAGTAGAAATTTTCAATTATACGAAAAATAATCTATTATTCGAATACCAATATTACGAAAATTTTCAATTAACTGTGTTTAATTAAGTTGAGAAACACTATTAATGCTCATTTTTTCCTTTTCTTAAATGAAATGTCTATCTCTGGAAACTTGGCTACAAGGAAAGAGAGGGAGAAAATTAGTTTTGAGAAAACTTAGTTCATCAATGGTATACCAGAAAAACGAAATCAGCCTGCCACTGAGTAGTGCTCCCAGTCTTAATGACAAAGACATTCTACTTCACCCAGTGGTTGTCAAACAGACACCATCAAGGGTCACAACTTGATACCCTAATATGATTGAGTGGAGATAAGAAATAAGAAGAGAATAACGAAATAGAATTTCAAGAATTCGATTGATGACATTTTATACTACTTGATTGTTCTTAAAATAAGAGAAACTTCTATTTTCTTTTATCTTGACGTTTCGACAAAAATCTCTTGTCCTCGTCAAGAAAAATATTGTCACTGAATAATTATTTTGAATAATCTGTTGTTTATCAAAATTCGAAACTATTTTAAACGCGTAAGATTCTTTTTAAAATTAAACAATTTCTACTGCCCTTACTGCAATAGAAAAATTAAAGAAAGGGCCTGGCTCATCAGTGGTGAAACCTCCCAGCGGTTTCGCCAGTTTAATCTACCATACCGCTGTTATATTGCATTTTTGGAACTTCCTTTTATAGTGATACTGTTGCTAAACTCTTGGAATGGGTATTTTCATCACTGATAAGCCAGGCCCTCCCTTTAATTTTTCCATTGCAGTAAGGGCAGTAGAAATTGTTTAATTTTAAAAAGAATCTTACGCGTTTAAAATAAGTTTCGAATTTTGATAACAGATGGCGCGCAAGTGCATCGTAATCTGTTGTTTATCATCATATATATTTGCATAGTCATCATCCCTTACCATGCTTGTATATTATTACTTGTAAAATAAATTTAGAAATAGTTTTGCATTCTAATCAATAAATTATTTTTACTTTTGTAATACTCGTTATCACTACCGTGACAATATTATATATATGTCATAATTTGTATATAATTGTATGCTCCCCGACCCACTATGCATGTACAAATGTATGATTTTCAAAGAGTTAATAAAAGAATAAGGTAACTGGAGGAAAGAAAGTAACAAAAAGACATAGGAAATAGATCTAGAAGAGAACATAATTATTAATAACGTCACAGTTAACCTTCTGACCCCGGGAACCCTGCGAGCTAAGTTTAAACCAATACTTCCTGGCAAAGCAGGACGTATCTAGTGACCGCAGAAGTTATAAATGTTAAGCTAACGCCCAATATTTCCGGCAAAGACAGGACGTATCTAATATCCGCCGAAGTTATAAGCGTCGAGCTACCCAACACTTCCTGGCAAAACAGGACGTATTTGATAACGCGGAAGTAAATAAAGTCGAAATAGCACCCGACACTTCCTATCAGGCAGACCATATCTTTCACCAAAGAGAACCGCGGTCCAATTAGAAAGTCTCCCCTTAAGTAGGTCAACCAATAGGAAAACGGGGACGTTCCATTTTCGACCAATGGAAAGGAAGCCAACTCGTGGTGTTAAATCGAAAAGCAAGAATGGTCAGTTGTTCACTCGCTCTCGCCGAGTTCGGACCTAATAGTGTTTTGACTCCCATCTGAACAACATCTACAGTTCTTCATTCACTCCCACCGAGTTCAGACCCAATCATCGACTCGACCCCACCAAGGTAATGTCTGCTCACTAGAGACCTCTCTCTCCGCTCATTTCATCTAAATCCAATCATCGCCATGTGATCAACTAATTAATCATCAAAAACCGCTCTACCTTTCTCAAAAGCTTTCTTTCCTTCAACCCGTTGCCTTATATTTTCAACCATCAAGTGTCCCGGCTTATTTCCCCTGTGTGTAATCCTTTCACTCAGCCACCACGACTGCATCATCCACCACGACTGCATCATTCACCACGACTGCGTCACCACTTCAACAACCTTCAACACCAAGAGTAAGGTTTCCCAACATAGTAGAATACCACAGCTATTCCTAAAGTCGACAGGATTCTACAACAGTGTAATACATCAAATATTGCAGTGTAATAACTTTGGATCATATTACATAAAGTCGACAGGATAAAGATGGAAATTAGCCCAGGCGCCAGCAAAACAAAAGGCAATGACAAACCGAGAGAGAAGAAACTGGCAACGAGCGGAAAGAAACTGACAACGAACGAAGCGACAAGACATACCCTGGCGACGGTAATTTTAGAACTGACCGCCGCGCTACAAGGGGCAAGATCACCGCAACTGAAAACGGTCTTCCGGAGCACCACCCCCGGGGCAACCGACACCCCCGCCGCCGGTACGTGTCCGAACAACCTGACGCCCACCGAGGAGTCGCCACCCGCCATGCCGTACCCGTACACCCGGAAGCAATCCACGCGACACGGGCCCAGTGTACCGACAACGCGACCCCGAGAAGATCAACCACCCACAATGTCGGGTCCGTACCACAGCACACCCCGACGCCCAGGTGCATGGAATGCACCTCTTCCACCGTCCAACTGCAAGTTCTGCGGCGCGAGACACTGGCACAGCGAATGCCGACGTCGACCAGTCCCGACGACCCACGAAAAAGTCCGGACAGTGCAAACGGTCCCAAAATCACCAGTTCCGATTCCACAACAACCAAGTCAAGCCAGAGACACCCCAGCCGAGCAGCCCTTTCGAGACTGAGGTAGGCTCCCTAAACCAACTGACTGTCAAACTTTTTCTAGCCCCTAATGTATCATGCCCCTTTTTAATTGATACAGGCGCCAGCCTGAGTATAGTGCCATATAATATTTATCATATGCTAAAAACCCACCTGCCTAATTTAACCCTTGAGGGACATTCACTACACCTCCAAACCCTAAACGGATTTGCAAAAACCATGGGTAAACTATCTATCCCACTGACAATAGGACAAATATCACGAAAGGAGAATTTCCATGTAGTGAATGCACCATTGCCATTTGGAATTCTTAGTATCAATAGCCTCCATAAATTCAGATTAACCATAGATTTTAATAAATGCACTATATTCCAGCTGGGCGCCCCATTGTCTACCCCATCCTACCATTTTAACAAGGTATCAAATGTATGCACGTACTGGCAGTGTCAGGCGATGTCACAAAGACCTCACCATACAACCAAATCTTCCGCCTATGACAACCATTGCGTGCATTCATTGAAAAACACCCCCTTACCTACATGCCCTTTTTTCACTAAGGCCAATTGCCCTTTTTACATGCCCTCAAATAACCAAGTCACAACGACTTCAACTTGTAAACATGCCCAAAAAGTACCCACACAGCGGGACAACTCGCACACCAAGCACATAGGTGATCACACACCGTCACACAACTACCACATGACCAACCCACACAACGAAATCGACACTCACACTAATACACAACAAAACCCTTTGCCACATGCATACTACAACACAACACCTAACACTCGCTATACACCGCAGTTCACAACACTTCTACAAAGATATACTCACATTTTCACACAGAACAAATTCAATGTACCATGCTTACGGATTCCACCAGTAAAAATACCCACGAATTCCGAGAAAATAATTACCATACGTCCATATCGTGTTCCGATATGTGACCAACAAGAAATCCGTAACCAAATACAACAAATGCTGGAGAACGGCATCATAGAGCAATCCTTTTCACCTTTCTCGAGCCCTGTCACCCTCGTCACTAAGCGCGACAAGACCAAACGGTTTTGTATCGATTATAGGAAGGTGAACGAGCTAATCAGCTCTGATGTCCATCCCCTCTCGAGAATCGAGGATATCCTAGACCGCCTCGCACAGGCCAAATATTTCTCCACGGCCGACATATCCTCTGCGTATTGGCAAGTCCCAATACACCCCGATTCTCGACCACTGTTAGCATTTGCCACCTTTGAAGGATTATACCAACCCACTCGATTACCTTTCGGGTTAAAAACCAGTCCTCAGATTTACGAACGAGCCATAAGTCAGGTCCTACAGAGACACGGACTTGACTGTGTGGCACATTACTTTGATGATTTCATCATTTACTCCAACACATTGGAGGAGCATCAAAACCACCTGCGGCAATTTTTCGCCTTTTGCGAAGCGGAGAAGAACTACAACTTAACTTCGTGAAATGCGAATTTTTTAAGCAATCCATAGATTTTCTAGGTTATACCATCACAGCTGGTACAATTACACCACTTACACGCAATACCGACATCATCCACGCCATAAAACAACCACACAACCGAAAAACACTACAATCCTTTTTAGGCGCTGTGAACGTCTATAACAAATTCATTCCGGAATACGCTCGCTTGCGAGCACCGCTCAATAACCTCCTCAAAAAGGATGTCGTGTGGAACTGGAATGAAGTTTGTCAAAAGGCGTTCATTGACCTGAAAGGAAAACTCACACAACACCCCATCTTACACCTTTACAAAGAAGGTCTGCCATGCCAAGTGTATTGCGATGCATCCACCCTCGGTATAGCAGGCATTCTCAAACAAGTTCACCCTGACGGAAACGTATATCCAGTTCAATATTTCAGCCGAACATTGCGCCCACACGAGAAAAACTACTCCATCTCTGAACTTGAGTGCTTAGCAATCGTTGAGAGTGTGGAGAAGTTTCGCATCTATCTTATGGGCAGAAAATTTACTATATTTTCTGACCATCACGCATTGCAGTGGCTGAAAACCATCAAAAACCCGTCCGGCAGACTGTTTCGATGGAGTTTACGACTATCGAGTTACGAATATGAGGTCCGCTACATAAAGGGAAAACTACAATATGAAGCAGATCTCTTATCTCGTAACCCGTTTTGTGGATTCTTGGACACCACCCTTATCAAGACACACCAACCTCCTCCATCGAAAGAGTCTAGTTTGACCATTGATCATAATGGATTACATACAGTTTCCCGAAAAGGTGTAACCAAGATTATAATTCCACAACCACTCATACAACAACTCTTACAAACAGTACACACCCAATACAATCACCCCCGGTATTTCACAAATGTCACGACTCATCTCCACGCAATATTACTGGCAAGGTATGTCCAAAGATATTAAACAAAAGGTTAAGACCTGCCCCACCTGCCAGTTAACAAAACGGCCATTGGGACCCACTTACGGGGAATTAAGTCAGCCTCCGGAAGCCAAAGAACCCTTTGACCTATTATCCCTTGACACCATAGCAGGATTTGCCAAATATGGCAACACCAAAATATACCTCCATGTGGTAGTCGATCATTTTTCGCGCTACGCGTGGACTTTTCCATCTAAATCCACCAGCATCATCACCTACCAACAGGTACTTAAGCGAGTATTACAGGATGGCTCTCCAAAACGCCTTCTTACGGATAGAGCCCCTGCTTTCACTTCGCCAAAATTTCGTAGTTTCCTACTTAATAGAAATATTCACCCATTACTCACAACCAGCAACAATCCACAGGCCAACGGTCTATGTGAACGCCTGAACGCCACCCTCACGGGAAAACTTAGGCTATTGCATCTAGAAAATCCTAAGATCGCATGGACCAAGTTGGTCAAAAGAGTTACAATTATATATAACAAAACCCCACACTCTACCACAGGTTTTCCACCCATCTACTTAATGTTTGGTATCCTACCCCCCGAACTCTCTGACCATAGTACATCTTACCCAGATATCGACAAAGCTAGAAAAATTGCACACACACGCACACAAAACAAGCATTTACAAGACAAAAACATTTATGATCAACGACACAAACAACCACATTTTGAAGTAGGTGATCTAGTGTTAGTAAAATTATATCACCACCCAAATACAGGGAAACTTGCGCCATATTTCACAGGACCTCACACAATATTAGAAATTATTTCACCAAATGTGGTCCGCATAGATCGACCAAATCAACCACTTCAAAGAGACACTGACACAATCCACGTCAACAAACTTAAGCTGTATACAGAAAAAATCCGTTATATATCACCACCCGCCGTTAGCACATATCATATAAAGCACAACCCCAATTACACGTTCCCTTTCAAACATTTAACACCCGAATTATTCCCAACAGAGTCATTAAGGTTCAAACCCACCAGCAGCGAACCTTTCAGACATTTAGACCCTGCCATTTTTGCAACAAGACGATTTGCATCACTCTTCCCCGATGTTAAAAACTGCAAACCTGACAACCAGCTCAATCATATCACACCACTCCCTAAAGATATCAAACAGGAGAACTGCGAACCTACCAATCATTCAAATTCTACAATTAATAAGGTTCAAGCAAATATTTCAGAGTCCCCAGTTACAAAAATATGGACGAACATGGGACAATACCCTATTTTTCATCTGATTTTCATCCTTTGTTTGTTAGTTCTACCATACAAATGTATCCCAATTTTATTCCTTAACTATTTATTTATCTATACCATGTCCGCTCATAAAATTTTCAAACTACAAGAGGCAGTTTTTAATTTTGGACAAGCAGTTTTTCATTGTGGACAAGCAGTTCTTCATTGTGGACAAACATTTATAAAACTTCTCATAATTTTAGGAACCATCTTTGCAGAAAATCTAAATAGACTCCGAAGAGATAGAAGTAATTGAAGGATGGCCAACCAATGTCGGAGAAGTCATACTCCAAAAACAAGACCCGAGCCGCACCCCAAAATAAATAAGCGGCAGGAAGTGAGAATTTTGAGACACCGCGACAGGAAGTGTAGTCCGCGGCGATAAATTCGGCCTATGCAAACAAAGCGGAGCGCCTCGTCCGATCTCCAATTTCATTCCCTCTCTTTTGCCCGACACACACCACTTCCGTATCTCTAATTACAATGAGAAGGTCCCCTATTGAGGTCAACTGGGAACCTCCCTATGCCACCGATTTTTTTGATTCCAGTTCGAGTATACATATCGATTTTTACCACCCAATTCCACATCCACAAGACAACACATAGAACTCGCTCACACATTTCTTACACAACAGACTTCTAACATTTTTTCACAACACACACAAAGACAAAAAATTACACATAAAGGTTATATAGATTTCCATGTCTCCTGTACACATAGCATAAACGCACTTGAGGGCTAGAATCACGTTTTCACCTAAGTGTCGCTACAGATGAGACAAAAAATTTATAGGGCATAATTGAGCAATTAAAACATTTATAGGGCATAATGGAGCAATCAATACATTTAGATCAGGGCATGTAGATACCAAAGGGCTCAAACCAATACACCTTATTTTTCATATTAATCATTTTCATTATTTTCTCTCAATTAAAAATGTAAATATTTAATCAATTTATCAATTTATTCAACTTAGCATCACTTTTAATGATTAATTATCATATATTTACCACTTAGTTATGTTATCATAGTTTCCAATCAACGAAAATTCATTGGTTTTCTTTCAAAATTGGATATTATATTTCATTTTGATTTACAAAAACATTCTTTTTTTTTTTTCTTCTATTTTTTTTTTTCACCATGCAACCAAGCATTCACTTTGATTTCTTCCAACTTTTTATTTTTATTTTTATTTTTGATTTCTCAAAAGACCTTATGAAATTTCCTCGAATTATTTTCCAAAATTCGAGCAAAAAAGTAACTAGGCATTTTCCCTTATCACCATGCAACAAAACAATTTTTCTTTTTCAACCATACACATTCAATTTTGATTTCATTCAACTATTTTTATTTTATTTTTATTTTGATTTCAAAAGACCTTATGAAATTTCCTCGAATTCTTTTCCAAAATTCGAGCAAAAAAGTAACTAGGCATTTTCCCTTATCACCATGCAACAAAACAATTTTTCTTTTTCAACCAAACACATTCAATTTTGATTTCATTCAACTATTCTTATTTTATTTTGTTTTGATTTCAAAGCGCCTTATGAAATTTCCTCGATTTCTTTTCTCAAAATTCGAGCAAAAAAGTAACTAAGCATTTGTCTTTGTCACCATGCAACAAAATATTTTTCTTTTTCAACCAAACACATTCAATTTTGATTTCATTCAACTATTTTTATACTATTTTTATTTTGATTTCAAAAGCCTTAATAGAACTCCCTCGATTTCATTTCCTATCTCGAGTAGAATTCGTTTAGGCACATTTTCCTTTCTTTTTAGTCCACTATGTACCATAGCATTCATTGATTTCTTACAATTAAAAATTTTTGATTTCTATTAATTATACTCAACCTATATCATCAACACCACTCTATTTTACCTCTTATATCACCACCAATACTTGTATATAACCTCTCAATACCCACAACTAATTTCCCCACAAAATTATTTTTCACTTCACAGAATTCTCTCAGGCTAACCCCTTCTTGAATTCTTCACATGTAGGGGGCGCATCTGTCATAATTTGTATATAATTGTATGCTCCCCGACCCACTATGCATGTACAAATGTATGATTTTCAAAGAGTTAATAAAAGAATAAGGTAACTGGAGGAAAGAAAGTAACAAAAAGACATAGGAAATAGATCTAGAAGAGAACATAATTATTAATAACGTCACAGTTAACCTTCTGACCCCGGGAACCCTGCGAGCTAAGTTTAAACCAATACTTCCTGGCAAAGCAGGACGTATCTAGTGACCGCAGAAGTTATAAATGTTAAGCTAACGCCCAATATTTCCGGCAAAGACAGGACGTATCTAATATCCGCCGAAGTTATAAGCGTCGAGCTACCCAACACTTCCTGGCAAAACAGGACGTATTTGATAACGCGGAAGTAAATAAAGTCGAAATAGCACCCGACACTTCCTATCAGGCAGACCATATCTTTCACCAAAGAGAACCGCGGTCCAATTAGAAAGTCTCCCCTTAAGTAGGTCAACCAATAGGAAAACGGGGACGTTCCATTTTCGACCAATGGAAAGGAAGCCAACTCGTGGTGTTAAATCGAAAAGCAAGAATGGTCAGTTGTTCACTCGCTCTCGCCGAGTTCGGACCTAATAGTGTTTTGACTCCCATCTGAACAACATCTACAGTTCTTCATTCACTCCCACCGAGTTCAGACCCAATCATCGACTCGACCCCACCAAGGTAATGTCTGCTCACTAGAGACCTCTCTCTCCGCTCATTTCATCTAAATCCAATCATCGCCATGTGATCAACTAATTAATCATCAAAAACCGCTCTACCTTTCTCAAAAGCTTTCTTTCCTCCAACCCGTTGCCTTATATTTTCAACCATCAAGTGTCCCGGCTTATTTCCCCTGTGTGTAATCCTTTCACTCAGCCACCACGACTGCATCATCCACCACGACTGCATCATTCACCACGACTGCGTCACCACTTCAACAACCTTCAACACCAAGAGTAAGGTTTCCCAACATAGTAGAATACCACAGCTATTCCTAAAGTCGACAGGATTCTACAACAGTGTAATACATCAAATATTGCAGTGTAATAACTTTGGATCATATTACATATATATATATATATATATATATATATATAAATCAATGTTTGTATGTTTGTTTGTATGTCCGGTATACAAATTCGCAGTAGTTCACTAATTCAAACCAAAATTTCCATACATAGGTAAAAAAATACGGGGAAGACGATAGGCTATTTTAAAAAATATATAAATCAATTATTAAAACTATATATTCAAATTATTCTACTTAGCTCACGAACAGCGCCCTCTATCAAAGATTAGATTAAATTATGCTGATGCAAACAAATAGATAATGCTAATAACAAACAATTATTTTTAAAAAATCTTATCTAAATATATATCACTCGGGTAGATATGCACATGGGTCAATCCCGGGGCGAAGTCCGGGTCACCCATCTAGTAATATATATATATATACAGAATGTGTATATTAAGAAAAAGGCATCTACTTATCGTGCAACTGAAAGTTGCTGATGGCTTGCGCCATCTATCGGAATAAATATCAGCTATTCTCGTTGATTTATAATTATTCCAGAATTGGCCAAATACCCATTCTTGATTAATCAAGAAAAGCTAACCACGGACGCGTTTCGGGCTGTTGGCCCTCATCAGTGTGGTGTAAGCTGTACCTCAATGACCAAAAAATTGGTCATTAAGGCATCCTGAAAAATCATGAAACGGGTAGTTAAGGCCAGAATTGCGTATATATATACACATATATACATATTCACTCAATTCACACATACACACCAAAGCCTTTATTAAGACACACTGGTCTTATAGAGGGAGCTTCTTTATATAATACAACACTCGTACAAGATTTCGGGTAAACTGGGATTACGATTTATTTTGATAAAAACATGTCTTAAACGTTAAATTTACATTGCGAAACAGATCACTGACAAACAACACTCATGAATATAACTTAAAGACGTTGTAACTTTTATCATGTATAAGTCCCCCGCATTCGCCTGATTTAGCACCAAATGACTTCTTTCTCTTTCCTAGAATGAAGTCAGTTCTAAAAGGACATAGATTTGATACCGTTAATGCCATAAAGGAAAAATACGCTGAGTGTTTTGAGGGGTATTACTTCTGACGAATTTTCTGGGTGCTTTCGGAACTGGGAAAAAAGAATGAAACACTGTATAGATTCCCTCGGACAGTATTTTGAGGAATATCAACCATCCCGTATATATTCATCTAATAAATCTTTTATGACCCAATTACCCGAATATTATGATCATACCATGTATATCGGGGATTCAGACAATAACTCTGGAAGATATTAGTGACCAAGAGTCGGTGGACAAGTGGGTAACACCCTCGATTCCCGACAGTCATGAACCGGGATTGAATCCCGTGTTAACATTTTGTTTAATATGTGAATAACCTTCATATATTATTCATTGTTGCAATAATCATAAACTAGGTTGCTCTTTTTGAGCGGTACCTAATAAAGTGATTTTGGAACAGTGACCTTTATTAAAGAGACACGAGATAACCAAGTGTGAACAAAATTGTCTCTGTCTCATTCAACCAAAGACTTTCCAATTCTTTAAGTTTTGTCCACAGTGTATATTATAAGAAACATATTGCCAAAATATATAGTTACATAGTTAGGTTCTACTAGGGAGAATAATGATAAATCATAACTGTACTTGGAAAAACGTTATCAGTTAGTATAAACAGATTGATTGCCATTGAAGATATAAAATAATAACAAAATCTACCCCCACTTGCCCAAAATGTAGCTTGGCACCTGTAGCTCCAGAACACATTTTGGCTTGTATTAGATGCACTAAACGGGACCTTTGGGAGAGGCCGCTGCTTATCATAAAACAGCTCGAGGAGCATGGACTCATGGAATTGGTGAAATCTTTACACAAGGGGATAAGAAACAACAACAGACCTGGAGGGTGTTAGCTCGAGGAGCATGGACTCATGGGATTCGTGTAATCTTTACACAAGGGGATAAGAAACAACAACAACGGATTGATCGATCAATACATCAGAAACCTGGTACCTAGGCCGTGCCAGGTGGTGTTACGTACATTCTGTCTGAGTGATGATCTCTGTATACTATGGTACTTTGAAGAACTTGGAGTCTTGTTCAGTGCAATGGTTCTCAGTCCTTTTTGTAAACTAAGATATCCGTAACCCAGCTTCCTTGAGCTACAAACCAAAGATACTGTTCAATAAAATCCTCCTTGTATCAATATTGAGTAAAAACACCAGGCCTCCAGGGAAAAGTAAATTTTCAAAAACCTTTTTAATCTCTTACTTTCAGGCGTGAACGCCCATCTACAGGATAAATACCATGTTTTCTCTTGTGGAAGGGCGTTCGTGCTTGAAAGATAGTGAAAGCCAGGTCTTTGAGGCTTGATATTTTTACACAATATTGATACAAGGAGGATTTTATAGAACATTATCTTTGGTTTGTATCTCTAGGAAGCTGGATTACGGATATCCAAGTTTACAAGAAGGACTGAGAACCATTGCACCGAACAAGACTCCAAGTTCTTCAAAGTACTAGACTATACAGAGAACATCACTCAAGATGGCAAACAGAATGTACACAGCATAGCACTAATTGGCACGGAGTAGGTACCAGGTTCCTAATGTATTGATACTGTCTTCTTCTTCTTTCTTATCTCCACTCAATCATATTAAGGTATCAAGCTTGTAAACTTGGGACTTTTGATGGTATCTGCCGGGAAAGAGTAGAGCTAATCAATGGATGAGTCAATACAGTCAATAATATTGATACTGTAATAAGGATAATCCCTCCATACTGTATGACAAGATATTCGAGTGGGTCAAGATCCCAGGGTCAAGTTGGGAAAAGATGGACACCAGCTGTGGGGGGATGTCCCACGTGGGAGGACAGTCGCCGAGACGGTATGCCAGTGTGGGTGTGTGACATCTACGGACAGAAGACATGGCGTCTCCGGGCGTGTGACCATGTGGATTAACCGGGAAGACAGTACTAAGAAGGACAAGGAGGATCCTTTTCGTGGAAGACAAAGAAGGCAAGTCAATCTACTGTATATATATAATTATTAATCCCCTTAAAACTCTTGTAATAAAGTGTATCGTACAAAGACAGGGAGTCGGAAAACTTTTGAGTCGGAAAAGTCAAAAATTACATTTCACAAAATTTCAAAGTTTTTTTAAGAGCCACACAATTTTTTCCTTGCCAACAATAAATAGCTTAAATAATTAGTTACGTATGCAACGATATAAAAAGCCTCAGTTTCACATCCAAAGAGCCACCACATGTGCCTCGCGAGCCAGTTTGCCGACTTCTGTACTAAGCTGTATCTACAACGAACCTCCCATTGTTATTTAGAAACCTTGTATGCATACAACGACGACTGAAAAGTATCGTACCAATACGGTTCAAAGTTATATTTAGGTAGAAATAATACGAGAGCCATCTATATGTGATTATTAGAACTATTAATCGAGAATTTTTCTTGTTACCAATCATAGAAATTTATGGAAATAGTCATGTATAAATTCCAGTGTTTTATTTATTATTTTTATATGTATATATTTTTTGAAAAAATAGTACAAATGCGATATTGTACTGGGATAAGGTGCATAAATTAAGAAAAAGGCATCTCCTTATCGTGCATTCTTGCGCCATCAGCAACTTTCAGTTGCACGATAAGGAGATGCCTTTTTCTTAATTTATTTTTTAAATATATTTTTTACCCATACAAATCTGTTTAGGAGCTCAATTGTCATAATTAGGTTTTTATTGTATATAAATTACATCATTAATAATGCCACGTGGAAAATTAGGGAAGACAAAAACTTCAGGAGGAGACAACAATTTATATAAGGCAAGAACAAACTATGAATGATAAACAAAAGATAAGCCACGAGGGAAATTTACCGAATAGCAAAATATAAACTTAAAAAATGATACTCTGTTAATAAAAATAATAAAATTAATAAATACTTTAATAACGAGTTTACAAAGTGGGAAGAGGAGCTTCTTTTTATTAGCATGCACACAAGCTTTCGGACATATCGTCCTTCATCAGGTAAGAGTAATAAACGCGCTGAGGATCCATATATACACAAAGCTGAAAAGAAAATTTACATAACTGCAAAAGATAAAAGTATTTAAAGATAAAAACAAGAACCAAATATGCTAAAAAGATTATAGGGATTAAATGCTAATAAATCTGGACTAAGTACATATGCACTATGAATGGTGTTAATACCATATGTTATGTGAATAGCCATAGGTTGCATTTACCTGCCCTTGATTAACACCATTCATAGTGCATATGTACTTAGTCCAGATTTATTAGCATTTAATCCCTATAATCTTTTTAGCATATTTGGTTCTTGTTTTTATCTTTAAATACTTTTATCTTTTGCAGTTATGTAAATTTTCTTTTCAGCTTTGTGTATATATGGATCCTCAGCGCGTTTATTACTCTTACCTGATGAAGGACGATATGTCCGAAAGCTTGTGTGCATGCTAATAAAAAGAAGCTCCTCTTCCCACTTTGTAAACTCGTTATTAACCTTCAGTGAAGAGCAGTTCTACTTAATAAATACTTTGTTACAATATTGTAACATAGTATTTCTTAATTTTATTATTTTTTATTTAACAGAGTGGTCATTTTTATGTTTTATATCTTGCGACTCTGTAAATTTCCCTCGTGTGGATTATCTTTTGTTTACCTTTCATAGTTTGTCCTTCCCTGAAATAAATTTTGTTTCCTCCTCAAGTTTTTGTCTTCCCTAATTTTCCACGTGGCAATATTAGCTTTTACTTTTTTTTTCCTTCACTCGCAGAGACTCAGTGGTAAATCTGTGATTAAGAAATTTATTTTATTCCAATTTACCCAGTCTTATCTATTTATTAGCTTGATATTGTCTTTATATAATTTTTCCTGTATATAAAATTCATATTACCTTTAAATGTGATTAACTTTAAAAATAATAATAACATTGCTTATTACTGGTATTATTACTGTTATTCTTACATGTATCCTACATTTCTGCTCGGAGAATCTGTATAAGACTAAAAGGTCTTTAATAAAGATTTTTGTTGTTGTTGTATGGAAATAGAACAAAAATGAAATTTTACTGGAAAATCAGAGCTTATTAATTAACTTTATTAACATCATCAAATGCGATATCCCAAACTCAGGGATATTTGCGCCAATACATTTCACTGCATTACAGCAATTCGGCTATATACAATCCTGTTCAATTCATTATTTTACATAAATTAACTAAAGAAAATTGTCCAAAGAGAAAAACAAACAACAAAGCAAAACACACAGAGCAAGCATCGCAGTTCTTTTTTTTTTTTTTCTAAGATTCCTTCTCTTTTTTCCAATTCAAGAGAAAGTTGTATATGTATTTACAAAATTGATCAAAATTTTTATACTTTTCTTTTTTGTCTACAAATTCATCAAGCTGTCCAATACGACCAAATCTATTTTCCCTAAAATCCCGGAAAATTGGGCACTCCAGAAGTAGATGTCTCGCGTCTTGAATTTCACCTCCGCAGAAGCATCCTGGTTCCTTCACGGCGCCGATAGTTGCCAAAAATTTCCCAAAATTGCCATGATCTGTAATGAATTGGATATTATAAAAATTTGGACGGAAAAATCTTGGAATTCCTAATACGAAAAAGCTTCTGAAAATTTCATTAGTGTTCTCAAAAATTTCATTCATTTTTGCGTGTAAGAATGATTTGACTATACTTGGAGCATGGGGTTCGTAAGTAGTTAGATCTTCAATGGACATTTGAGCTAGATCAAATTTGATTATTCTGGATTCTATATAATCTGTTAGGAGTGGAATTTTTGCCAAGCTATGCACACAGTTTGATGAAGTGGTTTTGTATGCTCTAACTGCCCATAAAATGATCTGGTACTGCATGGAGTTCAGTTTTTGTTTACAACGATTGTTTAAATATTTGAACCAAATTTCAGAACCGTATGTAAGTACAGGCCTAATGATTGTTTTGAATAAAGTTAACCTCTTTTCAGTGTCTAAACCCCACATATTGCCACTTAGTGAACATAATAAATTTTTCATACGTCCTGCCTTACACAGAATATCATTAACATGCGGTGTAAAGTTAACTTTGTTTTTCCATTTGTGATTAGAAAATTTCATTCCCAGAATTTTTACTTGCTTGACCGGCATTATTATATTGTTATTAACCTTAATAGGTATTTTTTGTCTGTTATGTAGGTATAGCATATTAGTCTTCTCTGTACTGATCGTTAATTTATTTCTATTACACCATTGGATCACATAAGCTTGATATATTAATTTTTTAAAATCATCTTCTGATCATGCAACTGAAAATTGTTTATGTTTGCGCCATCTATCGGAATAAATACAGTAAAACTTAGATAATTCGAACATCTTTAATTCAAATATTTATCTTGGTCTCTAGAATTTCCTATAAATAGAATTTCTGTTTTTAATTCGAATTTTTGGATAATTCGATCTTTTTTTTTTTGGCCCCTTGGGTTTTGACTTATCCAAGTTTAACTGTATCATCCAATCGTTGATTTTTTTTTTTTTAATTTTCCAGAGTATCTTCCACTCTTTCTTGATTAATCAAGAAAAAATCAACCACATAGGCATTTCAGGCTGTTAACCTTTTCATTGATTTAGCAAGAAAAAAAAAAGATATTTGACCAATATTCTATAATAATAAATAAAAAAAATCAACGATTAGTTGAGATTCCAACAGATGGCGCAAGCCATCAGCAAATTTTTAGTTGCACAATCAGAAGATGCTTTTTTTATTCCTTAAGTTAAACATAGTATTTATATGAAAAAGAAAACACACAAAAAAGAAATTAAAGATGAAATTGTTCCTTTTTTTCTCCACCACTTTTTAAATGATCATTTAAATCTTTACAAATCTGTAAACAAGTTTAATCAAAAGAAAAGCAAGTATTTAGAAAGATGTCCATGAAGAATGCATTAGCAACAAAGAAAAGTGTTTGTTATCTAAAATGCATTCTTCAATAATGGCTCCTATAAGTTTTTGCCCAGTTGTCCCATTGTTGTGACTGCTAAAGGGATTACAAACGTGTCGTTTAAAAAAAAGAAAAAAAAAAGTGGGCGTCTTAATTGCATAGTTGCTGAGTTGGTTGAACTCAGGTAGACGCTCCTGTTTGGCTGAACACGGAACGTATGTATTTATAATATAGCATGAACATCTATTAAAACTCTTGATAACAACCCAAAACGCGTATTTGATTGTGTTTTTCTTGAATTTTTATAATCTCCGGTTAAATTTTATATCCAAGTTGATTAAAACGGTAAGTTAAATATTGTTGTATCATGGTTAATACGCTTATTTTTCATCAATAAATTCTAATAGTATTTTTTTTTTCATAATTTTAAATTCTCCATTTGGACGAGGAAAGTGTAGACTAGAACGCGGCTGATTCCACACTAGCCTGTTCAGTGATTCGTTAACCATGACGTAGGCACGAAGGAACGTGTGGCTATTGGACATGCGTCGGACCTGGAGGCTGTTGTTGGGTGCTGCGCTGCCTGGAGTATAGGAGCTCCATCTATGCTTCCTTTCTTCCTGTGGTGAATCTGTATAAGACCCTGGAGGCTGTTGTTGGGTTCTGTGCTGCCTGGAGTATATGAGCTCCATCTATGCTTCCTTCCTGTGGTGAATCTGTATAAGACCCTGGAGGCTGTTGTTGGGTTCTGTGCTGCCTGGAGTATATGAGCTCCATCTATGCTTCCTTCCTGTGGTGAATCTGTATAAGACCCTAGAGGCTGTTGTTGGGTTCTGTGCTGCCTGGAGTACAGGAGCTCCATCTATGATTCCTTTATTTCTGTGGTGAATCTGTATAAGACCGGTAGTCTTAATAAAGCTTTGTGCATGTGTGTGTTCATTTTAAATTCTAGATTTATATTCGTAACAATTAAATTTATTGGCAATGTGTTTCTTTTTTAATAATATCATCAAATATTATATCTACAGATCTTACTGCAATGATAAAAGTTATTGAATGAGAGGGCTTGGCTCATCAATGTATTTCTACAATCACTTAACTAAAGGATGAAATATATATATTGAGAGGGATTAGCTCATTGGTGGTGGACCCTTCTGGTTGTGGTTTTGCCAATTTGATTTTCACCGATAAGTGGCACTAAGTATCATTAGAGAGGTCGGTGGAAGGATGGTCAAAACCGTTGGTTTTCGACCGCTACGACCCAGGATCGAATCCTCCATTGGGCACTTTTTTTCTGATAAAAAAAAAATGCTCCAATGGCCCTCGATTTTTGTAAAAATCCAACCCTACCAGCAAGTGCAAGTATAATCGAATGGAGCTCAGGCACATTTGTAAGTGCAAAGTCGAACTGCTTCTACATGCGTAGACATGTGGTGCACTTACAGTAAAAGTAATTGCCTACTTCTACGCCACCATGATTATCATGGCCTGTACCACGTGTACTAGCGATAATAAACCAAACAAATAAAAATGAGTATTATTTTCAAATGACGAGGTGGATGTGGTTGAAACAAGCTGCAGCCATTATACAGGTCTGCGACCGATGGAAGTCAACATTCTTTTTATTACCTTGATTACCTTGGTGGACCTGTCATAGTGGGTTGTCCACTTCTCGCAATGTCCTCACAGCCATCCTTCTCCTGCCACATGGCTCCCTGGTCTTCTCACCTCATGTCTTGGTCATGGTATCTTCCCATCTCACTGATGGTCTCCCCGGTCTTCTCACCACATGTCTTGGTATCTTCCCATCTCACTGATGGTCTCCCCGGTCTTCTCACCTCATGTCTTGGTATCTTCCTATCTCACTGATGGTCTCCCCGGTCTTCTCACCACATGTCTTGGTATCTTCCCATCTCACTGATGGTCTCCCCGGTCTTCTCACCACATGTCTTGGTATCTTCCCATCTCACTGATGGTCTCCCCGGTCTTCTCACCACATGTCTTGGTATCTTCCCATCTCACTGATGGTCTCCCCGGTCTTCTCACCACATGTCTTGGTATCTTCCCATCTCACTGATGGTCTCCCCGGTCTTCTCACCACATGTCTTGGTATCTTCCCATCTCACTGATGGTCTCCCCGGTCTTCTCACCACATGTCTTGGTATCTTCCCATCTCACTGATGGCTCCCCGGTCTTCTCACCACATGTCTTGGTATCTTCCCATCTCACTGATGGTCTCCTCGGTCTTCTCACCACATGTCTTGGTATCTTCCCATCTCACTGATGGTCTCCCCGGTCTTCTCACCACATGTCTTGGTATCTTCCCATCTCACTGATGGTCTCCCCGGTCTTCTCACCACATGTCTTGGTATCTTCCCATCTCACTGATGGTCTCCCCGGTCTTCTCACCACATGTCTTGGTATCTTCCCATCTCACTGATGGTCTCCCCGGTCTTCTCACCACATGTCTTGGTATCTTCCCATCTCACTGATGGTCTCCCCGGTCTTCTCACCACATGTCTTGGTATCTTCCCATCTCACTGATGGTCTCCCCGGTCTTCTCACCACATGTCTTGGTATCTTCCCATCTCACTGATGGTCTCCCCGGTCTTCTCACCACATGTCTTGGTATCTTCCCATCTCACTGATGGTCTCCCCGGTCTTCTCACCACATGTCTTGGTATCTTCCCATCTCACTGATGGTCTCCCCGGTCTTCTCACCACATGTCTTGGTATCTTCCCATCTCACTGATGGTCTCCCCGGTCTTCTCACCACATGTCTTGGTATCTTCCCATCTCACTGATGGTCTCCCCGGTCTTCTCACCACATGTCTTGGTATCTTCCCATCTCACTGATGGTCTCCCCGGTCTTCTCACCACATGTCTTGGTATCTTCCCATCTCACTGATGGCTCCCCGGTCTTCTCACCACATGTCTTGGTATCTTCCCATCTCACTGATGGTCTCCCAGGTCTTCTCACCACATGTCTTGGTATCTTCCCATCTCACTGATGGCTCCCCGGTCTTCTCACCACATGTCTTGGTATCTTCCCATCTCACTGATGGCTCCCCGGTCTTCTCACCACATGTCTTGGTATCTTCCCATCTCACTGATGGCTCCCCGGTCTTCTCACCACATGTCTTGGATCTTCCCATCTCACTGATGGCTCCCCGGTCTGCTCCCCACGTGCCACCAGTCGGTGACTATGATAGTCCAATGGGTATAATTACATACATTTGTACTAACATTTGTGGCAGAGAGCCACGTTTGGCTACACGGATTCACTGGTGAGTTGGATTTTTGAATGAATCAGGGCCATTAAAGCAATTTTTTTTTTCAGAAAAAAAGGTGCCTAATGCGGGATTCGAACCTGTGTCATGGCTGTCAACAACCGACAGTTTATTCCACTCCTCCACTAACGCATTGTGTGCTTCTCTCAATAAAACAGTTTAATAAATCAAGACACACGCACAGTGCCTTGCTAGGGCGTGTACTTAGACATGCATGGCTTATTGGAAGGGCCTAATAGTTGAAAATTGTTTAATTTTGTAAAGATTCATACACGAGTCTAAAATAGTTACAATTTCTGATAACAGATGGCACGCTAATTGCATATAAAATTATAGCTCTCTATTTACATATTTCCCATATAACTTCGTTTGTTATAATTTCTCTCTTTCTTTTTAAATAATTGCTGTATCTCTCATGAGAATCTGTATAAAAGACTAAAAGTCTCAATACAATACCGGTCAAATGGTGAACTTCACCTCGGATGACACTTTGAACCATCATTATCACAGGATAGCGGATTTATGCAAATTACAAAAAAGCATAAGATGTCGCAATTCTTTTAATTTACTTGATTAAAGGAAGCTTTCAGGAAAGCCCTTCTTTTAGTTAGTTTAAGAAGAACTTACCCGAAAGCTTCTTTTAATCAACAACAAACAACAACAAAAAGGCTTTTATTAGGGTCCATTGCCCTGTATGGATTCGCCATACAACAACAAAACAATACAGCAATTCCTCTCCCTTTCCCCTTGTGCTCGCAAGTCTTTGTGTGAAAAGGGATTTATTTAGGCATCTGTTATAAAACTTTCCTCACTACCTCTTTTGTGCATGAATCTATTTAAAATTGATCTGTAGAAATTATAGAGTTCTATTGCTATATTTTTCTTTTCTGAAATAGTTCTCAGCGTTTTCAGTGGGTTGCTAAGTCTCCAGAAGGTGTTTTTAAGGGTCTTTTCTCCCTTTCTTCACCTAAATATTGGAATTCTATGATATAGTGGGGCTTCTTTTAATCAATTAAATAAATAAAGAGTTAAATCTCTGTTTCAATACTATTGATTATTGTTCTTTAAGAAAAGGAACTGCTTGTTCTTGATTACCTGTATATAAGTTTATACCAAGCTCTTTCTTTATTCTCTTCCTCTATTTAATATATTGTAAATAATATTGCTGATTATTGTTACTATTGTGGGAGCCGAGGGACAATCTACTGGGATGACAAACCACGGCAAACATACAAGCGGGGCCTGGAAATAGTACGGATGGCCACCGCTGTGTGGCGCGGCGTATCGGCGGAAGCTAATCAGAACCCAATAGACATTCTTGGGTGTTGTCATTTTTGTCTTTCTTTATCAACTTCCTATAAAAATGCAGCTAATGCATAATACCAATAAATACTAATACTTTGTAATACTTTTCTGGACCATCGTTGGACTTGATAAATATACACACCACACTAATATACAGGGTGATCCAAAAGTCCCGCACAACTTTAAAAATTAATAACTCCGCGAATATTTGCGCTAGAGCAATGCGGTAAACACCATTGTGTTCAGAATGCAATGGGATTTTTTATGGCAAATATTGAAATTTCGAAATTGATTTTAGTTACAATTTCATTCCCTAGATGGCGCTGTACCAGAATCAGAAATTCAGCGGCCAAATTGTTTGATTAATTGAAAAATATAACTGATCGACACGTATTTTTCCTTTTTGTATACCAGGAAAGAATCCTAATAATATCAAATCGTTAATTAATAAAGCACCATTTCGCCAAAAGTTAGAAGAAATGGTTAACGATTTTTAAATACAATCTGAGATATGTAAAATAGGTATATGCAAATTAAAACATGTAGCAAAAAATATTTATATTTTTGATAGAGTTTTGTCAAATATATTGAATGTTTGAAAAACATAGCTGAATTCAATACACGATTTTTTGAAATGTTAATATAGTACCAAAAATTATGATGGTACTACTAATAGGATTTCTTGCTATAAGGAATGTGTAATTTCTTGAATAATTGGCGACACTCGACTATTTAACTGGAAATTTGTCATGATCCAACAAATGAAATATAGATGGGAGTGACAAAATACATTTGTCGTACTTTATTCCAAATATCCTATGGGCTTGTCAAATGTTATCATTGTTTATTATACTGTACACGATTTTTAAAAATGTATCCCCTCAAATAAATATAATTTTTAAATCAACCTTTTGCGTTGAAAAACGTGGTAGTAAAATCATTTTGTATTATTTTTTTTTGCCCAAAATTTCTAAAGGTGGGGGGTTACAGAGAATATTCCTTATGCTATTTCTTTTAATGAGCGAAAAGCGATAAATTAAACATAAGGGGTAAAATTGTGTGTACAGTGTTATTCGAGAAGTTATGACACTTTGGTCTGCACGACATAATATAAGATGTGAGCAAATGACAAACAAACAAAAATTACTGTTCACAAATAAAAAAGAGACAAGATATGAGGACAGAATTTATTTACCCATAACCCAACACAAAGAGCTGCAAAACATTGGTAGATAATATAATACATGGCAGCTTATATAACACATGAGGTAACTTGTCTCTTGGAAGCCTTGTCTCTTGTATTAGATCACAATACTTGCTCAATGTGGCGCCCTTCATTCTCAAACACCGCCTGCAGACGATAGATGACAGATTGGACAGCATTAAATAAAATATCTGATGAAATTGATGAAACGTGCCGTCTGATAGAAGCCTTCAACATGACCAATGTGGTAGGCCGGCATCGATAAACACGCGACTTAATGTACCCCCATATCCAAAAATCGCAAGGCGTCAAGTCTGGTGATCTTGAAGGCCACTGGTGTATAAAGTGGCGACTTATCACACGATCTTCACCGAACGTATCCTTCAGCAATTGTTTGGCACCGCGGGAGATATGAGGAGGTTCTCCATCTTGCATGAATGTTATTTCGCTCAGTGCTTGTCTGTCCTGCAATATGGGGATAACCTTTTCTCTCAAAAGTTGAACATAACGTTCACCAGTTACAGAAGCGGTTTTAAATGTTCTTCCATTTATTTCTTCAAAGAAAAATGGCCCAATAATAAAAGAAGAAGTGAAACCACACCAAACTATAACTCTGCGCTGATGAAGTGCATTTCTGTAAAAATCCTAGGGTTTTCTGTTGCCCAAATGCGGCTGTTTTGAGTGTTAACTTCTCCGTTCAGAGAAAATTTGAGCTTCATCTGTCCACAGAACATTCAAACAGCCAGTTTTCATCAATATCAATTTGACGGAAAAACCACATGAAGCGAATTCTTGACGCTTCTCAAAATCGCCGACTTTTAGCTCGTGAAGTCTTTGAATTTTTTTACGGGTATTTTTTAAGACAAATTCTTAGTGCTCTCCAAACTTTTCCATACCAAATCCCCGTTTGTCGAGCACTTACTTCTCCATACGTGGATAACGTTTCAATAGCTTCAACATTCTGCGAAACCGTAGCAACCCCTGACTTGCATGTCGATGGTCTTCCACTCCGAGATTTTGCTTCCAGAGATCCAGTCTTCTCCAAAGTTTTTATCATTCGCCTTAGAGAGTAGCAACTCATGGGTCCTTTACCGCTTCGAATACCTTTAAAGGTACGAAACGCTTGTAAAGCTTCAGTTGCAGAATCTGAATTGCAATAAAAAAATTTCACCAAGAGTGATTTATGCTGTAGTGATGGTAAAATAAATTGTTGTGCATGTAAATAGATGAAGATTATTTGCATTTTTCAAAACCTCATTATGTAAAAATATATGTGTATATAAATTGGATATTTGTTGTTGGCCGAACCAATAACCATACACACCTCATCTCGTTAACGGAATAATGTTCTTTGTCTGGTCTGCCTTTTTTTTACTCTCTTTGGAGTAGATTTGCTTTTTGATAGTTTTTATTTATGGAGCTGAACCAGTATGATGGCGGTGGAGGAGGAAGTCAGCAGGCCAACAAGCGGCCGCGTTCTGAGGACGAAGACCTCCTCCCGTCTTCCCATCACCAATTTAAATTCAACAGCACGGCGAACTTGTTCAACTTTGAGTGCCAAACCTTCGAAGCGATCATTGCCGACACCAGCCTGGACTCCCCGAAAAAATACAGATGGCCACCAAAGGACTGATACTGACTCTCGTCCAAGAGGCAGAACTTCTTCTTAAGGACGCCTTCAAGGGAGCCAGTCTAGGAAGACCCAATCCCACAGCCAACGTCCCGATTCCCTCCACCTCTTTCGCCTCGGTAGTGGCAGAGAAAGACAAGCGGTAAAGCCTGCACCTCCGAAACCCAAAGCGAAATCCACATTTGTGAATCTGGCTCCTTCCTTCGAATCGCATGTCGTCGTCAGGTCGGCTAACCCCAAAGCAACCCAAGGGAATTTTTGAGGGAAATTCAAAAGATTCATCTTTCCCTAGCGTCATCAAAACACGTGGTGGCGTCCATCAACACCAGCGGCGAGGTGGTTTTTCACCCCAAAACAACCCAAATGGCAAAGTAGCTGGCCACTGGGCTGACCTCCCTGCCAACGGGCCTAAGCTGCCCCGAGTGCCCGGTTATCCTACCAAGATACTGCCTCTTCAGAGTGGACGGGGAGGTGCGGGACGATGAGATATGCGAGAGCTTCCGCTCCAACCACTCCGTGCAGTCACTCCTGGAAAAGCGTGAAATCAGGGTAGTCCATCGATCGAATAATGCGGCACACAGCACTAGTACAGTGTTCATCGAAGTGGACAACCAAGTCGCCGAAATCCTCGGTCAACATGGACGTATTCCTGTGGCGGGTCTAGTGCACAGGTATGAGCGCAGTCATACTTTAAAGCAATGCTTCCGTTGCTGTGGCTTCGGCCACCGCGCTTCTGCCTGTCCAGCTGCCCATCCAATCTGCTATCGCTGCGGCTCTGCAGAGCATGAGGGCATCCGATGCTCGGTCGAGCCAAGCCAAAGCCGCTGCTGCCGCTGCAGAAAAAAAATCTGGAGCTCCCACAACCACTTTGCCACAT
>CP092873.1:9110811-9127653 GCA_030710605.1 Cordylochernes scorpioides
TTTTTATAGGAAGTTGATAAAGAAAGACAAAAAGGACAACACCCTAGAATGTCTATTGGGTTCTGATTGAATTCCGCCGATACGCCGCGCCACACAGCGGTGGCCATCCGTACTATTTCCAGGCCCCGCTTGTATGTTTGCCGTGGTCTGTCATCCCAGCAGGCTGTCTCTCGGCTCCCACAATAGTAACAATAATCAGCAATATTATTTACAGTGTATTAAATAGAGGAAGATAATAAAGAAAGAGCGCGCGCGCGCTTGGTATAAGCATATATACAAGTAATCAAGAACAAGCAGTTCCTTTTCTTAAAAGAACAATAATTAGTAGTATTGAGAGACAGAGATTTAACTCTTTTTTTATGTACTTGATTAAAAGAAGCCCCACTATATCATAGAATGCCAATATTTAGGTGAAGAAAGAGAAAAAACTCTTAAAAACACCTTCTGGAGATTTATCAACCCACTGAAGACGCTGAGAACTATTTCAGAAAAGAAAATATAGCAATAGATCTCTATAATTTCTACAGATCAATTGTAAATAGATTCATACACAAAAGAGGTAGTGAGGAAAGTTTTATAACAGATGCCTAAATAAATCCCTTTTCAAACAGACTCGCGTGCACAAGGGGAAAGGGAGAGGAATTGCTGTATTGTTTTGTTGTTGTATGGCGAATCCATACAGGGCAATGGGCCCTAATAAAAGCCTTTTTGTTGCTGTTTGTTGTTGATTAAAAGAAGCTTTCGGGTAAGTTCTTCTTAAACTAACTAAAAGAAGGGCTTTCCTGAAAGATTCCTTTAATCAAGTAAATTAAAAGAATTGCGACATCTTATGCTTTTGTAATTTGTAGAAATCTACTATCCTGTGATAATGAATGGTTTAAAGTGTCATCCGAGGTGAAGTTCACCATTTGACCGGTATTGTATTGAGACTTTTAGTCTTTTATACAGATTATCATGAGTGATACAGCAATTATTTAAAAAGAAAGAGAGAAATTATAACAAACGAAGTTATATGGGAAATATGCAAATAGAGAGCTATAATTTTATGCAATTAGCGCGCCATCTGTTATCCGAAATTGTAACTATTTTAGACTCGTGTATGAATCTTTACAAAATTAAACAATTTTCAACTATTAGGCCCTTCCAATAAGCCATGCATGTCTAAGTACACGCCCTAGCAAGGCACTCTGCGTGTGTCTTGATTTATTAAACTGTTTTATAGAGAGAACCACTCAGTGCGTACGTGGAGGAGTGGTATAAACTGTCGGTTGTTGACAGCCATGACACAGGTTCGAATCCCGCATTAGGCACCTTTTTTTCTGAAAAAAAAATTGCTTTAATGGCCCTGATTCCTTCAAAAATTCAACTCACCAGTGAATCCGTGTAACCAAACGTGGCTCTCTGCCACAAATATGCCACATAGTAATGTATGTAATGATACCCGTTGGACTATCATAGTCACCGACTGGTGGCATGTGGGGAGCAGACCGGGGAGTCCATCAGTGAGATGGGAAGATCCCATCAGTGAGATGGGAAGATACCAAGACATGTGGTGAGAAGACCGGGGAGACCATCAGTGAGATGGGAAGATACCAAGACATGTGGTGAGAAGACCGGGGAGACCATCAGTGAGATGGGAAGATACCAAGACATGTGGGGAGCAGACCGGGGAGACCATCAGTGAGATGGGAAGATCCCATCAGTGAGACGGGAAGATACCAAGACATGTGGTGAGAAGACCGGGGAGACCATCAGTGAGATGGGAGATACCAAGACATGTGGTGAGAAGACCGGGGAGACCATCAGTGAGATGGGAGATACCAAGACATGTGGGGAGCAGACCGGGGAGACCATCAGTGAGATGGGAAGATACCAAGACATGTGGTGAGAAGACCGGGGAGACCATCAGTGAGACGGGAAGATACCAAGACATGTGGTGAGAAGACCGGGGAGACCATCAGTGAGACGGGAAGATACCAAGACATGTGGTGAGAAGACCGGGGAGACCATCAGTGAGACGGGAAGATACCAAGACACGTGGTGAGAAGACCGGGGAGACCATCAGTGAGACGGGAAGATACCAAGACATGTGGTGAGAAGACCGGGGAGACCATCAGTGAGACGGGAAGATACCAAGACATGTGGTGAGAAGACCGGGGAGACCATCAGTGAGACGGGAAGATACCAAAACATGTGGTGAGAAGACCGGGGAGACCATCAGTGAGACGGGAAGATACCAAGACATGTGGTGAGAAGACCGGGGAGACCATCAGTGAGACGGGAAGATACCAAGACACGTGGTGAGAAGACCGGGGAGACCATCAGTGAGACGGGAAGATACCAAGACATGTGGTGAGAAGACCGGGGAGACCATCAGTGAGATGGAAGATACCAAGACATGTGGTGAGAAGACCGGGGAGACCATCAGTGAGATGGGAAGATCCCAAGGCATGTGGTGAGAAGACCGGGGAGACCATCAGTGAGACGGGGAGAACATCAGCCATGTGGCAGGAGAAGGATGGCTGTGAGGACATTGCGAGAAGTGGACAACCCACTATGACAGGTCCACCAAGGTAATCAAGGTAATAAAAAGAATGTTGACTTCCATCGGTCGCAGACCCGTATAATGGCTGCAGCTTGTTTTAACCACATCCACCTCGTCATTTGAAAATTATACTTATTTTTGTTTGTTTGGTTTATTATCGCTAGTATACGTGGTACAGGCCATGATAATCATGGTGGGTAGAAGTTGGCGACTGCTTTTACTGTAAGTGCACCACATGTCTACACATGGGTAAAGCAGTTCGACTTTGCACTTACAAATGTGCCAGAGCTCCATTTGATTACTTGCACTCGCTGGTAGGGTTGGATTTTTGCAAGAATCGAGGGCCATTGGAGCATTTTTTTTTTTATCAGAAAAAAAGTTCCCAATGGAGGATTCGATCCTGGGTCGTAGCGGTCGAAAACCAACGGTTTAGACCATTCTTCCACCGACCTCCCTAATGATGCTTAGCGCCACTTATCGGTGAGAGTCAAATTGGACAAACCACAACCAGAAGGGTCCACCACTAATGAGCCAATCCCTCTCAATATATATATTTCATCCTGTAAATAAATATGATTGTAGAAATTTGTCTTTCAAATACAACATTATTGAGCCAAACCCTCTCATTCAACAACTTTTATCATTGCAGTAAGATCTGTAGAGATAATATTTGATGATATTATTAAAAAAAAAGAAACACATTGCCAATAAATTTAATTGTTACGAATATAAATCTAGAAATAAAAATAAACACACACGCAAAGCTATATTAAGACTACCGGTCTTATACAGATTCACCACAGGAATAAAGGAATCATAGATGGAGCTCCTATACTCCAGGCAGCTCAGAACCCAACAACAGCCTCCAGGGTCTTATACAGATTCACCACAGGAAGGAAACATAGATAGAGCTCCTATACTCCAGGCAGCTCAGAACCCAACAACAGCCTCCAGGGTCTTATACAGATTCACCACAGGAAGGAAGCATAGATGGAGCTCCTATACTCCAGGCAGCGCAGCACCCAACAACAGCCTCCAGTGTCTTATACAGATTCACCACAGGAAGAAAGCACAGATAGAGCTCATATACTCCAGGCAGCACAGAACCCAACAACAGCCTCCAGGGTCTTATACAGATTCACCACAGGAAGAAAGGAATCATAGATGGAGCTCTTATACTCCAGGCAGCGCAGCACCCAACAACAGCCTCCAGGGTCTTATACAGATTCACCACAGGAAGGAAGCATAGATGAAGCTCCTATACTCCAGGCAGCGCACCACCCAACAACAGCCTCCAGGGTCTTATACAGATTCACCACAGGAAGGAAGCATAGATGAAGCTCCTATACTCCAGGCAGCGCAGCACCCAACAACAGCCTCCAGGGTCTTATACAGATTCACCACAGGAAGGAAGCATAGATGAAGCTCCTATACTCCAGGCAGCGCAGCACCCAACAACAGCCTCCAGGGTCTTATACAGATTCACCACAGGAAGGAAGCATAGATGGAGCTCCTATACTCCAGGCAGCGCAGCACCCAACAACAGCCTCCAGGTCCGACGCATGTCCAATAGCCACACGTTCCTTCGTGCATACGTCATGGTTAACGAATCACTGAACAGGCTAGTGTGGAATCAGCCGCGTTCTAGTCTTCACTTTACTCATCCAAATGGAGAATTTAAAATTATGAAAAAAAATACTATTAGAAATTATTGATAAAAAATAAGCGTATTAACCATGATACAACAATATTTAACTTACCGTTTTAATCACACACACACACACACACACAAAAGCCTTTATTAAGACACACAGGTCTTACAGAGGATTCTCCTTGGGGTTCTTACCGTTTTAATCAACTTGGATATAAAATTTAACCAGAGATTATGAAAATTCAAGAAAAACACAATCAAATACGCGTTTTGGGTTGTTATCAAGAGTTTTAATAGATGTTCATGCCATATTATAAATACATACGTTCCGTGTTCAGCCAAACAGGAGCGTCTACCCGAGTTCAACCAACTCAGCAACTATGCAATTAAGACGCCCACTTTTTTTTTTTCTTTTTTTAAACGACACGTTTGTAATCCCTTTAGCGGTCACAACAATGGTCTAACTGGGCAAAAACTTATAGGAGCCATTATTGAAGAATGCATTTTAGATAACAAACACTTTTCTTTGTTGCTAATGCATTCTTCATGGACATCTTTCTAAATACTTGCTTTTCTTTTGATTAAACTTGTTTACAGATTTATAAAGATTTAAATGATCATTAAAAAAGTGGTGGAGAAAAAAAGGAACAATTTCATCTTTAATTTCTTTTTTTTTTTTTTGTGTGTTTTCTTTTTCATATAAATACTATGTTTAACTTAAGGAATAAAAAAGCATCAGAATCGTTCAACTAAAAATTTGCTGATGGCTTGCGCCATCTGTAGGAATAAAATTCAATTAATCATTGATTTTATTATTATTATTATTATTTATTATTATAGAATATTGGTCAAATACCTTTTTTTCTTGCTAAATCAATAAAAAGGTTAACAAGCCTGAAATGCCTATGTGGTTGATTTTTTCTTGATTAATCAAGAAAGAGCGGCAGATATTCTGGAAATTTTTTAAAAAAATTAACGATTGGATGATACAGTTAAACTTGGATAAGTCAAAACCCAAGGGGCCAAAAAAAGATCGAATTATCCAAAAATTTGAATTAAAAACAGAAATTCTATTTATAGGGAATTCTAGGAACCAATATTTGAATTAAAGACATTCGAATTATTCAAGTTTTACTGTATTTATTCCGATAGATGGCACAAACATAAACAATTTTCAGTTGCATGATCAGAAGATGATTTAAAAAAATTAATATATCAAGCTCTGATTTTCCAGTAAAATTTCATTTTTGTTCTCTTTCCATACAACAACAACAAAATTCTTTATTAAAGACCTTTTTGTCTTATACAAATTCTCCAAGCAGAAATGTAGGATACATGTAAGAATAACAGTAATAATACCAGAAATAAGCAATGTTATTATTATTATTTTTTAAAGTTAATCAAATTTAATGGTAATATGAAATTTCACACAAATAAATTTACTGGCAATGCGTTTCTTTTAAATATCATCAAATATTATCTCTACAGACCTTACTGCAATGATATGATTTATTGAATGAGAGGACTTGGCTCATCAGTAGAGGGTTCACTGCTGATGAGCCAAGCCCTCTCATTCAATAAAACATATCATTGCAGTAAGGTCTGTAGAGATAATATTTGATGATATTTAAAAGAAACGCATTGCCAGTAAATTTATTTGTGTAAAATTTTAACGATAGATGGCAATAAAATTTAATTTACTAATATGAAATTTATTTACAGGAAAACTTAAGACAATATCAAGATAATAAATAGATAAGACTGGGTAAATTGGAAGAAAATAAATTTCTTATATAGAGATTTACCACGGAATCTCTGCGAGTGAAAAAAAAAAAAAGTAAAAGCTAATATTGCATTTAATATTGCCACGTGGAAAATTAGGGAAGACAAAAACTTCAGGAGGAAACAAAATTTATTTCAGGCAAGAACAAACTATGAATTGTAAACAAAAGATAGCCACGAGGGAAATTTACAGAGTCGCAAGATATATAACATAAAAATGACCACTCTGTTAAATAAAAAATAATAAAATTAAGAAATACTATGTTACAATATTGTAACAAAATATTTATTAATTTTATTAACGGAGTGGTCATTTTTATGTTTATATTTTTTTGCTACTCTGTAAACTTCCTACATTGCTTATCTTTTGTTTATCATTCATAGTTTGTTCTTGCCTTATATAAATTGTTGTCTCCTCCTGAAGTTTTTGTCTTCCCTAATTTTCCACGTGGCATTATTAATGATGTAATTTATATACAATAAAAACCTAATTATGACAATTGAGCTCCTAAACAGATTTGTATGGGTAAAAAATATATTTAAAAAATAAATTAAGAAAAAGGCATCTCCTTATCGTGCAACTGAAAGTTGCTGATGGCGCAAGAATGCACGATAAGGAGATGCCTTTTTCTTAATTTATGCACCTTATCCCAGTACAATATCACATTTGTACTATTTTTTCAAAATATATATATATATATATAAAAATAATAAATAAAACACTGGAATTTACATATGACTATTTTCATATATTTCTATGATTGGTAACAAGAAAAATTCTCGATTAATAGTTCCAATAATCACATATAGATGGCTCTCGTATTATTTCTACCTAAATATAACTTTGAACCGTATTGGTACGATACTTTTCAGTCGTCGTTGTATGCATACAAGGCTTCTAAATAACAATGTGAGGTTCGTTGTAGATACAGCTTAGTACAGAAGTCGGCAAACTGGCTCGCGAGCTACATGCGGTGGCTCTTTGGATGTGAAACTGCGGCTTTATATATAGTTCCATACGTAAATATTTATTTATGTGAGTACTATTTTTTGTTGGCAAGAAAACATTTATGTGGCTCTTTAAAAACTTTGAAATTTTGTGAAATATAATTTTTGACTTTTCCGACTCAAAAGTTTTCCGACCCCCTGTCTTTGTACGAGAGAGAGATACACTTTATTTCAAGAGTTTTAAGGGGATCAATAATTATATATATACAGTAGATGAACTTGCCTTCTTTGTCTTCCACGAAAAGGATCCTCCTTGTCCTTATTGGTACTGTCTTCCTGGTTAATCCACATGGTCATACGCCCGGAGACGCCATGTCTTCTGTCCGCAGATGTCACCACCCACACTGGCATACCGTCTCGGCGACTGTCCTCCCACGTGGGACATCCCCCCCCGCAGCTGGTGTCCATCTTTTCCCAACTTGACCCTGGGATCTTGACCCACTCGAATATCTTGTCCTACAGTATGGAGAGGATTATCCTTATTACAGTATCAATATTATTGACTGTATTGACTCATCCATTGATTAGCTCTACTCTTCACCGGCAGATACCATCAAATGTCTCAAGCTATATAAGCTTGATACCTTAATATGATTGAGTGGAGATAAGAAAGAAGAAGAAGACAGTATCAATATATCAGGAACCTGGTACCTAATCCGTGCCAGCTGGTATTACGCTGTGTACATTCTGTTTGCCATCTTGAGTGATGTTCTCTATATACTCTGGTACTTTGAAAAACTTGGAGTCTTGTTCGGTGCAATGGTTTTCAATCCTTTTTGTAAACTAAGATATTTGTAACCTAGCTTCCTAGAGCCACAAACCAAATATACTGTTCAATAAAATAATGCCTTGTATAAATATTGAATAAAAATATCAGGCCTCCAGAACCTGGCTTTCACTAGCTTTCAGGCACGAACGCCCTTCTACAAGAGAAAACATGGTATTTATCCTGTATAAGGGCGTTCGTACCTGAAAGATAGAGATTCAAAAGGTTTTTGAAAATATACTTTTTCCCTGGAAGCCTGGTGTTTTTACTCAGATTTGATACAAGGAGGATTTTATTAAACATTATCTTTGGTTTGTGGCTCTAGGAATCAGGGTTACATATATCTTAGTTTACAAAAAGGACTGAGAACCATTACACCGAACAAGACTACAAGTTCTTCAAAGTACCAGAGTATACAGAGATCATCACTCAGACAGAATGTACGTAACACCACTTGGCACGGCCTAGGTACCAGGTTTCTGATGTATTGATCGATCAATCCGTTGTTGTTGTTTCTTATCCCCTTGTGTAAAGATTACACGAATTCCATGAGTCCATACTCCTTGAGCTAGCATCCTCCAGGTCTGTTATTGTTTATTATCCCCTTGTGTAAAGATTTCACCAATTCCATGAGTCCATTCTCCTCAAGCTAACACCCTCCATGTCTGTTGTTTCTTATCCCCTTGGGTAAAGATTACCCGAATTCCATGAGTGTTCATGCTCCTCGAGTTGTTTTATGATAAGCAGCGGCCTCTCCCAAAGGTCCAGTTTAGTGCATCTAATTCAAGCCAAAATGTGTTCTGGAGCTGCAGGTGCCAAGCTACATTTTGGGCAAATGGGGTAGATTTTGTTGTTATTTTATATCTTCAATGGCAATCAATCTGTTTATACTAATTGATAACGTTTTTCCAAGTACAGTTATGATTTATCATTATTCTCCCTAGTAGAACTTAACTCTGTAACTATATATTTTGGCAATATGTTTCTTATACACTCATGGACAAAACTTAAAGAATTGGAAAGTCTTTGACTTGTTGAAGGAGACAGAGACAATTTTGTTCAAACTTGGTTATCTCGTGTATTCTATATACAGTTACGAGCGTCATTCTTCACAGTCGTCTCTGTCACCATTTGCTTTTTTTTTTTGGAATGGCGCCCTCCTATTGGTCGGCTACGATCACGCCACCTTTGCCCCCCCCCCCCCCCCCCCACTCGCTTTTTCGTTTTTGTAACCATTGTGTTGGAGCGGGTCGCTCCTTAAATAAATGCATATATTAGTTAATAACCAAATGGAATCCTCTCTTTCTTTTTCCCAGTAAGAGACGCCTACGGAAGCCAACAGTACATAGACAGATAAAGCACATAGGCTATAGTTATTAACTAATATATGCATTTATTTAAGGCGCCAATTTATAATTGTAACAAATAGTATTTGAATAAAACATTCAATCGGGTAAAACACGGGCGTTGCCCGGGTTATTCGGCTATCTTTAATAAAGGTCACTGTTCCAAAACACTTTATTAGATACCGCTCAAAAAGAGCAACCTAGTTTATGATAATTGCAACAATGAATAATATATGAAGGTTATTGACATATTAAACAAAATGTTAACACGGGATTCAATACCGGTTCATGGCTGTCGGGAATCGAGGGTGTTACCCACTCGTACACCGATTCTTGGTCACTAATATCTTTCAGAGTTATTGTCTGAATCCCCGATATACAAGGTATGATCATAATATTCGGGTAATTGGCTCATAAAAGATTTATTAGATGAATATATACAAAAAAATGGTTAATATTCCTTTAAATACTGTCCGAAGGAATCTATACAGCGTTTCATTCTTTTTTCTCAGTTCCGGAAGCAACCAGAAAATTTGTCAGAAGTAATACCCCTCAGAACACTCAGCGGATTTTTCCTTTATGACATTAACGGTATCAAATTTATGTACTTTTAGAACTGACTTCATTCTAGGAAAGAGAAAGAAATCATTTGGTGCTAAATCAGGCGAGTACGGGGGACTTGTACATGCTAAAAGCTAAAACGTCTTTAAGTTATATTCATGAGTGTAGTTTGTCAGTGATCTGTTTCGGAAATGTAAAATTAACGTTTAAGACATGTTTTATCAAAATAAATCGTAATTCCAATTTACCCGAAAGCTTGATCGTTGTCTTAAATAAAGAAGCTCCCTCTATAAGACCAGTGTGTCTTAATAAAGGCTTTTGTGTGTGTATGTGTGAATTGAGTGAAAATGTATATATGTGTATATACGAGGTGTGTTCAAAAGGTATCGCGACTTTTGTGTTTTTCAAAAATTATTTATTTATTCATGAATACCTATTTTGTCCCCTTCAAAGTAATCCCCATGAGATATTATACACTTGTGCCAACGGTTTTTTCCAATCTTCGAAGCACTTCAAAAAATAATTTAAAAAAAAATATTTTTCAGCTCCTCCTTCGATGCCGTCTTTATCTCGTCAAGCGTAGCGTAAAGTCGTCCTTTCATGGGCCTCTTCAGTTTAGGGAACAAGAAAAAGTCACAGGGGGCCAGATCTGGGGAATACGGTGGCTGTGGCATCATTAGTGTGTTGTTTTTGGCCAAAAAGTCGCGCACAAGCAACGATGTGTGAGCAGGGGCGTTATCGTGGTGCAAAAGCCAATTTTTGTTCTTCCACAAATCCGGGCGTTTCTGGCGGATTGCTTCGCGCAAATTGCGCATAACTTGCAGGTAATATTCCTTATTGACCGTTCTACCCTGTGGCAAGAACTCATGATGCACCACGCCCCTGCAATCGAAGAAAACTGTCAGCAAAACTTTCACATCCGACCGAACTTGGCGCGCTTTTTTCGGTCTTGGTTCGTGCGGCAGCTTCCATTAAGATGATTGAGCTTTGGTTTCCACGTCATAACCATAAACCCACGCTTTGTCACCAGTTATGACCCTCTGGAGCAAATTTGGGTCGTCGCGGACAGAGTCCAACATCTCATTAGCAATGTTCATGGGATGCTGTTTTTGGTCGCAATTGAGCAATTTTGGTACGAATTTCGCGGCGACCCGTCTCATGCCCAAATCATTGATAAAAATCGAATGGCACGAGCCAATCGATATGTTTAGATCCTCAGCAACTTCTCTAACGGTGATTCGACGATTGGCCAATATCATTTTCTCCACTTCATTTAATTTTTTCGTCTGTTGTTGAAGTGCTCGGGCGTCCGGCACGCTCTTCGTCGTTCACATCTTCTCGGCCTTCTGAGAACATTTTGTACCACCGATAAACGTTGCTTCGGTCCAAGGTAGCTTCTCCGTATGCCACAGTCAACATTCGGAATGCATCCGCGCACTTAATTTCGTTTTTCACACAAAATTTGATACAGGTTCTTTGATCCATTTTTTTTTTAAATAGGTAAAAATCGAAGACGATCCAAAACACCTGCAAGCAAAGCAGCTGTCAATAATTAAATGAACATTCAAAATGGCCGAGCTTGTCGGCATAAGTGAGAGACATGAGTACCAACATAAAGCCACAAAAAGATCGAAATTCGAATATACGTAACCCGCGAAAATTCAAAGGTCGCGATACTTTTTGAACACACCTCGTATATACGAGGTATACACCTCGTATACACCTCGTATGTGTGTATGTATATATCATACTTACATAATCTTTCTTCTTCTGTATATTCCCCACTTTCACAGGCCTATCTCTCTTGTAATCTCGGGGAGAATCCTCTATAAGACCAGTGTGTCTTAATAAAGGCTTTTGTGTGTGTGTGTGTGTGTGTGTGTGTGTGTGTGTGTATATAAATAACCACTTCTCCCTGACTTGTATTTCTTTATCTATAGTGAATATGGATATTATCGTTGTATTGAACCGTTTATATTTAAGTCTTCACTCAATTAATGACCTAGAATTATTCTGATAATGGTATGGATACTCTTGATATAGAAATACACCTATCCTCCGATTTACACGGTACTTGTTTTACACGTTTTCTCTTTTACATGGTTTCCTAATACTTTTTTTTTTTTTTGTTTTATCGCACTATACTAAAATGCGATATTCTACTCTATACTACCTATGTTGAAAAGAATATTGGGAGGCTCTGATTCATGAGGGGGCGAACACCTATTCAGATTTGACAGTTTAATATACACCTATCCCTCGATTTACACGTTTTTCTCAGGAACGTATCTACCGTGTATATCGGGGGATAGGTGTATATAAAAACTGAGAAATTGAATGAAATAGCTTTATATTTTATATAATACTAGACGGGTGACCCGGGCATCGCCCCGGGATTGACCCGTGTGCATATCTACCCGAGTGATATATATTTAGATAAGATTTTTTAAAATAATTGTTTGTTATTAGCATTATCTATTTGTTTGCATCAGCATAATTTAATCTAATCTTTGATAGAGGGCGCTGTTCGTGAGCTAAGTAGAATAATTTGAATATATAGTTTTAATAATTGATTTATATATATATTTTTAAATAGCCTATCGTCTTCCCCGTATTCTTTTACCTATGTATGGAAATTTTGGTTTGAATTAGTGAACTACTGCGAATTTGTATACCGGACATACAAACATACAAACATCATTTATATATATATACTGTATATAAGATATAATATTGTCACGGTAGTGATAACGAGTATTACAAAAGTTTAAGTAAAAATAATTTATTGATTAGAATGTAAACTATTTCTAAAATTCAATTTACAAGTAATAATATACAAGCCTGGTAAGGGGTGATGACTATGCAAATATTTATGATGATAAACAACAGATTACGATGCACTTGCGCGCCACCTGTTATCAAAATTCGAAACTTATTTTAAACGCGTAAGATTCTTTTTAAAATTAAACAATTTCTACTGCCCTTACTGCAATGGAAAAAATTAAAGGGAGAGCCTGGCTCATCAGTGGTGAAAATACCCATTCCAAGAGTTTAGCAACAGTATCACTATAAAAGGAAGTTCAAAAAATGCAATATAACAGCGGTATGGTAGATTAAACTGGCGAAACCGCTGGGAGGGTTCACCACTGATGAGCCAGGCCCTCCCTTTAATTTTTCCATTGCAGTAAGGGCAGTAGAAATTGTTTAATTTTAAAAAGAATCTTACGCGTTTAAAATAGTTTCGAATTTTGATAAACAACAGATCATTCAAAATAAATATTCAGTGACAATTGTTTTTCTTGACGAGGACAAGAGATTTTTGTCGAAACGTCAAAAAAATAAAAAATAAAAGTTTCTCTTATTTTAAGAACAATTAAGTAGTACAACAACAACAAAAAGCCTTTATTAAGGGCCTCTCGCCCTATACAGGATTCGCCAGTTCACAAGGGATGGGGAGAACACTGTGTGGCCTTTTTCCGGGATATAGTCTTGTGGAATCCAAATATCGCCACCGCTATATACCTATTTTTTGATATTTCATTAATTAGTGCCGGAAATGAAGGACAACAATTAAGTAGTATAAAATGTCATCAATCGAAGTCTTGGAAATATATTTCGTTATTCTCTTCTTCTTCTTCTTTCTTATCTCCATTCAATCATATTAGGGTATCAAGTTGTGACCCTTGATGGTGTCTGTTTGACAACCACTGGGTGAAGTAGAATGTCTTTGTCATTAAGACTGGGAGCACTACTCAGTGGCAGGCCGATTTCGTTTTTCTGGTATACCATTGATGAACTAAGTTTTCTTAAAACTAATTTTCTACCCCTCATTCTCCATGTAGTAAGGTTTTCAGGAATTGAGATTTCATTTAAGAAAAGGAAAAAATGGACATTAATAGTGTTTCTCAACTTAATTAAACATAGTTAATTGAAAATTTTTCTGAATATTGGTATTCGAATGATATAGAAAATTTTGTATTTATTTATTTATTTCAATTCAAAACGCTATGTCCCCCTAGGGACACTTGCGCTAAATGTACATACAAATATAACAAAGAAAATATTCAACATGGGAAGATACACAGAAAGCGACTTAGAAAGATTCATAAATATTATTTAAATATAGATATATTCTTTGAATTTTATTTACAGTTACATCATTAAATTCAAAATATATACATATATACACACATATACACGCATACACCTATATATTGTTTACAACCATAAAATATGTCCAATATTTCCTTGTATAATTGAAAATTTCTACTTCGAAGAATTTTAAAAGATTCTATATGCAACTTAAAAATGAAAATTTTCTTCATTCTTCTTCTTCTTCTTTTTTCTTTTTTTTAATGACACTTTGGCCAGTTCAAGTTTTATTTTCTCAATTTTTCAACAAAATTTTTGTCTTCGTCAAGAGAAATAAATATAAAGCATTTGGCAAGGCGTTAAATATTATATAATAAAAAGAATAATTTTTAAGGCCTTGCTAAATGCTTTATTTCTCCTGACGAAGACATAAGATTTTTGTTGAAACGTTGAGAAAATAAAAAACTCTAACTGGCCGAAGTGTCTATTTTTAAAAGAAATATGAATGCTGGCCAGACAGCCTCTATTTTCAAGATTTCTTTATTCTATTGAAGATGGATATGTTACCTGTTTACATGAAAACGTAGATTTACTTTACAAACATTCAATTCTTTCTAAATGTTTGATTTGTTTCATACCAGACGAGAAGAGTTTCACTAAAACGTCGTGAAAATAAAAATTTGCATATGGCCGAGTTGTCAAATATGCAAATTTCTTATCCTATTTACTTGGCAAGCTTTCGAGTATATACTCTTTCTCAAGCCATAAACTCCTATAACTAATAGTATTAAAAAAACTATCAATTTATACTATTTGAAGAAAAAAAGTTAGTATAAATGTGAAATTATATCAGTTTTAACAAGCATCTTCTGATAGTGTAACTAGAAATTTTCTGAAGGCTTACGCCATCTATCGGAATAAATATCAACTAAAAGTTGATTTTAAAAAAAATCCAGAATAATATGATAAATCACAATTTAGATTATATATTATAATACACGAAAATAAGACCTAATCCAAATAATTTAATAGTGTGTGACGTTTCAGCAACATCATTATCACCATCATCAGACAAAAGAATAATCTTTTGTCTCATGATGGTGACAATGTTGTTACCGAAACGTCACACATTATTAAATTATTTGGATTAGGTCTTATTTTCTTGTTCCAGAATAATAGTAAAAATACCTCTCTAACGAGGACCAATATGCTGAAGCGCGTACATAGTTAGCTTTTCTTTATTTTACCAAGAAAGGGTATTTGAGAAATATTCCGTAAAAAGACCATTTTTAAAAAAATTAAACGAATTTTTAAACAGTTTCCAAAGTAATGGAATACAGTATAAAACGCGTTCAACTATACAAAAATATCCGTTATACTCGTATATATTTGTTATGAAAACATTTTGCGGAAGAGCTTTGCTCGATGCAATACCTTGAAATTATATGTATGTTCCTCTACAGACCTATAAGCTTATGTCCATAGTTCACTAAACACCCCTAAGCTGCCTTCCATAGAAAATACAGGGTATATTAAAAACCAATTCAATACAATAGTAGAGCGGTCTAGAGATTAATTTGGCGAAACCGCTGAGAGGGTTCACTACTGATGAGCCAAGCCCTCTCATTCAATAACTCATATCATTGCAGTAAGGTCTGTAGAGATAATATTTGATGATATTTAAAAGAAACGCATTGCCAGTAAATTTATTAATGTTAAATTTTAAAAAGATGCGTCTTTAACTGATACATGCCGGGCCTCCCTCGTGGTCTGTGATGACGTATGTATCACGTGGTTGATGAAGCAACGCAAACTCCCACCGTGCCTCAGTCAAAGGCAGACGGTGCTATTCCTCTAACCGTCTACTGGTGCGTCGTCGTCTGCAAACTTTTGTTTCTGAAAACTTTGTTATTGAGGTCAGGAGCCACTTAGTGACCTTTCTGCATTCTTAATAAGGTAAGTTTTTATTATTTTTGTTTCTAAGTATATATATCGATAACAACTAAAAGCTTTTATTAAGACCTTTTAATCTTATACGGATTCAAAAAAGATAGAAGAATCATAGTCAGGGTTCATAACCCAGAGGTCCATGGATCGAAACCATGCTCTGCTATCTTTTTCTGGGCTCAAAAATAATATACTTTGATTAGTAGCACGTAAAACCATTTTCTCTCTTATACCGATTCTCCAAGTACAAGGTACAAACAGGAATAACACTAATAGTACAAGTAATCTGCAATGTTATTTACAGTGTATCAATGGTGGTGTATTGTCCATGGAGCAGATCAGATCGGGCTATGCACCCTGATTACAATACCGGCCAACTGAGGTGGTGGTGGTGTCTTGTCCATGGAGCAGATCAGATCGGGCTATGCACCCTGATCACAATACCGGCCAACTGAGGTGGTGGTGGTGTCTTGTCCATGGAGCAGATCAGATCGGTCCATGCACCCTGATCACAATACCAGCCAACAAAGTTGCCTTGTTCATATGGATGTCCTCTTCTAGATTGATAATGTATCAAAGTGTATTCCATTGTATCAAATAAGACGGATAAAAGAAAGGAATTACATTGATACATATACATAATTCCGTAGAGTATAATATATTTGGATGAATTTAAAGTTAAATTGGTTATCTCAAATTTCAATATATTTCTTGGTGTTATTTGACGTAAAAATTAATTTTCTTCTGCAGTTTTTAAACACTTTATTCCAACACTCCGACAACCCGCTGTTGTCCTTTTCAAGAAAATGTATTTTGATAAAGTTTATTTAAAGTCAAATGATAGATGTACTTTTAAATGACTTCAATATACACGATATCAATTCTTGAATCAACAAACGTTACCATTGTTATATGATTTGTAAAGCTTTAAACAACAAAGAACTTATGATAATGCTTCATTTCTTTCTTTATATACCTTCAGAGTACTATACTATTTCAGGGGTTGATAGATGAATGGTCTAAAACGTTGGTTTTTCTACCGCTACGACCCAGGATCGAATCCCACAGTGGGCAACTTTTTTCTAATTAAAAAAAAAAATCATCCAATGGTATCGATTCTTTCAAAAGTCCAATCCAACCAGCG